>CM053585.1:323408066-323441983 GCA_028646515.1 Pseudochirops corinnae | reverse complement strand
GGGGGACACACTGGGATGGCTGTTTTGGGGCGGTGGGTGGGGGAAAGAGGGGGAGAAAATATGTAACTTAAAATCTTGTGGAAATAAATGATGCAAACTATAATAAAATTTTAAAAAATTAAAAAAAAAAAGAAATTCCTCTCTCTAAAAAAAAAGACTCAATTCAAAGCCCATCTTCTTTAGGGTGCCTTTCTGTGCCCACCCCTCCCTCCTCCTCACTGCTAACTTGCCCCCTTTATGATTACTTTACATTTTTATTATATATATTGTATAGGCACAGAGTTATTTGCATGTTGTCTTCTCCATTAGGACGCCAGTCATTTGAGCTTGAGGACCATCTTTTTGCATTTCTTTGAATCTCCAGTATAGTACTATAGTACATAGTATTTAATGTATTTGTTGACTGATATAGTGCCTGATACATAATAGATACTTAAACGCTTTTTAATAGATTGTGGTATAAAGTCAAGTAAGACAAGAAAGCATTTAAGTGCCTAATATGTTTCAGGTATTGTGTTAAGTACTGGGGACACCAGGAAAGGCAAAATACAACCTTTACTCTCAAAGAGCACAGAATGTAATTATAGGATTGAACTAGGTCCATCCCATCTCTAGCATTTTATCTTTAATATAAAAGCACAAAAACTAGACTTGGAGGGCAGTGTCAAAATCTTTTAGAGTTCTTGGGGAGAGAATTGAGCACCTCCAATTCCTGACTGAGTTTACAAAGCAGTTAACTCTTACTGGCCCATAAAAGATCACAGGTTTCCTAACCATCAAAGAACTATTAGAGTGTGAAAACTATTGGTAGGTGAGGGGTCAGCAGGCTCTCATGAGTGGGGGTGTTCAAACTTCATTAGGGATGCTGGGAGAGAGAATATATGTTCGGGTACTGATTGGACTGCTTGACCTGGGAGGTCCTATGGTGCAGCATTCTGTAACCTTCCTCTCTGACATGTTGTGAGTAGCATGGGGGACCCAACATCTACAATCAAATTAAACTGAGTATCCCAGCCACACCAGCAGGTGTAGACCAATAGAATAAATACCATGCTGGCAGTATGAGACTTCCTAAGGATCAAAACTATCCAAAAGTTGACCACTTTGGGAACCAGTAGGTAGTCCCTTGGTGTAATAGATTTTTAAAAAAGCACATAAGTTTTTATTGATCATTTCTTTTTCTTATACCACCATAGTTCTCCCAAATATCCTACTTCCTCCTACCTCTCCAGAAGAACCATCCTGATGAGGGTGTGAGGTTTTTTAGGGATTTCTAAGGACTCCTTGGATGGTTCTTTCAGTCTGAAAAAGAATTCCTGGACTCAAGCAATCTTGGAAGGATTATAAAAGTTTATTACGCTTTTCAGCTGGCAGGGGGTGTGTCTTAGGAAACCTGCAAGCTGTAGGAATTAGAGATACAGATTATATAGTAATAAAACCATAAATCAGGTATCAATTATGCTAACTAGGTGAGTGAGGGTGGGATTAGGAACAAGTTAAGGAGTGGTCAGTGCTTAAAGGGACGTGCACTTTTTCTATCAACTGTGCAGGCATATTGCCCATAATTCACTGGGAGAAAGCCCACGGGGGGGGGGGGTACCAGGAGGTGTGGTTTTTGCCTTGAAATGACACTAGGTCACTTTTTGGTCAGGGCTGACTGAGAGGTGTCTAGTCTGCTACCCATCAATGTCCTGTTTGACAAGATGGATGTTGGGAAACTAGACTGATTGGGGATCCAGGATGTGCCTAATGAGAGGAGTTAGCTTACTGATAGTGCATTGAAGGATTCATAGGTACAGCTGGCTGCTAGAACAAAGGAGGTATACATTTCTCTAAACTAAAGGCTTTATTTATAAATGCTTTTGTGAAAAATTCATAGGTATAGCTTGTTATTGTACCAAGCAGGGATAATTGCAGCTAGGCTGAGTGCTGGCTTAGGGAAGAGGCAGAGTTAATGGTTTCAGGCTGGGAGAAGTGTGACTTTTACAACTTAATTACACAGGCTTTTACAAACATAGGTACCCAAATACAAGTGTGATTTTTACAAATTGAAGTTAAAACTGAATGTTACAAACAAAGGCACCCCAGCACCCCATCAATCCCATATGACAAATAGTATATTTTAGAAAGGACAAAAAAGCACAACTGATCAATACAGTGTAAAAGTCTGAGAATATGTATAATGTGTAACACCTGTGGCCCTCCTCCCTCAAGAAAGGAGACTGAGTTTGGGGATGTTTTCTTCTATTTCTTCATTTAAGCTCTGCTTGATCTTTGTAATTTTGTTACATTTACTTTTGGGTTTTTTTTGGCGTGTCGTTCTTTCCATCTACATTGTTGTAATTACTGTGTACATTGTTTTCTCAGCTCTGCATCACTTTGTATCAGTTCATATAGATCTTTCCATGCTTTTCTGTTTTCATCACACACAAATCATTTCTTACAGCACAATAATATTCCATTATATTTATGTGCCATGTCTTTTAGAAGACCTGGATGATCATTTGTCAGAAATGTAAAGGTGATTTCTTTTCAGGTGTAGGTCAAATTAGGTGGCTTAAGATCACAAATTCATAGATTTAGAGATGAAAAGGATAGTAAAAGGTCATCAAGTCCAAACTTTTCATTTTATAGATGAGGAAACTGAGGCTCAGAGGGGTTAAGTGATTTGCCCTTGGTTGTTTATTGGTTAAAAGCCTACAACTAGATTCAAACCTTTATCTCCCAGGCTCTAAGTCCAGTGCTCTATCCACTGTCATGTGGATGATGGCAAAATTTGGCAATTTTCTAAGAACTAAGTTTTCATCCCAAATCTGCCAAGTCGTGTCAACAAGCATTAGTTGAGTTCTTACAATGTGCCAAGCCATCAGGATACCAAAAATGACAAAACCAAACCAAACCAAAAATCAGTTCCTAGCCTCAAGGACCTCACAATCTAATGGGAAGAGATAACACATAAACCATTATATGCAAACAAGATAAATACATGAGAAATTGGAGGTAATGGAATAGAGAAAGCAGTAGCAGGAAGGGGAATTATCAAAGGTTTTTTGGAGAAGGTGGGATTTTGGCTGGCTCCTGAAGGAAATAAGAGAAGACAGATAAGGAGGGAGAGAACTTCATGGATAGGGCACAGCCAGAGAAAATGCACAGTCATGAACAGGAGTGTTATGTGGGAGGAACACTATCACCACTTAATTTTGAGCATAAATTTGTCTCTGAGCCACAAAAATCTCTCACATCCAGGAAAGAAGACTTGCCATCATTTGTTTACTGAGGTTTGTGTTTTTACTCAGCTTTCACACCTATCTCAGAGAGTTCAGTGCTATTTGTTTACTTTTTCTTTTTTTGATCATCACTAACTATTTAGATAGATACTCTGGTCATTTGGCAGAGGAAAAGACTCAAATGTCCTCCATTGTTGGAGATGGCATTGGTGTGTGGGGCTTCCTAGTTTCAAAACCCAGAGTTAAGAAATATGTTCCCAATGGTAACACAGCTAAGCAGGTGACAGCAGGTTATTAAGAGGCCTGAGAAACACTCATGTAGGTTTCTCTGGTAACTAGATCCTGCTGTGTACCCAATTTGCCTGTGTAATAAAGAAGTTTGGGGAAAGGGCACCTCATGAAATAAAGAAAAGACAAAATAGAGATTGCCTTATTGAGGACTTCTGACAGGTCTATTTTTCCTTGCCTTGGGCTCCTGTGCCTTCTTTCCTCCTCACTCAACTCTTGTTCATAAGATGTTGAGTCTAGTAATCCTTAGAGCTGTCTATGGTGAATTCTTTCTATGCCTCCTTAACTGAATGGATAATGGATAAGTTTCTGAAAACATGGCCCTCCCTGTATTATGTGATTTCTCCACTTTGAAAATGAGGATGAGGGGAGCAAAGAGTGACTTTTATTTTTTTCAGAGGGCAGAGGATAGATGATGGGAAGGGTGGAAAGGATGTGAAAAGAACCATCTAGCTCAATTCTCTCATGAAAGGGATCCATTGAGAATCCTTTGATCTGGGTGGGTGGTTAATGTTTCATTTGGCAGCCAGGCTGCGTTTATGATTTTTGACTATGGAAACACATCTGGCATTGGTGTGTTCTATTCCTCCACGGAACCGGGTTATCATAGGACCTTGAATGCTAAGACCAGGAGTTTAAACTGCATTTGGTAGAGACTTTTTTAAACCTGTTGATTGACTGATAGAGGGAAGAACAAATGAGGTACACAGAAAGACAAGAATACATGTGTGTATGTATGCATGCATGTGTGCTGCTATATGGTACATGATGGGGGGAAAGGTAGTATTGTTGGAAAGGAAGGGTGAAAATCTTGGGAAATTCCCCATGGGAATCAGTATGAGATTCTGACGATGGAGGTGCTGAGCTGCATTTTATTTCTCATTTTCTTCGGATATCTCCTCACCCCCACGATACTATCACAGGCTTGGAGTGAGAATTAATCTCAGGGAAGGTGAGAGAAGACAAGATGAGTTGCTTTGAGTTCTGCATAAAAATAAAATTGAGAGATGAATGATGTTGCAAATATATCATTTTGATCAGATTTGTAGAAGGCTTTTCTCTTTGTATGTGTATAGCATAAGAGATATGATCACAATTTCCAAGGTAGGGTGCTGGAGTCTTTAGGGTTTTAAGTGGTGAGAAGAGGTGGGGAAGTTGGGGGGCTGAAAAGGGGAGAGAAAGTGAGTGAGCAACAGAGAAAAAAAGCCCCATCCAGTATAAAAATGACAGATGCCCTGATGTAAAAGGTGATGATTTGCCTGCACAGTGAAATGGTTCTGTTAAGGCATTAGGATATTTGGGGACGTGGATTCAGAAGGGATGTATTTAAAAATACAGGCTGCCTTGAGTTCCTGGAATAGTTGCCCTGATCTAGAATGGATGCTTAATAATTCTGCCTTATCATTGGCTTGGGTTTATCATGGTGGTAACAGGGATAATGACAGGGGCTCAGTCATTTCCACTTAGATGCCAGTTTTTAAGTAATAATGAGCTCACAGCAGGTTCAATTTAGTGTACGCTGAGAGTACCTGGGGTTATTTTCCCTCCTCTCTCTCATGGTAAATTATCTCAGCCCACTAGGGCCAAGGTGATTTCCTAGCTGTAAAAAGAGAATCCAGGAACAGTTGGCACCACACTGCACGCTTAGCTGGTCCTTCTCTGCCTCTCCCCTCTTCTTTATATTCCCCCCCCCCCCATATCATTTGGAAGAAGAGAAAATTCCCTCGACCACCCATTATGGTTTGAATCCAGGTCATAAAAAAATGTAAACTGAGAGTGGACTATTCCCATCTCTCCACATATTTCTCCTTTGAATTGCTGTCCCTAATGGGAAAATTTAAAACCAGTGTTTATGATAATGCCTTTGTTCCCATGGACACCAGAGCGCTGCAGAACCAAGATTAATGGAGGACCATTGAGACTGGTCCTAAAAGATTGTCCCTCTGGTGTATTATGGTCTGTCATGCAGCATCCATTAGCAAAGGAGCAGAGGGTCCTCATCATGTTGGTATCATTGGGACCAAATCGAGCCACTGCAAGATGGCATTTCCATAGTACATCAACACATCATTTCACCACTGCTTAAGGCATCGTAAATTGGACTTATAGCTCAGCTGCTGGCATAAATAAGTCCCTTTGATAGTTAGTGGAAGACGTTATGACACTCCAGGGTACAGGAGAGGACATTGGCACTGTCATTTTTTTTCTCAAGCCCTGGCACCCTGGTGCCTCTGATCTTTCTGAAGATTCAGGGCACGCGCTCTTCATTACGGTTTGGGCACCAGGGACTGGTTTTTTTTGCAAGATTAATGAGCGCCACGGAAATTCTCCAGCGCATCTCGATAATTAAGTCTTTGTTTATCAAAAAACAAGTTATATTAGGAGCAGAAAATTCGCAGTAATTATTCATAATTCTAACAATTCAAGTATAGCTACCTCATTTGCCTGGGTAATTCTGCTTTTTAATTTCTTGCATACATTTGCATATTAATTTTGCCCGTCGGCTGCAGCAGGCTTTGACAGTTTGTTACTACGTGATGGTTTTCGCAGGGGTGCGACTCAGTTGGGTGGCATTTCGACTGGGTGCAATGATAAATTATGAATTTTCTAATTTGCTGCATAATGAAGTAACCCTTTCCAATCCAATTAAAAAGAATCACCAGGATCTTAAAACAAATCCAGGTATTTCATCTTCCTCTTTTTTCTTGTTTATGGGAGTATGTATCTTTTTAAACTTACTTAAAAAGCAATGATTATGTTTATAGTTTTTCAGAATGACTATGCCTTTCTATACATCAGAAGTGATTCATGATTTGTGTATTGCTAAACTATCGTCATACCTTAAACTTGCCGTTTTTTTGACTCTTAGGGGCAATCAAGGAGAGAAAAAGCCAAGGTATTTGTCTCCTGTCCTATTTGGGAGGCAGTGAAATTTGGGTCTGGGAAAGAAAGGTGCGTGTTGGGGCAGAGAGCTTTGGGATTAGTCAGGACAAAGCCTTGAAGGAAGTACAGGATATTGGAAAAACTGGTCTCTCCCACATTTGAAAATGGCGCCCTTGTGTTACTATCCTCCACTGGAACACATGTGGCTTGATTTGGCACAAAACAATTCATTCTGTGCCACGGAGAACATAATTTTCTGTCATTAAAAATATGTGCATTTCTGAAAAAGAAAAGTCATATTAAAAATGCCCTCCAGCATCTTGCACCCTCGGTGGTTGCCTATTTTGTCTACCCTTGGCGCTGGCTCAGATGAAAACAGATGACATTTATTTGCGATCTCTACTCAGAAAACTCTCGTTTATGACTTAAGTGCCAAACTAGGGCATAAGCTTCTTAATTTCATAAAGTATTTTGTAGAAGCAAATTCTGTTCTCCCTCCCTCTGTCTTCCTGGGCAGATTGGTAGAAGGGTGGAGTGGGATAGTTTATTCATGGGAGAAAAAGTTTGATGGCTGGTGAGTATAGTCTAGATGATAACTGTTAGAACCGTGATACAGCCAATATCATAGCAGAGTAAAATTAGGAGGGTCTCATTTTTAATTGATTGGTCCTATTTTTTAATGATGGGTGGGCTAAACAGCTGAGGAATACAATAGGTTTGGTGCCCCTTTCCTTTCTTTTTAAAAGATCTTCCCTATCTAATCTGCCCTAAACTAATCTGTTTATAAGGATGTAAAAACCATTGTAATTTAAATAAAAACTGACATTTTGACAACAAACCCTTGTTGGAGATTCTGGGGTTATATTAAAACCATGCCCTGTTAAGGCTGTGATTTTGTTAAAAGTCATTCCATAGCTACCTAGTACCCATTAGTGCAGCTCCATTTGAAAGCACAGTTTACATGATTGTCACGAGGCTAGCCTTGATACCACAAAGAAAGTTCTGTGGAATACCCAGGACTAGTAAGGCAGAATTGCATGGGACATTCTCATACCAGACAATGGAGATTATAGAAAAGAGCAGTCATGTGGCAGCCTAGGCCAACTGGACAATGCAGATGACCTGCACAGTAGCATGTGAAATGGTGATGTGATGCTAGGATAGTACTTTTCCTGTTCGGGCCTCAGTTTCCCCATCTATAAAACAAAGGCATTGGACTAGATGATCTTTAAAATTCTATGATTCTATGGCCTTGATACTCTAGCTCTGACATTCCATATTTTATGGCCCCTTCCATAAGATTTACAGTTGGGAGGTACTTCAGAGATGATCTAATCCAGGGGTTCTTAATCTTTTTTGTGTCATGTACCCTTTTGGCAGTCTGGGGAAGCCCAGTGGACCTCATCTCAGATTAATGTTTCTAAATGCAGAAAATAAATTACAAAACTCTTTCAACAGTATTGAAATTATTTCTCAATAATGTTATGTTATTGTTATTCAGTAGTTTTTCAGTCATGTCTGACTCTTTGTTGCCCTATTTGGGGCTTTCTTAGCAAAGATATTAGAGTGGTTTGCCATTTCTCCTCCAGCTCATTTTACAGATGAGGAAACTGAGGCAAACAGAGTCAAGTGACTTGCCCAGGATCACACAGCTAGTAAGTGTCTGAGGCCAGATTTGAACTCAGGAAGATGAGTCTTCCTGACTCCAAGCCTGGTTCTCTTATCTGTTGTATCACTGTTATATTATATATATATATATATATATATATATATATATATATAATATATGTTTCTCAATGACTGTATTATCAATAACACAGTTATCAAAATATTTTTTAAAAACATCACAGATGTTACGTTAAGAACATTTTGACCTAATCCAACCCTTTCATGTTTAAACAAGACTGAGGGACACAAAGGGCAAGAAACTTGTTAAATATCCACACAGATAAGAAGAGATTCAAAGTGTGAACACATCTGCTGATTCTCACTCCAGTGGTTTTTTTATAGGGATAGGGATGATATCCTAGACAAGGAAACAGATGATGGAGGAGATAGAATGGTGATCTTGGAGTGAGGACCACCTGAGTTTGAATGCTGCCTCGGACACTTACTAGCCATGTGACTCTAAGTAAGTCATTCAACCAGTCTGTTTCAGTTTTTTTGTTTTAAAATAAGGAAGTTTGACTTTATGGCCCCTAAAGTCCCATTTCACTTTATAACTATGCTCCTATGAAATGCCTTCTACCTATGTAGGTTGTTACCTTCTCCGTAATTTATAATCTTAGAAAGTTGTCTAGATCACAGGGAGGTAAGTGACTCACCCAGAGACATATAGTCACTATGTGTGAAATGCAGAACTTGAACCCAAGCCCTCTTGTCTCCAGGACCAGCTCTCTGTCCACTATGCCGTATTGTCATTTGAACATTTCACTGTTCTAGTTCCAGTATTCTATGGTCTCATATCTTTCATAACCATTTCAATTCTAAAAGTCTGCAGTACTTGGTTTCTATATCTTCTAGTAGAAAAAAATGACACTACATCATAGTAAGAAGAGGCCTAAATCTGGAATCTGACTATTTGGTTCCAAGATCTAATCTTGGATCTTACTGCCTACATGACCTCAGAGAGCCACTTCCCTCTCTGAGCTTCAGTTTCCTGTAAAATGGAGATAATCATATCTCATCAAGGAGAATGCATTCTAGCCTAAAGCCTTATTGTTTTGTTACATATTGTCTTGTCCTGTTCTCTATTGGCCACCTGCTTGTAAGTCTGTTCTCTTTGGCTAGATTATACAAAAGGTCGAGGTTCAAACCAAAGAGAAAGTGTGTGAGTGGGTGGGTCACTGGGTTTGGCCAACATGGAAAGCAAAAGCCAAGTCAGATATTTCAGCATTTGTCAGGCTGTACTGGAGAGCAAGCATAATGATACTCTACCTTTCATAGAGATTTTATTATTTTAGAGATACAGATGATAGAGGTTTTAGGTTTACAAAGACCTTTCCTCCTCTTGAATCTGTTCCCTTCTCTCCACTCATGAGATTGTTGCTCTAGGCTTTCATCACCTCTCACTTGGACAGTACAATGGCTTCCTAATTGGTGAGCCAACCTTTACTGTTCCCTCTGCAATCCATCCTCCACACAGCGGCCAAACTGACATTCCTAAAGTACATGTCTGTCCAGTTGTCTCTTGCCTATTCACAGAGATCCAGTGGCTCCCAATTGCCTTTAGTTAAAATATAAATTCCCCTATTTGGTATTTCAAAGACTTTGTAATCCAGGACCAGGCTACCTTTCTAAGTTTATTATACATTACTCTCTTTCATATACTTTATGATCCAGCCTTCTTATTTCTTATACAAAATAGTTCATCTCCATTCTCTATGCCTTTGTACAGGTTGTGACCCATGCTAGAAGTGTCAGACTCATGGCCACATCTCTGACAATACTCCCCATAACACCCCCCAGTGCTGCTGGAACCAGATTGAAATGCAATTGGGAAATGTTTAACAAAATACATTAAAATACAATACAACATCAACAACGTTAATTTGTGGCTTTCTAGGATCTGTTGCTATTTGAATTTGACGTCCTTGCCCGATGCCTCTACTGTTTCCTCCCTTCTGCCTCATAGAATTCCTAAGAGGTTCAGCTCAATTGCCACCTCCTCCACAAAAAGCTCACCATATTCCCTCAGTTGCTAGTACTAGAAATTACTTTGTGCATATTTTCCATTTACCTGTATGTATTCATATTGTTCTCCCCACAAATGAACATTAATTTCTGAGGGAAGAGATTTTTTTGTTTTTCAGTTTTTGTCTTTGTCTACCCAGTACTTAGCTTATATTGGGCAATTAATAGATACCTGTTGAATGAAGTGAATGAAGGTAGCAAACAGGAATATCAGCATCCCCATTTTTATTCTATTCAACAAATATTTATTTTTCAAATTTAATTTTATTTTGTTGATAGCTTTTGTTTTTAAATTAGCTATTTCCAGATATGCCACTCTCTCCACTCCCCACTAAACGTTGTGAACTTTGCCTTTTAAAAAAGGGGAAAAATTTGAAAGCAAAACCAACAAGACATTGTCATCTGATATATCTGACAGCATATGTAAGCTTCCGTACCCCTCGCCACCCACTCCTCTTCTCCTGTCTCTTTTCTGGGGTTATCATTCTGATTATTATCACTTTCATCTTCATTTTATTCAAAAAAACATTTATCACGAGTCTCTTGTTAGGCATTGTTAATAGCTGGAATTTGTAGGATGCTTTAAGGTTTGGAAAGTGCTTTGATCTTCACAATGGCTCTGTGAAATATTATCTACATTTGAAGGTGGGAAAACTGAGGCTCTGAGGACAGGTAGAGTGATTAGTCCAGGGTCACAATTAATCATTGTGAAGGCAGAAAAACATTATCCAGGTCTTCTGATTTCTAGTCTCCTGTTCTATATGACCAAGGATACCGGATGGAGACTAGGGCTTCTGCTTTCACTAACTGTCCCTGCCCAGGGTCAGTAGGTAGATCAATTATGACCCTTATCTTTTGCTACTCCTTAAAGCAGCAAGGCCATCAGTAACTAGAACTTGCATGCATTTCTGTAACTCATAGCTTTTGATCAGGAAACATTTCTGGGGTTTGAGAAGGACTAGACTGGAATGCCACAAGCCATAACAGGGCAAAAGTCCTTATTTCCAACTACATGCATTTTTTTCCTATACAAACTTCAAATTTCAATCATTCCTTCCTCTTGTTCCAGAGGAAAGGAAATGTCTCATTTTCATTTTATTCCTATCAATTTTAACACTGCCAGGAAAATGTTATTCTTGAGCAGATTCAACGTGACCTTAAAAATAATAGCAGAACATGGAATGTTAAAAGAAAAAAAGAAACAAAAAGTCTTTGGCATTGCCTGGATTTTTACATTTGACCAAGCCCCATATTGTGTGGGTCGATTTTGTTTTTCAATCCCGTATGTTCTTTGTTTAGCTGTGTCAATGTGTTTGTCTTAGGAAGAAAACTATGTGGGGCCCCCACAATGTGTGCTTTCTAATATTAATCGTTTTATCCAAATCACTGGCACACTGGATACTTTGGGGCTCTGTTGACTGTATCTAGTAGGAAATTTCCTTCTTTTTTCAATTATAACTGATGACTGATACCTGAGAAGAGGTAGGTTGCCAGGTGCTGGTTCCCACGATGACCTCCTCCTCAAACCACCATATACTCTTTTCCTCCATATATCCTTTTATTCTTCACAGAAGTTTCCGAATAGATCTTGCTTTGATCACTCATGGTCAAGGTGTACCCTATCCCACAAAGGGCTCCAGTTCTGATCTCAAATAGCACTGATTAAATCCTAGACCCTGATCCCCAAAAGAAAAGATCATACTTTTTTAAAAGCAGCAAATAAATATAGTAACCTTATATTTAACAAGTGTAGAGACCTAAGATTTTGGGATAAGAATTCATTATTTGGTAGAAATTGTTGGGAAGCCTGGGAAGTAGTATGGCAGAAATTAGGCATACACAATATCTTACACCCTTTCCCCCAACATACTCTTTACTTATTGTCCCCGTCCCAGAGTTCTGGGAAATATCTTTAGAGCTTAGCTATGATTCATATCTAAAGTATCCCTTAAAATGATTAACAATATCCCTTCTAGAAAAGGTATCCATTGTGTAAAGTAAATATCAGGCATAGAATGCCTATTTATTTCTTCTACCACAAAAGAATATTTAAACCCCAAGATTCCTAAGCACACATCGACAAACGCTTATGACATAAAGTAATAATGCCTCATCTAATTGACTTTTCTAGGAAGTAATGACAACTTGTTCTACTTCTCCACAGATATTTCACATTTACCTTGTATCTACACCGTCTAAGCAACTTACGAGTGCAGGTCTTGTGGCCGGCTTATGGATTGGGCTTTCTTAATCCTTTCAGCTGTAGTCCTCTTGGCTGTGATCGGCTTCTTTTCTGAGAAGGTTTTTGTGGAAATCACCTCTTATTGGTCAAACTGCATCCAACTCAGCTGCTCCTTAACTTTCGAATTAAAAAAGTTGCCAAAGGAAATGTCTACCTATCAAGATTGCTGTTCTGTGACCAAAAGAGCAAAAGAAACATAAAATAGAAGACACAGCCAGGGATGTAAGATCTAACCTCAGGCTCACCTAGGAAAGCATATTTGGGTACCAGGGCTATGCACTTGAGCTTTGGGACACCATGGCTGCTGAAGATTAAAGGAGAAATGAGAGAAATCCCTTGCCTCTGGTGGAAAGTTCAAAGGAGTGGTATATATAGGGTTGTTCAGGGTCCCAAAGGGAAGGAAACAGACTCTTTTTTTTTAGTCTTTTATGGTATACTAAGGGGTGGCTTGTTCCCAGCCATCTTTGACACTATTTATAGTCATGGGGATATGCAAATAAACTAACAGCCACTTGCTTATGTTTTTTAGCAAGAGGTCAAAGCATATGTCTAACTAGAAGGGGCCAGAAGTTATGTACAGTTCCATGAGAAGTACTCAGGTCCAACACCTTCTATACCTTTATATCTAATTCCATTGTCTTTGCTTCTGATCTCTCCCTTTTCTACCTCCAGGAGTACTTGGATCTTCGTTTGTTGGGGATTGTAGAGAGCTCTCACATTTGAACATCTGAAGTTGGATCAGGTGACTGCTAAGTGTCACCCAGGCTGTCAGGAACATTTGCATTCCCAAGCAATCTTACCCTATGGTAGGGGATGTTGTTTGAATGTTCCATAAATCAAACAACAAACATTTATTAAGGGACTGCTTTATGTCAGGAACTATGCCAGGCCCTGGGCATACATAAGCAACACAGAAATAGTCCTTCCTCTCAAAGAGCTTATTATATTCCATCAGGAAAGACAGTATGTATATATGTGTATGCAAAATTGATATGAAATAGATAGCAATGAGGGGGTGGGGCAGGGAGGCCCTAGCTAGCTGGGGAAGGGGATCAGTAGAGACCTCAGGTGGGAAGTAGCATTTGAGTTGATCTACTTCTGAATTATCCTCTCTGCCCTGAATCAGCCTCTCCCTTTTAAATATATTTTCTTCTTTGGCTTGTAAACAATGCAGGCCCTGACGATGGACCATATAAAACATAGTCACCACCTACAACTTCCTGCACTGAATGACATCCCCAGAGGTTCAGAAGCTCAGTATCACTTAGGACAATGGAAAGTGAAAAGCCTGGACCACCATAGCTGAGCTGTTGGTGCCTTCTACCTACCAACCACTTCCTTGTTTTTTCACACGCTGTATTGGGATTCATTCCTTTGAAGGATGGCCCTGATACCTGATGGCGGTTGGTTGATTGTTGTCCTTTATTCTCAAAGAGGGCCAAAATGACATCACTGTGCTAAAGTCACGTTTCAGTGTGTCTGACTGTAGCAGATCAGACCAATACCAACTTGGAATATTCCACCACAGGTCAGGAAAAATAGTCCGTGTGAATATTTGGGGTTGATCATCTAAATTTGTGCATCCTGCATTGAACTGTTTCAATTCTGCTTTGCTCATAGAACACAGTACTTTCTCCGATGTGGGCACACCATGCTAGGTGGTCCTGGGCTCCTGTATCACACGATCAATTCCAAAGTTCTTAAGAGAGACCTTGAGAGTGTCTTTGTATTGCTTCTTCTGAGCACCATGTGAACCAGCATGGAAGGCAGTGTGAAGCTGGCTTGAATTCCTTCCATTTCCTTACCAGTTATAGCTGGAGCTCCTTAAATACCAATTCTTCACCTGGTACCCATTGCTAATTCTGCAATCTAAAATTCTGTGGTTTTCTATTTCCATGACTGGTCCCATCTCCCCCTTTACCACCTTATCCTTTTCTTGTTCATTCAACAACTTTAGCCTTTAACCAGGCCTAGGTCTTCACAGGCTTAGGAAAAAAAAAACAACCTCTTCACTTGATCTCAATGCCCCATCAATTTCTAAATCATTTTTCGTGTGCCCTTCAGTGCCAGACTAATTATACCTGCTACCTCCATTTCCTCACCTTCTTTCTTAAACTTCGACAATCCAGCTTCCATCTAGTAGGGGGAAATGATGAAGTCAGTTAAGTTAACTTTTAAATCCTGTAGCATCCCATTTCCTTTCCCTTTCCCCTTCCCCCATTTCTTTTGACCCTTAGGTTCCTAAGGAGCTTGGGGGTAGCAAAGCCTGCTCCCCAGTGAAGGCTCTGATAGCCATTCTGTACAGCTGGCTGTGAATGCTAATCATCTTGTTCTAGCTCCAGTGGGATTATCCTAAACCTTATCTTTAGGACTGGAGGAAAGGGTTGTATCCCCTGTTGAAGGGATTTCAGGCAATACCCTAGAGTGGGTATTGTTCTGAAGGAAAGCATCAGAATCTTAAAGACCAGCAAGTTCACTTTCCAACTCCCCTCCTCCTCTGTCTTCATTTGAGAGGATTTTTTTTTTTAAATTGAAGCCTCTGACTGGCTCAGACTTTCCCCTTCCTTTCCAGCTCCTTCTCTATTTGTATTTCAGCTGAAAGAAATTACCTTAGATTCAAATACAGTCCTAAAAAGTGCCTTGTTCTTTTCCATTCTCTACCATGGAGATAGATGGCTGATGCTGCTAGTTGCTATCAATTGTTTTAATAGAATCCCTTTCATTTGCATGTGCTTTACAACTTACACACTGCTGTGTTTAAAGTTTGCAAGGCGCTTTACTGATTACAAAGTGATTTTCCATTCAGGAGACACTTTTACACCATTTCTCTCCTTTGATACTCATAACAACCTCTTGAAGGAGGCAGAAGAAGAAAAACTTTCCTTTTTTTTTTTCAGGTGCATAAACTGTGTTCTAGAGAGATAGAGTAGCCATGATTTGTTACTATTATCTCTACTACCACCACATCACAGTGCTTTAAGGTTTGTAGACTGCTTAGAACTTCTGTCATTATCCCTGTTTTACACATGGGTGTAAGATGAATTTTAGTATAAGTAAGGTGGATTTTCGTGTGTGTAAAGTGAATTTGTATTATTATTTCTTAGAGTTCAGTTTCCCTGGATCCATAACCGTCACAATCTCTTGTTCCCAGGTATTAGATATGAGTTCCCATAACAATGGTTCAAAACATCTCTATGACGCTTGTGCAGCATTATATAATGATAAATAATATAAACATCCACTGTGACTGAGCAGTGAGATCCAGGGATGGGGTGATGCAAACTTGTGAGGCTATTGCTGGCAATATGCCCTCTTTGTCTGCTGCCTCTATAAAGCAGGTGGGCATTGGTCAGTGAATGGAGAATCTTAGGGTTGAATGCACCAATGCTGTGTGTGCCTTAACTGCCTCCATTGAGGCTTAGGGGGAACCTTGGGGTTGAGTACACAGAAGCTGTGCGTGCCTTGATCAGCCCCCATCAAGGCTTGGGGGAATGTGTGTGTGCCTCACCTGGCCTCCATTGAGGACTGAGGGGACTTAGGGGCTGCACATGTTGTGCCTGTCTCCACTGACCCCATCGAGACATAGGAGTAATTGCCTCCCCTTCTCACCATCCCCTGTGAGAAGGGTGATTAGGGAATGCTGTAGGAGTTTGTGCTCTTGTTCTCAGCAATCTTCTTCTGAGAAAACTCGACTAGAAGAAAGTAAGATTATTAACCCTTCTTAGTGTCTTTCCTGTCTGACCAGATAAAGAGTGAACCTGTGTTAGCATCCACCCTGTGTGCTGTGTTTATTTGTCTTAATGGGGAAACCAAGGCAGAGAGATTTTAAGTAACTTGCCCAAGGACACATAGTTACTCAGGTGCAGAAGCGGGTCAAGAGCCCAACTTTCTTGGTTTTTAATTTAAGGCTCTGTCTTTTATAATCAGCAGCAGGATAGAAGCTGGCTTAACACAAAAGCGAGTGCCAGATTTGGGACAATGACATATCATTACTAGTGTTTTCTTGCAGGAGCACAAATTTCCTCTCAGAAAGGACAATGACCTGGGAGTAGGAGTGTTCTATTTTCCACAGAAGGAAATCCAAAGCACACAAGGAAGAATCATGACTAAAATTCCCACAACCCTGGCTTCTAGGAACAATTATAAGGATTCAGCATCAACTGGGAGGTCCTGGGGCAGCAGTGTGGACTTCTTAGAACTCCTTTGCCACATCCTTCCTCAACTCCCTTAAACCTTAGAAATAGTCCCAAATCCATTTCACCAAGAAAGGAAGATGATTTGTATATCCACAAATCTCCCTGTGTACCCTCAAGGGTTGTTCCAGGGTTTTGGCTTTCTGCTGCCAATAGTTGGTTTCTCCCGGATAAAACTGAGTTATTCGGGTATCCTGTTTGCAAATCTTCCTAGGATACAGTTATGGGATAGCTCAGGGCTTTCAAGTCTCTCTGCGATGATTCCTTGTTCTTCTGTTAGCAGTATACAGCTCCCTTCTTTGTTTGAGATTCTCTCCTCTCCATGTAGCACCATGAGAATATACACCCTTTTGGGTGAACAGGAAGCTGTTTCAAGGGAGGGAGGGGCTAATCAGATCCCAGTTACAACTTTGCTAAAGATATTTAGGGAAGAATCATTCCTGTTGTGGGGAAAAGGTGTGTGTGTGTGTGTGTGAGTGCATGTGTGTGCGTGTGTGTGTGAGTGTGTGTGTGTGTGTGTGTGTGTGTGTGCTGGCACATGTGTGAAATCATAGTTTTATCACAGTTGTTGACACTTTGCATTTTTCATTTAACAATTGCATATACTTTGGTCAGGAATCTATTGGGGAAGAAGTTTTATTCTTATATATTTGTATTAATTCCCTATGAATCTTAGATATCAGAACTTTATCACTCATCAATCAGTTAGTTAACAAGCGTGTTTTTCTTGCTATCACTTGTTCCTTATACAGTGCCGGGCATTGTGATAAGCAGAGAAATTTATTACAGAAATTTGCTGAAAAAATTGCTTTCCAGTTATGTTTCTTTATACTCACAACATTGTTTTATGCAATAGTTTCTAATTACATATAATTAAAACTATCAATTTTTCTTCTATGACCTTTTCTATCCCTCAATTAGTTAAGAATTCTCCCTGTAGCCATAGTTGTGTATTTCCTTCCTTTCCTCTAAATATTTTTTTCTAATTTGATCTCTTACATTTAGTCTGTGTATTCATTTGGAGCTTATTGAAGTATATGGTACAAATGTTGGGCTAAACCTAATTTCCACCAGACTATTTTTCAGTTTTATCAGTAGCTTTTGTTGAATAGAAAGTTTTCACCCCAGCAGTTGGTATCCTTGGCTTTATCAAGTACTACAGTGCTATGCTCAAAATATATCTGGGTTGCTTTTGTTTTTAATGAATTTTTACTGAGACCTGTTGTTTTTAAATGACCTACATTTCCTTCTCCCAGTCTGTATTCCAGAGATCCATGCCTTATAACAAATAATTTTTTAGGAAGAAAAAAGAAAGAAAAAAAATTTCAGGAAAATCTATTAATTGACATTAGATGTAATTTTCAAACCCAAGAACCCCACCTCTGCAAAAACAAACAAAACAAAACAAAACAAAACAACAACAACAAGAACTCTGGAGAAAAGCATCTTGTCAATCTCTTTTTTGGCGACAAGCTTGTTCATTATTGTTTTGTGGGATTTTCTCCCACTTACATTTTTATAGTTATGGTGCATGGTTTTTTCATGGCTCTTCTTACTTCACTTTGTATCCACTCATGTAAGTCCATGCTTCTCTGTATTTATCATTTCTTATTCCATCACATTTAGATACCATATTTTGATGAACCATTTCCCAATTGGTGAATTCTACATTGTTTTCAACTTTTTACTACCACAAAAAATGCTACTAAAAATATCTTTTTATATATGGAGATTTTCTTTTTTTCATTTACCTCCTTGGGGTATATACCTAGTAGTGGGCTCTCTGGAACAAAGGATACAAATATTGCAAATAAAATCCTGTGTAGCTAAAGATTTAATTCCTACAACATGCCTAATCTTGACATCTTGATGCAAGACTTGATGTATGACTTAACTAGAACCTGGTTCCTTTGGTTTAGGGGGTTGAGGATAGTGGTAGAGAGTCAAAAAAAGTAAAGTTGCACTTAAAATTATTTGTTGATTGATTTTTGTGGCCATTTATTATCTTTTTTCCTATTTAGCCAACCCCTATAATTGATTATAAAAAAAGAAAACTCTCTTTACAAATATGCAAACAAAATTACTATGCTGGTCATGTCCAGAAATGTATTCCTCATTCTGCATGTTAAGCACATCTTCTATTGTCATGAGCTGGGTAGCATTTTTCACCTTCAGTCATAAAGACTCATAGTTTATCATTGAAAGGATCATATTTCTATAGTCTTTCAAAGTTTCTTTTTTCCTTTATAATGTTGTCCTGATAAAAATAATTCTCCTAGCTGCTTACTTCACTCTGTATCATTTCATAAAGGTCTTCCCAGTTTCCTATGAAACTGTCAAATCTGTTATTTCTTATGTTACAATAATATATATAATAATTCATTTAGCCATTCTCCAATTTAGAGGTACCTCCTTAGTTTCCAGTTTTGGGCTACTATAAAAAGATATGCAAATAATTTTAACATACAGACCCTTTTCCTCTTTCTTTGATCTTGTTGGGGGTATAGGTCAAAAGGTCTGAAGTGTTTGGTGACTTTTTGTGCATAGTTCTAAATTACTTCCTAGAATGGCTGTATCAATTCACAACTCCACCACCAGCATATTAGTATACCTAATAATCTGATGTGCCTGTTTGTCTGAAGTTCTTCCAATATTTGTTATTTTTCTCTTTTGTTATCTTTGCTAATCAAATGTGAACCTCAGAGTTGCTTTAATTTTCATTTCTCTAATTATTAGTAATCTGGAGCATTTTTTCATGTAGTTATTGGTAGCTTGGATTTTTTTTTGTTTGAAAACTGTCCGTTAAAATCCTTTGACCATTTATTTTTGGGGGAATGGATCTTAGTCTTACACATATGAATCAATTCCTTATATATCTTGGATATGAGATTTTGATCAGAGAAACTTGCTGCAAAATTGTTTCTTAATTCCCTATTTCCCTAATAATTTAACTACGTTAGTTTTGTTTAAGACATTTTTAACTTAACATAGTCAAATTGAACATTTTGTCTTCTATGATCCTTTCTATTCCTTGTTTCATGATATACTCCTCTCCTAGCCATAGATTTGAAAGACAATTTTTTTCCTTACTTCTTTAATTTGCTTATGATGTCACTCTTCCGGATTAAATTATGTATACATTTGGGGTTTATCTTGGTAAACAGTGGGATGTTAGTCTGTATCTATTTTTTGCTAAGCTGCCTTACAGTTTTTTTTCAGGAATTTTTGTGAAATAGTGAGTCCTTGTCCCAGTAATTGTAACCTTTAGGTTTATCAAACACTATGGCAATCTGTTTGTTTGCTTCTGCATGTTGTGTATCTAATATGTTCCACTGATCAACTTATTCTTTAACTAGTACCAAATATTTTATTGATTCTGTAGTTTGATATTTGATATTGATAGGCCTCTTTTCCAATTTTTTTCATTATCATCATTGAGATTCTTTACCTTTGTTCCCCCATAAAAAATTTGTTATTATTTTTTCCTAATTCTTTAAAATAATGCTTTTATAGTTTCGTAGTTAAGGCACTGAATAGGTAAGTTAATTAAAGTGCTATTTTCATTGTATTCTATTGGCTCAACCTAGACATAATCAATTAATATTTCTTCAATTACATATTACTTTTCCTTTCTGCAGAGTGTTTTGCATTTGGATTATGCAGTTCCTGGAAGTGTACTGTTAGTTAGACTCCCAAATATTTTATATTTTCCATAGTTATTTTAGATGGAATTTCTCTTTTTCACTCTGCTTTGATTCTCAATCCATGGCTGTTTATACCACATTAGATTCCTGATTACAAATGTAATCTTTTTTCCTTACATCATGTTATCTCCTCTAACTGTACTATCATGCTCCCCACGTCATTTGCATCCTCTCCAGAATATCGTAAGAGACTGTCAAATGACTTGCTGAAATTCGGGTATATTATTTTGTTGTCGTTTCCGTAATCTACCTGTCCAGTAATCTGGTTAGGAAAGGGAAGGAGATGAATTTTCTTTCCCACTTAAACAATTGGAAGAATTTTCTACCTCTCTAGTTCTTCTAATATCTTTGGCAAGCTCAAAGCTGTAGCCCTAGCTTTTCTGTATTTAGGCCAAACCTCTGACCCCCTTCAGGATATCCCCGGAGACCATGGTTTTTCTCTGATGTGGTGTGGCATATGATTTCAGAACTATGACTCCATTGCCACACCCTACCTTCGCTTTCCCTTCTTTCCCTTCTGACCCCTTTCAGCTCCCTTTTATATGTTGTCTTTGATTTTTCCAATGCGAGCTCCTTGAGAGCAGAGTCTGTCTTTCTTTTGGCTTATTGCATTTGCACTTGCAACCCTTAGCAGAAGGCCAGGCAAAACATAATGCTCTTAACAAATGCTGGGTGATTGACACACTGTCTTGCTTCTTTCTACTCACTAGATTTCTCAGTGGTCACCAACAGTAGATCAGAAGTCACATCTAAGAGTTCTTTCAGTGCCCAGTGACACAGTTCTTGGCACTATCACGAGCACATTGAGGGTAGTTGTATGCCATCTTATTCTCTTGTCACTTATCTTAGGTCTGAGGAACATTCACAATGGTAGAGAAAACAGAAGCTGTTCTGCTTTCTCTCCATTGTCTGTTCTACCCCTATATATAGATGCACAGATGGTAAAACTTATAGCAAAGACTTTTTACATCTTTGCTTTTTGAGTTTTAACGTGTTGTTTGGTGGTAGACACCCATGGACAAGGCAAACCAGTGCAGAAAACTATAGTAGTGTCCTTTTCAATTTTCAGTGGTCTGATTGTGACACTACAATGGTGTATATGGGCTCCCAACTTATTTTTCTCTGACTTTTCTTATAACATAACCTTTCTTGTCAGTCCTGGGGAGGCCCACTCCGAATACCACGGTGTCCTAATCTTTAACAAAACTGATCCTAAGCAATTCCAAATTGCCAAACATTTTACAAATTGCCACATGTAATGAAACTGAATGGATCACCTTTCCTTCCCAATTTCCTGTTATTTCAATTTATAGTGGGTAAAAACATTTTTAGTCTAAAAATATGCTGGGTTTCTAAAAACCCAGTTATTTTAAGTATCAAGTATTCACAAAAGGATTGATTTTATTTGGAACTTCTGCTTGTCCTTAATATTTGAAATTTGAGTGAACTGGTTTGTTACTTAAGATGAGGCAGCATGGTATATTGGAAGATGTACTGTGTTGAACTTGGAAGTTATGGGTTCAAATCTTGGCTTTGATACTTCCTAGCCTTAAGGTAGCTTAAGCAAGCCACCTCTCTGAGGCTTAGTTTCCTCTCAAAAATGATACTAATAAAATGCTACATAAGCATTAAGTATATTAATTCTAGGTTTTCTATTTATCAAGCTGATCGTTTTACTCTGTGTTTATCAAGTGGAGCTAAGAACTGATTCCCTCCCTCCAAATTTCTCTCTCTCTTCTCTCTGTCTCTCTCTCTCTCTCTCTGTCTGTCTGTCTCTCTCTTTCTCCTCTCTCTCTGTCTCTGTCTCTGTCTCTCTCTCTCTGTCTCTGTCTTATCCCCTTACTTTCCAGGATATAAACTATTTACATTTCCCACAAACTTTGGACCACTGTCTTAATAACATGTCTTATCATTAAATATTATATAAATCAATAAGGATTTTTTTTGTCTTTATGCAGGCCATCCTACATATAGCCCAAGGTTGTAAGTCCCAGGGTTTAGATAGTATTTCTGTGTATATGTGTGTATGTGTGCATATGTACATATGCTTGTATTCATATGTATAAAATCAAAACGAGTATGGCCAAAGCTTAGATTCAGTCAACTAAATGACAGATCTGTTTATAAAATACCAAAGTGATTTCTTTGTCTGATTTCTCCCATCCCATTCCAACAGAATATTAATTAGCTCTTCTCCTGCCCCACACTGCTTACTTCAAGCCATTGGTTGCTGAAGTTCTGTCTAGTGGCCTGGGAATCTCTGCCTATCACAATCTTCCTGTCAGCCTCAGAGTCATGCCTTATTCTTACCTCTCTCTTAGCCCTTACAGGACATATTCAGTCAGTTGCCACATCTCAGCCTATTGCCCCTAGTATAAAATCCAAATTCCTCTGTTTGACATTTAAATCCCTTCACAGACTAGTTCCAAGTGATATTTCCACACTGATTTCATATTATTTCTCCTCACACATTCTATATTTGAACCAAACTGGTCTGTTTGTCATTCCCCATACACGGCATTTCATCTCCAGCCATCCTGCCTTTGCCTAGGCTGTTCCCTATGCCTGACATGATCTTCCTGCTCGTTTCTGGCCTTTCGTCAAGGCTTAGGCGAGGTACCACCTCCAGCGTGGCCTTTAATCTTATCCCTCCAGTTTTTAATGGTTTTCTCTTCTCCCTTCCTAATACTTTGTTTTACAACGTATATATTGTCTTCCTATGTTTTGTTGCCATTGTGTGCCCAATACCTAACTTGTTGAATTGAACTTAACTGAATGGCATTAGAACCCTTGTTATACAGACTTAATGACAGAAGAAAATAAGCAATTAGAACAACACTAAGTGCAAATGTGATAGTGATGACATATTGACTAGATCATTCAATGCATGAATCAGCTCTAGTGAAATTGTTTTTCTGGGCCACCTTTTGGTATTTCTTCATTCAGGGCATTCTTGCTGCCATACAGACATAGGATGTTGGAGGAAGTTTGTGCTTGTCCTATGACCTTAATGGGAAAAATCTCACAGTGTCTTGGTCCTCTGTAGCTAACTCCTATGGTGAAGTTATATAACAGTACTCCAGCCTCACTCATACGCCATGTCTTTCTCCAGTAGATTAAGGCAAACAGAGGTTAAGTGATTTGTCCAGGTTCTCACAGCTAGTAAATATCTGAGGCTAGATTTGAACTTAGGTCCTTTTGACTTTAGGCCTAGCACTCTACCCAGAGTCTGGTGTATGAGAAGAGACAAGTGCCCAAGAATTATGTGTGACAGAATACTCAACCCATACAACATTACTGCTTTCTTTGAGAAAAGAACTGTAATGGATAAGACACAGTGATCCCTAAATAGTATCACCTAAAATTTATAGTTTATAGTTTAATTTTTAAAAAATGTTTATAGTTTGACAGGAAATGACTTGTTATTGATGATCAGCTGTTGACATACAGCCAGATAAGCAGAATTTCAGAGCAAGTGTCAAAATTCAAGCAATACGTTTAGAATAGAGAATAACAATTAGAAAAATATATCATGTATAAGTAAAACAATTTTAATCTGTCACATTTAAACAAGTTAGTAATACCAAAAAAAAATGGGAAAATATATGGAAGAAAGGACATCACTACCAATTACATCAATTTAATGCAGAAGTTTAGCCAGTAGAAATCAAATGCCTCCATTAAAGTAGAGCCATATACTGTAAGAACTTCAAGAGGCCTTAGAATACAGAGCTACTGAATTGGAAGAGGCCTTAGAATAATACATTATTAGTCAGTTTTCTTATCTGTAAAAGGAGGGAATAATATTTTATGGTGGAAAGAGCAGTGGATGACTGATCAGAGGATTTGGCTTTCATCTTTGTTTCCTCCACTTACTACCTATGTGATTCTGAGTAAGTCACTTCAGGGTTGGGCTTGCAGTTTCAATTGTTAAATTTTCATTGTGAGCACTGATGCCTCAGAAATCTGCTAACACCACAAATTGAGGTTTCATGTTTTGTTAATTGTCCAGACTTAAGAGAGTGATGTAGAGAATATTAATGATGCTGTTGCTGTTGTGTTTGTTCTTCGTTTTTGCAGAGGACCCTGGCATCAGGGAAATAATGACATGACTTGTGGTTGACTTTGATTTGAGTGAGGGAGGGCTGGGCAAGGTCTCCAGGCTCACTTTCTCCTCCAGAGCCATCTGGGTCCAGTGGACAGATATTCATAGGCTTGACTGGAGATGACTCAGGATGCAGTGGGAGATCCAGACCCTTTTAGGTTAGAGCCTTTTTACTTACTAACTCTCATTCAGTGAACAGACCTCTTTAACAAGTGAGTCAAGGGATGGCCCCTTTAATTAGAAAAAAAATATCAAGCAGGGTGAGGAAGACCCTCAGGGTCATTATTCCAAAGAGAAACATTTACCATTGACAGTCACTCTAAGCCAGTGGTTCTCAACCTGGGGGTCGCGACCCCTTTGGGGGTTGAACGATCCTTTCATGGGTGTCAGAGGGGGTCACCTAAGACCATTGGAAAACACATATTTCCGATGGTCTTAGGAACAGAGACACAGCTCCTCTATCTGTCTCCAGGCTAGTCTGCCCACATGCAGATACACCCATATAATATTAAAGGGTCATGGCATTAGGAAGGTTGAGAACCACTGCTCTAAGCCACTGAGTGCAAGTAAAGAGCTTAAGAGTGAAGTGAGAAAGAAAGAAAAAGAAAAAGAAAGAAAGAAAGAAAAAAGAAAGATAAAAAGGGAGAAAGAAAGGGAGAGAGAGAGAAAGAGGGAGAGAGAAAGAAGGAGAGAAAGGAAAGAAAGAAAGGAAGGAAGAAGGAAGGAAGGAAGGAAGGAAGGAAAGAGGGAAGGAAGAAAGGAAGGAAGAAAGGAAGGAAGAAATCTCAACAGTAAACCCCAAGTTAAATTAATAATGCAAATTAAACTTCAAAAGTGTGTGTTTCATGAATTATTATTTTTTTTTCCTGGAAAGCCATTTCTTAAACATTTACCAGCACACCCCTGACTGGTTTCTCCTGACTTTAAGGTCAGTTTTCCATACATTATGCCACAACTGATTCTTTTTTAAAAAAAAAATTAAGAAGGGGAACATCCCATAAACACCTTGTATATTTTCCTACTGATAAATCTTTTATATTCACTTTTCTCTGCCCTGAAGTGTAATTATCTTTTGAAATCTTTCTCTCACATAAAGACTCAGTTCAAATCCACATCTTTCTAGAAACCTTCCGCTAGATGAAAATGATCTTTCCTTCCTCCTATGTGTCTTAGGATTTTGTTTCTATTTTTTTCTGTACTTATTTTGCTTAATTTAGAGCCATAATTATCAGCATGTTGTTCTGACTTCCTTAATATGCCCTCTTGTGAATGAGGAGTGTGTAGTGTGTTAGGAATTCAAAAGTCTTACTTCCTGTAGTAAACCATGCTGTAAACATCGCATGTACCCCTAACTAAAGTCCTACTCTCATGTTTCGTTGTGGTGTGGAGGTGAACACAGATTCTTGGACGCTGTGCTCTGGCAGGTCTCACTAAGCTGCAAAAGATTCTAGTATAAGCCAAATCAGACAAATCATATGTCTGTCATCTAAGGATCAGCATAGATGAGTTCAGAGAGATTCATAACCACGTTGACCAAAGGCAGATGCAGTTTTTGGCCAAAGAATCTCTTGAAGATTTTCAACTGAGTTATAAAAGGGTCTATGATCTGTTTTGGCCAAAAGTATATCCGTGCCAACAAAATTGCAAGACCCAGTGAGGGCACCTGGCACATATTAGCCACATGGTAAATGCTTAGCTGATTGATTTAAGTAAACTGCTTTATTATTATTATTAGCCGCTTCACATTATTAGCTGCTTCAATTTCGCTTTCACGGAGACGGTACTACCTAAAGGAAAGGAGCAAGGACTCCATGGATTGTCAAAAGGAGGGTTATAACAAAGATCAATTTTTCCCCACGTTGACCTCACATGGTATTTTGTGCTGGATTTGGATTCAAATACCAACTCTTCTACTTATTATCTGGAGCAAAATACATTTTCTGGGATTTATTTTCCTTATCTCTCAAATGAGAGGGCTTGGCTAGATGATCACTAAGATTCTTCCCAGCTCCCAATATTTTAGTGAAATGATGCATTTGTTGTTGAGAAGCAATGTGGTAGAGAGGGATGGCTACAAAGGTCATCTTGGTCAATCAGTTGATCAAAAATCACTTATTAAGCACTTTTTAAGTGCCGGGCACTGTTCTAAACATTAGGGATTCAAGGAAAGGCAAAAGATAGTCCCTTCCCACAAAGCACTCACATTCTACTGGGGGAAACACTATATAGAGACCTATGTGTATACAACATAGATGGAATCCAGAAGATCTATGTTGAAATCCTGTCTCTGAAGAAGTCCTGCTGTGTGTGACCATTGACAAGATCTTTTGAACTGCTCAGTAAATCTATGACTCTCTAAGATGATAAATTACACAAAAATTGCATGTTTGTATCAGGAAAGAGAATTTCCAATTAGAAGTCTCATGCCAGTGAAAATGCAGAACCATCCTCATCCCACAAATTAAAAGAAAAAAATTATAATTGCAAATTATCAATTTCCACCCACAAGAACCTTTTAATCTAAATTATATTATACACATAGTAGGCACTTAATAAATACTTACAGATTGACTGAATTAAACTGGCACTTGTATTGTATTCACATGTAAACTATTTATATTAAAACCACTCTAGCACACCAAGGGACCCTAGCAGAATAAGGGTGACGAGTTATTGAAATTGTGCATCTTCTCCAACTCCTAACACAATGCTCTGAACACAGTAAAGGCTAGAGAAATTTTTTTTTGACTGGAGTTTTAAAAAATGAACCAGAATATAGTTTTATAAATAATGATTCTAGTGCATAAATAGCAAAATGTTTTATGTGATCAGTACAATTAAAATCATTGGACACCTCAGAACTTGTAATGTGAAGGGAAACAAAAACCTTAAGTGGTAGAAAAAAGAACCTTCAGAGGCTAACCAATATTAATAAGTGAAAGAAAATTAATCCCTTGTTTTAATTTGGCAATATTTTAGCTATCAGATTTTAAAAGCTGCAGATGTTGAGTTGCATCAATATGGAATTAGTAGCTCAATTGCATATTTTAAAAATGGTTACTTTGTGTTCTCCAAATTATAATTTTTAAAGAAATTAGTTATGTGGTTCAAAGCACATTACATATATGGTTGTCTTGGTCTGATTACAAATCAGTCTGTTTTCTTCTCATTAAAAGATTTCTATGCTTGAAGATGAACAGAATTTAATTTTTATTTATTGACAAAGGTAAGAAATACTGTGCAAGCTAGTTACATGTTATTATTTGTAGGTATGAATATGCCCCTCATTCTGGTTTACAGCTGTGATTGTTGAGTTTCTAGAAGTGAGACCAATCTGTTCCTCATTGGAAATTAGGTCATATGAAGATATTTTGATGGAACTGGGGATATTTAACCTGGATGAGGAAAAGATATGATAACTTTCTTCAAATACCTGAAAGGAAGAGGTATTAGACAGTGCCAGGCATTTAGCAGGCACATAATAAACATCTGTGATTAATTAGGTTTGTTTCACTTGGCCCTAAGGCAGAACAAAGAATAATGAATGGTAGTTATAGGGAGAAATTTTCAGCTTGATATGAACTCTCCAAAAAAGGAGTGGCTTGCTGTGAAGGGTAGTGAGTTCCCCATCACTGGAAATCTTTTAAGTAGAAGATGGATGATCAACTGTAAGTGATGATATTAATGAAGGTAATTCTTCAGATAAGAGTTGGACTAGTTGACCTTTGAGTTTCCACGCAACTCTGAGATTCTATTATTCTTTACAAGAGACCTTTTGCCCAGTTCTCAGAAGGTGACTGCCAATAAGATGTGAAAGAGAGGGGCTCCAGGCATTCCCCTACCCCCAAATCTTTTTCCTTATTCAGGAACAAGACTTAAAATTCCATGGAAGATTTCATTTTATGGATGTGACATATTTAGGAATGGCCTATATTCAGATCGATCTGGCTCTTTACACTTTGAGGTCAGATACTACTGTGGGTTTCTCTGTGAGGTTTTAGAGCATATTTTTCTATTCAGGTCAATTCAATTCCTATTCAGTTCAATTCAAAGACCTATGAGACGTCCACTGGGAATATAAAGATGTATATGACACAATCTGTGTTCTTAAAGAGCTTAAAACGAAAACCTAATGCACAGAAATAATTGTGACATAAAAGAAGATAGAGATGAAGGCAAAGGAAATGTCCAGATGAAGCCCCTCCTCAGTTATTAGAAGAGTCTTCACTTCTGTTGCCGCTGGGGATGACCACCACCACTACTGCTCCTGGTACCAAATGAAGCCTTCCCTGAACCCTCCCCCTTCTGAGAAGGCCATACGACTCCTAAGGCTACTTGACTTGGGAGTGTATGGAAAATGAAGTGTTAGGGGAACAGTTAGGCACAAAAAATCATGAGTTTTTAGTGGTCTTTCTTGACTCCTCCATTCGGGTTCCTTTCTGCTACACACATTGGTTTGAATTAAGGTGATTTATTAATTGGTTTTCAATAGGATGATGAGGCATTTTGGGTTTCTATATGGTATGAAAGATTCCCCAAAGCCTTAGTTTCCTCATTTGTGAAATAAACATGAGACTCATAACATCTACTTTTTCCTCCACTAAATGATGCCTCACTGTGGCATGGACATAACCCTAGGCTCTTAGTCTGACATTTCAGAGAACAAGTTCTGGAAGGTCTTAAGGTGAAAGGGTTTCATGTATGTACTGTTGGAAGATTACCACTAGACAGCTGCCCTAGTTGATGAACATTTTAGCTAGAGTAATACATGGATACTTTCTACCAAGGTGTTGCAGAATTATAATCAATAGGATAAGAGAATACCCAAACCAAAGAAATCATGGCTGTTTGGGAATACTGAATTCTCTACCATACAGTTATTTTGAAGATTAAATGAAAGAATATATGGAAAATGATTTGTGACAGCTATATAATAAAATCATAATGTAGATAAAGAGCAGATAAGTCAGATAAGAACATACTAGAATTTGCACTTACAAGTGAATATTGACCTTCAAAGCAAACTTTTTGGGAAGTTACACACTTATTCCAACAATGCTGTTCACAACATATCTAGACTCTCCTTTGTTAATTGTCTTTAGGGTCAATTTATCAGTCCTGTCAGAGCCAACATGATGGAGAGAGACAGCTGAGCTCTCCCAATATTTCCCTCGTAACAATTTTAAAATAGCTCCTCCAATTGAATTCTGGAGTGGCTAAGCCAACAAAAGGCCAGAGTGAGATGATCTTCCAGCCCAGGACAACAAAGGAGATCAGGAAAAGCGATCTGTGACAGGGGAGGTTGGGGGAGAGGCTGGCCCAGAGCCCACATACATGGGACTACATAGTGGTGACAAGAGTAGTAGTAGCTTCAGGAGTTCTCAAGCCAGAGACTGTAAGGGGATCTGGCAAATGTTCAGAAAGAGATTATAGAATACATATGTGCTAGCACTGGACACAGCATCAAATGCTATTTGGCAGTTCCGTTACTTACACTCACTTCTGGGTCATAGTTCAAGAGTGCAGAGGAGTACACTTTCAGTCACGAGGAAGTGGAAGCCCTATGAGGCAAATCTTCTGACCACAAGGGAGCAGAGACCTCTAGGAACAGTAGCATTCATAATCTCAAAGAAGAAGGTGACCTGAGGAGAAGTATAGATTAAAGTCCCAAGGGATCAGTGGCCCTTCTTGGGCAATGACTGGATTGCAGACCAAGAGAGCAGTGACCATACCTCACCCTAGATCATACAATCTTGGAACTTTCAAACCCTCAGAACTAGATCTGAAAACATGAGTACACAAAGATCTAAAGCTTGAGCTAGTGCCCTTCCCCGAGCCAACACTGGGAATAGAGTTCAATATAAACATAAAATTCCAATTTAAGAAGTAGAGTGGAAAAATGAGCAAAAAACAATAACAAGAACCTGACCACAAATAGCTAACAGGGACGATCAAGATAAATCAGAAGACAATTAAGTCAAAGCAGCTATGAGCAAAGTCTCAAAGAAAAAATATAAATTGAACAAAATACCAACAAGAATTCTTGGGGAAGCTAAAAAAAATTTTTCAAAATGAAAAAAGAATGGTAGAAGAAAATTAGGTAAAGAAATGAAAGCAAAGGAAGAAAATTATGAAAACACAATCAACAGTTCGGTAAAAGCAGCACAAAAATACTGGAGAAAATAATACCTTTAAAAAACAGAAGTGGACAAATGAAAAAAATGGGTACAAAAGTTCACTGTTGAAAATAACTCCTTAAAAGTAAGAATTGCTAAAGTGGAAGCTAATAACTCCATAAGACATCAAGAAACAAAGTCAAAAAAGAGAAAGAATATGAAAGATCTCATAGGAAAAGAAATGACCAGGAAAATATGTTGAGGAGGGAAAATTTAAGAATTAAGAATTCTTAATTTAAAAAATTTAAGGATAATATTAAGGATTAAATAAAGAAATTTAAGGATTATTGGATTACCTGTAATTTATGATAAAAAAGAGCCTAGACACCATATTTAAAAAAAAATTATCTAGGAAAAATGCATCAATATCCTAGAACCAAAGGGTAAAACATAAATGGAAAGAAAATATTTCAAAGCATCCAGAAAGAAACCATTCAAATATCATGGAGTTACCATAAGTATTGCACAAGATGTAGCAGCTACCTCATAAAGGAGTGAATGGCTTGGAATATGCCAGAAGGCAAAAGCCATGGGGTTATAACCAAGAATAACCTACCCAGGGTGCAGCTAAGTAACACAGTGACTAGAGCAACTAGTCCTGAAATTGAGAGTGTCTGAGTTCAAATCCAGCCATAGACACTTACTAGCTGTGTGACCATGGGACCTCTGATCTTAGAAAAAGAAATCGCACAAGACATAAATTAGTTCCTTGAGGGGAAAAAAAAAAATCTGCAGGACTAGATGGATTCACAAGTGGATTCTACCAAATATTTAAGGAAAAATGAATACTATAAAAACTATTTGAAAAAGGAGATAAAGAATCCTCCCAAATCCATTTTATGACACAAATATGTTTTGATACCTAAGCCAGGAAGAGCAAAAACAGAAAGAAAACTGTAATTTCCTTAATGAATATTGATGGAAAAATTTTAAATAAATGCTAGTAGGGGATTACATTAATATATCACAAAGCTCATATACTATCACTAGGTGGAATTTATTCCAGGAGTGAAGAGCTGGTTCAACATTAGGAAAACTATCAGAATAATTGACCATAGCAATAATAATAATGACAAAAATTATATGTTATATTAATAGATGCAGAAAAAGAGCCTTTGACAAAATATTAACATCAATTCCTCTTAAAAACACTGTAAAGAATAGTGGTACATCAGTGTAATAGATTGCAACATGGGTAATATGGAACTATATTTTGTATGACCTCATATGTATAATTGAAATAAAATTGCTCGCCTTCTTACGGAGGAGGAAGGGGGGAGAGCAAGAGAAGAAGAGAATTTGGATTCAAAATTTTAAAAAATGACTCTTGAAAGTTTTTATATGTGATTAGGAAATATTTAATGAAGTAAGTAAAATAATTTTTAAAAGACTAAAAATGTATTAGTCTGAATCATATCATGATTTTGATCCAATATAAGATTTATCAGATTGATCATCTGACCTTATTCTGCAGTCTTGATTCTGAATGACTTCCATTTGTTTCAAGAAATTACATCGACATTCAAATGATGAAAATTTGCTACCATAGAGAATAAGAAGTGGTCTTAGAAAAAAAAAAAGAAATGGTCTTAGAACAGGGAACTGAAAGGGACCTTATAATCACAGGGACATAAAATGTTGCAGCAGGAAAGGATCTCTAGTCTGAAACCCTTATTTTATAGATGAGAAGACTAAAGCCCATAAAGGTCAAGTGACTCATCTAAGGTCATTTAGGAAGCTAGTAGCAGAACTGAGACTAGACCCAGGGCTTCTGACTGACTGGGGCCCTCTTGTCATTTGTGAACTTTAAAGCAAGAGAAGCATGTTCCGTATAAGCAAAATGTGAGCCACCCTCCTGCTTTTTCTCACCATTCCCTTCTAGTGTAAACTGTGGCTAAGAAGGGAGATTTAGTAACTAAGCACTTAACAATTTTAAGAGCAATTTAATTTAAATTAGTTAAAGAGAAATTCTGAGCTGTTAAAAATTAACTTTATACTTTAACTGTGTTTCAAATGTAAAACACAGGCTCACAGACACTTTGACATCACTTGACTTTTACTACTACTCTCTGTATTTGAAAACCATGCTAATATTAAAATACAGGTGGATAAACACATGGGAAAATTCAATAAGTGATCTCATACATCCTCTAACAGCAACTTCTTCTGTCAGCTAAGGAAAAGTCTATGGAACAGTAGGTAGAATAGAACAGTGGCAAGAGCTCTGGCTTTGAAATAAGACCTAGGTTCAAATCACAGTTCTATTAATGAACTCATTGTGTGACCTTGGACCAGTCATTTACATACTCTAGGTCTGTTTACTGCTCTGTTAAATGGGAATAAAGAATATTTTTACTGCATACCTCACAGGTGTGTGTGTGTGTGTGTGTGTGTGTGTGTGTAAAATAACTTGGGGACCATAAAAGACTAAAAGTGTAAGTTGTTTTTATTATAATATCAAATACTAAAATAAAATCTAAACGCTAAAGAGGAACTACAGTTCTGACACTAGAAATTTTGGTTTCCATTAAAATCTCCCAGCTCTGGTGTCCTGGACATATTTATGGGATACTGAGGATGGTGAGCCCCAGGCTAGACACAGATAAGCCTGTTATGTGACTTTTATGTAAGATATAAGCCTAAGCCTCCACATTGCTATCCTGGGACTTGATTATTTCACAAGTCTACATTCTATATGACAGGCAGGCCTGGGAGGAAGATATAAACCAATTAGTTAACAAACTTGGTAGAAGTTAAGTTTTGGGTCCTCATCACTGCATATTTTCAAACTGAGAGGAGGTGACCACTTGGGGATTTTGCAGAGGGGATTATCATTCAGGTCTTCTCGACCAGATATCTCTGAAGTCCTTCCTAGTACTAAGACTACACTTTCACCTAGTCTGACTCCTTTATGGAGACAAATTCCTGAATTGGGCAAGGGGAGGGATAAGTGCCTCTGGCAGCCTTTCTAACTCTGGGATTTTAGGATTTTATGACTTGAGACCTTGGTTCAGTCCCGGTTTGGTTTTTGCCTGGCCACATGGGTGAACTCTGAGAACTCACTTCACCAGTTAGGGCCGTGGTTTCAGCTTCTCTTGTAAGAGGCTTGGAATGGATGATCTCCAAGGTACTTTCCAGCTCTGACATTCTAAATTTGGTGATTCTAGGACCCCTTCCATCTCTGGGTTGGGGCAGGATTTCTGCCTCTATCACCTAACTCCATTACATTTCTTGCTTGCCCTGAGTGCCCTAACTTTGGAAGCTTTTTATTCTCCAGCCATCTGTAACAGCAAGCACCCTAGCATACCTAGGGCGGCTACTAGCACAGGTTCTTAGATCTGCTTTTCTAAAGGAAAGCAACTCAAAATGGGTTAACAATCTTACTTTAATCAAACATATCATTTAC
>CM053585.1:323390060-323407566 GCA_028646515.1 Pseudochirops corinnae | reverse complement strand
TCAACAATGCACAGCTAAAGACAACTCTACAAGCCTACAAGCCTTAGGAGATACCTAAACTCAGAGAAAGATATAGAAAGACTATAGTTTAAATGGAGACTGAAGCAAAACACGTTATTGTTCTCTTTCATGTCTGGTTTTGCTTTTTTTTTTTTCTTTTCCCAGTGATCACTCGTTGGTTACAACCCTTCTATATGACCAAACTATTGTACAATGTGAAAGTATTTGCAGATCTTATACATGATTGCACGCCACCATTGTGGGGGGAGGGAGGGGAGAAAATCTGAAACTCAAGTGATTGTGGAACTGAATCTTGTAAATTAAAAGTAAATGAGTAAATAAAAAAAATAAAAAAAAAAGAATCTCTGCTGTAGACCAACACTCTCATTTTATAGATGAGGAAATTGAGATCCAGATTGGAGAAAGAATTCGCCAAAGGCCAAAAAGCTAGTAAGAAGAAGAGTTGAGAGTCTAACTCTGGTCTTCCAACTCTAAACTAAGCAGTCTTTGTGCTTAATCTCTGTTTGTTTCAGTTTCTTTTTAAAAAAAATTATTTACTATTAGTTTATAATATGCAGTTCCTTAAGTTTTTGAGTTCCAAATTTTCACCCCTAACCTCTCCTTCCCTCCCTCTGCCCCCATGGCAGCATGCAATCCAATACAGGTTCTACATATACCTTCACATTAACATTAGTCAAGTTGTAAAGAAGAATTTTAACCAATGGAATGAATAATGAGGAAGAAGAAACAAAACAAAATGAAAACGAGAGAGAGCAAGTAGATTGCTTCAATCTGCATTCAGATTCATTAATTCTTTCTTTGGATGTGGATAGTCTTTTCCATCATGAGTCTTTTGGAGTTGTCTTATAACCTTGCATTGCTGAGAGGAGCCCAGTCTATCAAAAGTCAGTCATCACAGATACCACGTGTCTGTAATTGTGTACAATGTTCTCCCGGTTCTGCTCCTTTCACTCAGCATCAGTTTATATAAGTCTCTCCAGGTTATTATGAAGTCCATCTACTCCTCATTTCTTATAGCACAATAGTATTCCATTACATTCATATACCACAACTTATTCAGCCATTCCCTGATTGATGAGCATCCCCTTGACTTCCAGTTCTTTGCCATCACAAAAAGAACTCCTATATATATTTTTGTACATACTGGTCCTCCTCCCACTTTCATAATCTCTTTGGGATACAGACCTAGAAGCAGTATTGCAGGGTCAAAGGGTATGCACTTTTTTATATCCCATTGGGTATAGTTCCAGATTGCTCTCTGGAATGGTTGGATCTGTTCACAACTCCACCTTGTTTCCCAGATTGTTTACAATATCAGCCTTTATATCTAAACTGTGAATATATTTAGACTTTATTTTGGTATATGGTGTAAGATACTGGTTTCTGCCAAACTATTTTCCCAGCAGTTTTTATCAAATAGTGAGTTCTTATCCCTGAAGCTGGGATCTTTGGGTGTATCAAACAGCAGATTACTATAGTCATTGACTAATGTGTCTTGAGTACCTATTCTATTCCACTGATGCACCACTCTATTCCTCAACCAGCACCAAGTAGTTTTGATGACTGCTGCTCTATAATACAGTTTAAAATCTGATATGGCTAGACCACCTTCCCTAGCATTTCTTTTCATTAGTTCCCTTGATAGTCTGGACCTTTTGTTCTTCCAGATGAATTTTGTTGCTATTTTTTCTAGCTCTATAAAAATAATTTTTTGGTCATTTTCTTGGTATGGCACTAAATAGGTAAATTAATTTAGGTAAAATTGTTATTTTTATTACATTAGCTTGGCCTAACCACAAGCAACTGACATTCTTCCAATTATTTAGATCGGACTTTATTTGTGTGAAAAGTGTTTTGTAATTGTATTCATATAGTTCCAGGGTTTGTTTTGGCAAGCAGACTCCCAAATGTTTTATGATGTCTACGGTAACTTTAAATAGAATTTTTTCTTTCTTTTTTTTGTTGTTGAGCTTTGCTAGAAATATATAGGAATGCTGAGGATTTCTATGGGTTTATTTTATATCCTGCAACTTTGCTAAAGTTATTTATTATTTCAAGTAGTGTTTTACTTGATTCTCTAGGATCCTCTAAGTATATCATCAAATCATCTACAAGGAATGATAGCTTAGTCTCTTCTTTACCTGTTCTAATTGCTTTGATTTCTTTTTCTTCTCTTATTGCCACAGCTAACATTTCTAGTACCAAATTGAATAATAGAGGTAATAGTGAACATTCTTGTTTCATTCCCAATCTTATTTGTTTCAGTTTCTTGAATGTAAAACAAGGATAATAACAGCATTTATCTCCCAAGGTTGTTGTAAGTCACATACTAGGCTCTTTTGTTTTTCAGAAATGTTGAATACTTTATTTTTTTTTAGCTCTTTCTTTTTTAAATTTTTACTTGCTTTTAAGTATTTTTCTCTCTTTAGATTTTGAGTTCTAGATTCTCTCTTTCCCTCCCACACCTCCCCCACTCACTGAGAAGGCACACAATACGATATCAATTATAGTTATGCTAAATCATGCAAAACATATCACCATATTTGGTAGCAAAAAAAGTAAAAGAAAAATAAACAAAGCAAGACAATTATGCTTCAATTTTCACTCATAGTTCATTGGTTCTCTATCTGGAGGTGAATATCATTTTTTTTGTCATAAGATCTTTGGAATTGTGTTAAATCACTGCATTGGTCAGGGCATCCAAGTTTTTCAGTTTATCATCATTGCAACACTGCTATCAACTGTGCACAATGATCTTCAAGTTCTCACTTCACTTTGCATTAGTTTATATGTCTTGTCACTTTTTTTAAACCACTACCTTGTTATTTACATTACAGTCATAGGCCACAACTTGTTCAGCTGTTCCTTAATTGAAGAGTATCTCCTTGATTTCCAATTCTTTGCCACCAAACCCAGACACACACACATAGACACACACAGACACACACACACACAGACACACACCTGCTATAAATATTTTTGTACATATAAGTCCTTTTCCTTATTCTTTGATATCTTTGGGGTACAGACCTAGTGGTGGTATAGATGAGTCAAAGGATATGCATAGTTTTGTAGCTCTTTGGACATAGTTCCAATTGTTCTACAGAAAGGCTAGACTCAGTTCTTAATTCCATCAACCATTTAATAGTGTAACTATTTTTTCTCATCCCCTCCATAAAAGCCCTCTATTTAATTAAATATCCATTTCTTTTCTGAAGGGCTAAATGTTAAATCATCTCTCCTTGATGTATTTTCCAGGTCATTTGTTTTTCCAATGAAATATTTCACATTTTCTTCCATTTTTTACATTCTTTTGACTTTGTTTTATTGTTTATTGATGTCTTATGGAGTCATTGGCTTCCTCTTGCCTAATTCTACTTTTTAAGCAATTCTTTTTTTTTCAGTGAGCTGTTGTAACTTTTTCCCCCTTTGACCAATTCTGCTTTTGCAGGAGCTCTTTTTGTCAGTGAATTTTTTGTACCTTTTATTTACCATTAAACTAATTGTGTTTTTAAAGGTGTTATTTTCTGCAGTATTTTTTGTGTGCCTCTTTTACCAAACTGTTAATTTTCCTTTCATGATTTTCTTTATCATTCTCTTTTCTCAATTTTTTTCTCTACTACTCTTATCTCTTTAATTCTTCCAAGAATTCTTGGTGGCCTTGGGTCCAATTAGTATTTTTCTTTGATCTTTTGCTATTTTCACATTGTTGTCTTCTTCCAAGTTTATGTTTTTGTCTTCCCTGCCACCACAATAATTTTTTTTTTTTTATGGTTAAGTTCTCTTTTTAGGCTTGCTTATTTTCCAGTCTATTTCTTGACTTTAAACTTTATGTTGAAGTTGGGCTCTGCTCACCAGGGGGTGGGGAGCACCGTACCAAGTTTCAGGGTTTTTTATGCTTCTGTTTTCAGAGCCGTTCTGGGAGTCTGCAGGTTTTCAATGCTTCCAAGGTGGTTTATCCTGAGAGAGTTGTGATTTCTACTCTCCTGGTCTGTGCTCTCATCTTTACCCTGGAACTGCCCTGCTCTCCTGTAGTCACAAGTCCTCTAGGCCTTGGAAGTGTGACTAGGGCTCCTGCTCCTATGTGATCACTCATAAAAACTCAGAAACTGTGAACCAGAACTGCTTATGGGCAGTAGAGCTGCCAGTCAGCACCAGTTGCACCCAGTGCTGACAAAAGGTCCTCTGTAATCTCTTTCTGAACAGTTGTGCACCCCTGTACCATTTCTGGCCTAAGAACTCCCAAAGCTGCTGCTGCTGTTGCTCTTGTCAAGTCTACCTCCAAGTCCCATCACTGGTACTCCTTTCACACTCTGAGCTGGTATTACAGACTTCTCCTATGGACCTCCTAAATTGTCTTAGACTGGAAAAAAAAAAATCTCTCTCTGACCTTTTGTTGACTCTGCCACTCCAAAATTTGGTCTGAAGCATAGTTTTAGAGTTTTTTTGGAGGGTAATGTTTGGAGAGTTCAGTTGTATCCTGTCCTGTACTCTGCCATCTTAGCTCCACCCCGCAATGATAATATCACCCTGTCTTAGCTGACTGGGGATTGCTTCCACAATATCTTGGCAATTGATCATCTTGATGATTTGATGGTCACTATTGTCTTTCCCATAGAATATGAGCTCCTGTTGTGGATTAATCCTGTATCTTTGCTGCTAGGGGAGACTGAGGCTAGTAGATGACTTGAGTTTGGGGATTCTGACTTATAGTTGAATTAAATCTGATAAGGTATCTATACCAAATTTGACACTAATATATTGATTCCCAAGGAGCACTATACTATCTAAGGAGGGGGCGAATTGACCTAGATAAGAAAAATGAAGCAGGTTAAACCTTTAATACTATCAGCATTGGGAGCAGTCCTGTGGATAAGTGCTACACTTATAGTCTGGATGAGATAGGGAGACCCACTCCCATTCACCCCTCCCCCCAAATAAAAGAAAGAGAGAAAAAGGAAAGAAGAGAAAAAAGAAAAGAATGTAATCCCGTTGAGGGCAAAAGCTATTTTGTTTTTGTTTTGGGGTCTTCTGGACCTAGCACAATGTCTTAGATGTAGTAGACACTTTTTGCATTGAATTGGATTGCCTGGATATCGCATCTTTATTTAAAAACAACCTAAAATGTAGTTTTCTTCCATGTCATACTAAGTTTTTGGTGCCAGACTGGAAGTCCCAATACCTGATTTACTCATGCCACAAATTTGTAAGAACCTTTAACAGATCATTTCCCATCTTCACAACTCAGTTTCCTGATCAGAAAAATGAAATGATAGGAACAGGTAATCTTTGATATTCCTTCTGTTTCTGGTTATCATGATGAATTGAAAGGCCATACCAAGTAGTTGTGCCTTGCAATCTGAGCTATTCATTCCATGTGTTACTGAATCAGAACCCATCAGCTCAAGAAGCTCATCTCTTACAGTTATCTATTGCTTCCTTAAAGCTCTTAAAGAGTGAAGAAGAAGAGACTATTTGACACCTTTAAAGCAGATGTAGTATGAAGATTTTGGCTATTCTCTCCATTTCAATTCACAAAATTACTAACAAGATTAGTTCAAAACACGTGACAAATGCTTGTATTTGATACAATCAAAAAAACCCAATTTCCCAGAAAACAGCACAATCTCTAGGAAGCACCACTGACAAACATTACTAGAAATTCTGAACCCTGGGACAGATTTGGTCAGAGGTGGGGGATGGAGTGTCTAAAGCAATCTCCTCTATATAATTAAGATAAATTAAGGACAGAGATGGTAGGAATTGAGAATGTAATAGAATTAGGAACAAGTGGGCAAGGGTTAGGATGAGGAAAAAATTGAGGAACAAGAAAGTCAGTTTGCTATGACTTTTGATAACCCATTTTTATCAACAAATATTGGAAATCAGGGCATGATTTCTTGTTTTGTTGAAGTTCTAGATTTAAGAAAGTAATAGGGGAAATGATAATAATGCAGATCAGACTTAAAAGTGTATCAGGTACATTTCTTTTTCCAGGGAGTCTATTTTTAAACATTTACCAGTACAATCTTTACTGGGAGATAGGAGTTGAAATTTTGGTGGATAAGAGAGATTGACCTTCATATAATGGCAGTAAAGATCTGGACAAACTAAAGTGAGTTTTTTAAGAGGACAGGTGGGCCAATGTCTCAGAAAAGGCTAATTGGGAGTAAAGAGTATGCCATCTCTTCCTCCTCCTGGCTCTGTATGTCAGGGAATGTGAAGGAAGAAGCAGCTAGTCATGAAAAGAGTTCTAAGGGATGTGGGGTGGGTGTGGAAAGCTAGTTAGATTTCAGTGAATAACAGAATATGAAAGGAATCAGAGAATGAGGTCTAGAGTCATAGATTTTGAACTTGAAGGGACTTTATGTAGCTCAAACCCATCATTTTACAGATGAGGAAACTGAAGCCCAGAAAGGTTAAGTGACTTCCTCAAGCTTACATAATAGTAAGTAGCAGAAGTAGGATTTGAACTCAGATCCTCAAATTCCAAATTCCATGAATTTTTCTCTTGTACTATAGCAGGAAAAGGTTCTCATTGGACACAGCAGAAAGACAGCAGAGCACAGTGGAGGGCAGAAAGGGCTAGTGCTGAGTTTACCATTAGCATTTGTTCTAAGAGACATTAGCAAGCCTCCTTAAGGCAATAATCTTAGTTAATTTTTTAAAATTAAAGTTTTTTTTTTCTGGAGGGGAACCAAGAGAGGAAAAAGAAACAAAGCCCTCATAATAAATATCCATAGTCAAACAAAACAAATTCCCCACATAGGCCATGTTAATAAACCAACAACCTCATTTTATACAATGTATCGACCACTTCTGTGTCAGGAGGTGGGTAACATTCTTGATCATCACCCAGCTGATGCCGAGAATCTCGCTTATTGGTTTCCATGAGGGCTGGGATTGGGAATGATGCCCACTGTAGTCCATCCTGGAATAGGAGGGAGAGCATCCCCAAACTAAGGAGTGTTATTGGCCCAGGACAAGTGAGGGATCAGGCTGGTCTGCCATTTGGCACCGGAAACAGACAGTGCTGCCTGGATGGTTGGTACATGAACACAGCCCAGGCATTTCTGTGTTAATTCTGGCTCTGCCCACTGATACCAACCATCATAGTAATATTAGCTCATATTTTTTGTAGTGTTTTAAAGTTTACAAAGCACTTTGTTCATAAGAAATCAGAAATGGAGAGTTTTATTTGGCCTTCTCTGGATGTGATGAGGTTTGTTCACCTTTGAAAACCTTCCTTTACCATCTCTTGGTAATACCCAGCTCTGAAAAGTGAACCATGTGTAATTAAAGATGGCAAGTGAACATTGCCAAGTCAGGGCTAATGTGCCCAGGGCTGTCGGACCCATCAGAAGGAAGAATGACCAGCCACACAGCCTCCCACATGTGCATAATGGGGGATGCTACATTAAGAAATGCATTAATTTTTTATCATTCCTCAGTAATTAACATTGTATTTCTGCTGATAAACTCCATCAATATAGTGATTTGATTAGCAAAACACATTAAACTCCAATTACAGGGCTCCTGTATAATTTGATTTTGATTGGTTAGAAAAAATGCTGTTGTGTTGCTTTCCTTCTCTGGCTTCTACACTGCATCCCTGCCCCCTCCCATTTCCTCTACCCTGAACCTCCAACCACTCTGAAATACCCATTCTGGGCTCTATTCAAAATGCAGGTGATAATAGAAGATTTTAAAGCATACTTAGCAAAGGGCATTCTGTCTCATGTTTACTAAGAATTAAATGGCATTTAGGTGCCAGCAGTAGGAGATGACATTTAGGGAATCTAACAGTGAGAAACCTCCAGATAACCCACTCCTATACCTCCTAGTAGGAGGCCTTCTGGCAAAGGAGATCACCTTTAAGGAAGTCCAGATTCTCCACACAGCAATAAACAAAGCTGATTCTGCTTGGACTAAGTGAACATAAGTTGGCATGCATTTCAGAGTTTCCTACAGCTGGATAACAGCTGCCATCTGAGATCTGTAATTTTTTAACCTGTTAGTGAATTATTTTAATAGAGTTCTAGAGCCTGGGAGTTAAAAGGGATGAGAGAGACCATTTTGACTAGTTCACGGGCCCATACATTTAATCCTTTCTATAATATCCATCTCTGATGAGGGGTGCTACCTACCTCCTGGCAAAAAAGCATTTGGCAAACCTTGAAGCACTAGGAAATGAGTCATCATCATCATCATCATCAGAAGCAGGAGTTGCTGTCTTTGGTCTCATCCTTGTTGTGTAGGAATTGGCAGTTAGGTGGAATAGTGGATAGATTGCTGCAAGTGGAGTCAGAAAGAACTGGGTTCAAATCTTATCTTAGAGACCCACTAGTCATGTGACCCTGGGAAAGTTGCTTAACTTCTGTTTCCTCATTTGTAAAATGGGGAGAAGGAAAGGGGAATAGCATTTATCTAACATAGCTTTTGAGAGGATCAAATGAGACAATGCATGTAAAGTACTTTGGAAATTTTAAAGTTCCACATAAATGCCAGCTATCCATCATCTACTTGAACACGATAGGGAATTTGTAACATTATTGTGTAGAATAATAGGGTTTTGAGTGAGAAGGGACTTTAAAGATGTATTATTTCACTGTTTCACTCAGGTGAGAATGCTAGCTTCTGTGGACCTCACTAATTTTATCCCTCTCTTTCCCACCTCTAGGCTTTTCCTCACAGTATTCTCCAGGACTGGAATAGACCCCTTTCCAACTTTGCCTTTTGAAATACCTCCTGTCTTTGAAGATCCAAGCCAGGTACTACGTCTTCCCTTATGCAAAAGGCAGTGGATTAGAGTTAGAAGGCCCAGGCTTGTCTGAGCATTGGTCCTGACCCTAGGTAATCATAACTTCAATGAAGCTAAATTTCCTTCTCCATAGAAAGGAGATTCTAATATTTGTAGTGCATACCTCACAGGATTGTGCAGAAAGTAGACTTTGAAGGCTTATAGAAATGTACTTTCACGCATTGTCTTCCTCCAAAGTTGAAAGGGATCTTTCCTTCCTCAGATTTGTTATCCTGCCTCCTATGGGCTTCTCCTGGGATTTTTTATTTTGTTTCATTTTTATAACTGTACCTGCCTTTTCTCCTGTCCTATACTTTTGAGAGGAGCAATCGTATCTGATTTCATCTTTGTCTTTCCAACAGTTCGTAGGAGAAGACCATGTCATATATACAGACATTTAATAAATGTTTGCTAAATTGAATCAAATCCTATAGATCCTCTCTACCAAACAACATTTGGTCCCCCGCAAAGGGAATGACTAGGAAGATAACAAGAGATTCCCAATGATTTGACAAATGAAGAAAATAAAATGAAATCATAATAAAGGGGAAGTTTAAAAATAGCCATACAAGTTAGCACCCAAGAACCTTAGACTTGAGGGTAGAGATTTTTGTCTTTAATTGAATTCCCTATCATACCTAGTATAGAGCTGGACACGTGATGGGCTCAACACATTCTTCTCTGAATGATTGTAAACTTTACATGGAGGAAGAGATGGTTCTACTCAAGGTTTGGAAGGACCATGACCATGACCACTGAAAAAGTGCTAAATAGAGGACATGAGTTCGAATCCCAGCTCTTCTACTTACTATCTTGGACAAGCCGATTAATATTTCTGGGCCTCACCTTCCTCATTTATAAAATGGGTTGGGTAAGATAACCCAAAATCCCAGGGGCGGGAGTGGAGCCTGTTTTGTATAGCTTGGGCTTGAGCCGGGCCATCCGGGGTCCTACTTACAACTGTTAAATTTTCAGTATGAGTGCTTTTTGTTTTTACTCAGCCATTTTCAGTCATGTCTAACTCTTTGTGACCCCATTTGGGGTTTTCTTGGCAAAGATACTAGAGAGGTTTGTAATTTCTTTCTCTAGCTCATTTTACAGATGAGGAAACTGAGGCAGACAGGGTGCAGTGACTTGCCCAAGATCACATAGCTTGTAAGTGTCGGAGGTCAGATTTGAGCTGGGGAAGATGTTTTCCTGACTCCAGACTGATGCTCTCTCTCCACTGCACCACTTGGCTGCCCCAAGGGTGAGCTTTTTTTTTTTTTTTTTTTTACCTCAGAAATAAATTTAAAAAATTACAAATTGATTTATTGTTTTGTTGATTGTCTAGACTTCAAAAAGTGATGAAAAAATATTCCTAATGCAGATTAAACTTATAAGAGTTGTGAGTACATTTCTCAGTCAATAATACTTACTGACCCCTCCGTACTGGGACCAGTCCTAGAAATGGAGTGGGAAGTCTGTTTGACGTCTTTGCTGCTGGAGGCATAGAATGAGGCTCAGCTCAGAGAGAGTTGGTGTCCAAGGCTTTAATAGAATTCCTGCTGCCTTAGGAATGCCTTTCTGACCCAGCCTGGTCAGTTTTCATGCTGAATATGGAGGTGAAGGGGAGTTACTTTATCTGAATTATTATTATTTTTCACCTTGGAATTGTATCTTTTTTTATCCTTTGTTATTAATAAAGTTATTTTTACTTCATTTTGTGGTTCTTGAGTATCTTATTGTATTCTACCTCTGACTCAAAATCACCAGACTGCCTTTAGTTTGGGCTACTCCGGAATATTTGGCTTGATTATGAGAGATTGCAATCACTTCTTAGTTACATTTGTTATTCAAGTGCGGGAAGGCTAGAGCCAAAGAACTCCTGGATAATCAAGGAATTAGATCGCCAAAAACAAAATCCTGGTATCCTATGGATGTTGAATTTATAAGGGTAGATGTGCTCTGCTGTCTTTTCCGTGTCTTTCTGATTAGTCACAGATAATCTTTCATTTTCCTACAGCGTTCAATGCCTAATCATCAACTGTCCCTGAAGATTGGAAACAAAATAGCACTGTCTGCATTCCAAAGTCAGTGACAGATATGAAGGTTACTGAGTGAGGGGGAATGGAAAAGCGATGCAGTCCTTCTCTAAAGGAGAAGTCTAAGACCGTTAGCAACAAGAAGAAGCTTTTTCAGCCCGATTACCTTCCAGGAGCCCAGCAGGAGATGGTTGCATTATTATTTGCACAACTTAAAATCACAAAAAGATGAATTATCAGTAAAAAAACATATATAAGTACTGATCTTGGGTTCTTGCTTGCCATGAAGTGGTTTGCTTAATGGTTCTTAATTAACTCCAAGCTGACTTGGAGGTCTCCTGTTTCTGAGCAAGGAATAGTGTTTCTTTCTCCCCTTCCTCTATTCTTATGAACATCTCAGGTATGGTCAGAATTTTTAATTAATTTTATTATTAAAAGCTTAGAAACCAAAATGTGCCTTAAAAAGGAAAGGTTAACCTTCTCCAGCCCAAAGGGAAGTCACAATTTTGAACTGAGAAAAATAGCCCATAGGGTTATTTTTCTTCCTCTCTGGAAAGAGAACAAAGAGTGAGGGAAAGTCAAATCCAAGTCAAGTCAGTGAGTGCTTTTAAATTGATTATTTGTTAGGGCACTGAGCTATGAACCCAGGATACAAGCAAAGGCAAAACCAGTACCTCTCTGGGTAACTCACATTCTCAGGTGTAAGAAGTTATCACCTATCTTTCTCCTCTCCATTCTGGTGCCAGACCCATTTAATTCATTTGCTGTTAGGGAGATTCTCCATGGCTTCTCATTCTGCCTATAGATCTTGGAATCCCTCCTTGCTTCCTGCCTCTCTTCTGTGAGACGTTGTCCTCACCTTCCTGCTTGCTTCATTTTCTCCCTCTTAGGTTTAAACCAGCCACTTTTCCCAAATGGGGGAGGGGAGTGATCCCTAGAAGTCTTCCTTGACTCCCTGTTCCTTGTTGCAGTGACCAAAGTGAGGGTCACAAATAAAAGAGGTGCCTGGGGTTGGAGGTAAGGGATTTGCTTGGGGGTCATGGCCAACATGTGCCAAAGGCAGGACTTTAACGGAATTCTTCCTCTAAAGTTGGCACCCTACCCAATAGATATACATGTGACACATTTTACAAACCTTTAACTATGACCCTGTGAAAGTAAGAGGGTGCCCTTTACATGTACCATCTCTTCTAAATGAAAACGTGAGTGTCTCCGTGTCCATATGGGCCTGTTTGGAGAATGGCTTAGTGACACAGGACGCATACAAGGTCTCAGGTTCATGGCATTGATAGATGTGGGGATTTTGTTGTCTTCGCTTGCTTTGGTTCCAATCCATGTGGAATAGGCCACACCCTCATTTCACTGTGTGTTCTCATGCGTGTTTTACTGAGGAGACCATGTGGAAAGACTGCAAGCCCAGAGTTACAGCTGTTGCCACTTATGCTCCAGAGAACAATTTTAGGAATTAATGGTTTCTAATCTCATAAATAATATTGAAACAGAGAGAATGATACTCAATTTCAAGCTGCCAGGTTGAAACCTCGTTGCTCTTTCATAAATGTTTTCAGGAATTTTCTCTCATTTCATAACCAGGGGAAAGACTTCAGAGGGCTCTGGAACTAATCTGGACGGGCTCCTACAATTTATGACATCATAGTAATGCTAATAAATGAAATTTATACAGCTCTTTAAAGTTCATAAAGTGCTTAGCATAAATGATTTTATTCGAGTCTCGTAACAGCTTGGTAGGTAACTACAGATACCATTTTCTCCATTTACTATATGAGTTAAGGGAAGCCCAGGAAGATTACATGGCTTTCCCAGGGTAACAAAGCTAACATAACAGCCTGATGGGACAGATTCTGCTTCCCTTGCGGGCAGGGAGGAGTGGTCTGGAGCATTCAGAGAATAGGGTTTTTGCTTGTTGTTCTACTCAAGGACCCATGAGGTGATTAGAATTAGGGTGAGACACTGGACAAACCAGTGAAGTTTGTAAACTCATAGGCCTGGTGGGGCAGGAGAGAGATTGTGGAGAGGCCACAGAGGAGACAGCAACAGCAGTCGTGCTGGCCTGGAGATGCTGATTGTGGCCAGGGCATACCATAGTCTTTGTATACTACTGGCAGACTAGACAGCAATGACTCAACTGGAAAGTCCATCCAAGTTACAAGTTAATAAATTGTTATCTGGACACAAAATTCATGTGACTTATAGAGCAGTATTCTCTTCTATCACCCTTCATCTTTTCAAAAGGGTATTTAAACCCAAACTTCCCCCTTTAAAATACTTTTTAGGGAATTCATAGTACTTTAAATCTATTCTCTCTGAATAAATAATGGAATAGATTCCAATTGTTCCTTTGAAATAAACAATGGACTAAATTACAATTGTTTTCTTAATGTGTATCTTAGATCATATGGGGTTTTGAAAGGCATAGGTTATGAGAGGGATTTAGCTATTGGGTAGGTAAAATATTAGCTGCAAGTCTCTTTCCAGTAGGTGGCTGGTGGCTTCTATTTTGGAGCGTATTGAACTGATATTGATTTTATTTTATTTTATTTTTATTTATTTTTTGCTTTTTGGAGGGCAGTTGGGGTTAAGTGACCTGCCCAAGATCACACAGCTAGCAAGTGTTAAGTGTCTGAGGCCGGATTTGAACTCAGGTCCTCCTGACTCCAGGGCTGGTGTTCTATTCATGTACCACCTAGTTGCCTCTTGATTTTATTTTATTAGTCACCTATAAAGCTCCTAATAGTCAAGGAACCTTTAAAATGGAATTTAAGGCTTTGCATTCTTTTTGACTGAAGAAGACAGCATTTCATTGTGATTGTAATCACAGGTGACTGAATCATTTTCCTGGGGTGAGGAGTGGGGTGGAAAGACAGGTTAAGGGTGGGGATTAGAGGAGAAAATTCTGCCCAGAGTTGACCCTAGTAGTGGAGATAGGGTGACCTGGGAGAACACAGGGTTACTTGCTCCTGCCCCCTTTTCTTTTGGGCAGGGGTCTAAGGATCACCCAGGAAGCCGCCCACCGGAGAAACATATATTGATTACACTGTGGCAGCATTTGAACCTAGATCTCCTTGACTCCAAGTCTAATACTCCAGTCACTATATTTCATCCCCATTCATGCCAATACATCACTTAAAATAGCTTAATATAAAGCAGTTCTGGAAATGACATTCAGAAAAACAACCACAGAATCTCAGAGTCAAGTAAAGTCAATAGACGTTTATTTATTAAGGATCTGCTGTGTACTGGGCACCGTGTTAGGTGCTAAGGAACAAAGGCAAGGACAGTGTCTGTCTTCAAGGAGCTCACATTTTGTCTTGGAGGGACAACAGGTAAATAACAACTATGTATAAATGTCCTAAGGGCTGTGTGTGTCTGGCTCAAAGGGAGACAAGAAAGAAGATCTTTAGAGCCTTCTCCTCCCCCCCCTCCCCCCACTCTTCTTTCAAAGCAGATTCTCATTGTTGAGGGGAAGGGGAGCAGCAGGTCGAGATCCGAGGCTGGTCACTCCGCTCTTTTCCGACACAGGGAGTATTGGGTTAGAATTATATCTATTTGCTACCTTAAATATTATTAGTCTAGGGAATGTAATTTTAAGGTTCAAGCTACAGTTTCTGATTCCTATTTCTTTGAGAGGAAAGAAGGGCCCCAAGTTCTATATCCAAGGTTTGACTCCCATGCCCCCAGATACCAGTTCTGGAACGAACACATATAGCAGATAGCAAAGAAGCTCATTAATCTAAGACAGCAAAAGAGAATCAGAGAAAGTATAAATGTGAGAATATATACTAGACAGTACTGATTGAATGGGGCAGCCAGATGGTGCAGTGAATAGAGCACCAGCCCTGGAGTCAGGAGGACCTGAGTTTAAATGCAGCCTCAGACACTTGACACACTTACTTTACTAGCTGTGTGACCTTGGGAAAATCACTTAACCCCAATTGCCTTTCCTCCCCCTTCCAAAAAACAACAACAACCATTACTCATTGAATAAGTTGTCCCTTTGGGAGCAAGTAACTTAGCTCAACTAAGAGAGTGACGTGATATGGACTGTCAGCTTCTCTACATGTCGGCAGCTTTTCCAGTGTCTTTCTCTCCTTTCAGAAACCTGAAGAGAGGTTGGCATTGTGGGTCTCCTCTCTTGAAGCCAGAAGCCAGAAGCCAGAAGAACTCTAGAGATTACATTTCTTTTCTCTCCTTTTCTCACCAACTCTTCCCTACTTCTCAGGCTAGGATAAGGCATTGATCTCCACCAGTGTTGATAGAGTGCTATACTTAGGAGTGTGAGGGCTTGAGTTACATTTAGAAAATATATGAAAGATAAATTGGCATTTTGTTTGTGTTAAGTTTGAGATGTCCAGAGGATATTCAGTTCCAGATATCCTTTAGGTAGTTGAAGATGCAAGACTGTAGGCCAGGAAGGCTGATCAATCAACAGATATTTATTTACTTATTTATTGCTTTTTGGAGGGCAATTGGGGTTAAGTGACTTGCCCAAGGTCACACGGCTAGCAAGTGTTAAGTGTCTGAAGCCGGATTTGAGCTCAGGTCCTCCTGACTCCAGGGCTGGTGCTCTATTCACTGTGCTACCTAGCTGCCCTTTCAACAAATATTTATTAAGCTTCTACTCTGTGTCAGTCACTGTCTAAGTGCTAGGGACACAAAGAAAGGCAAAAAACAATTCATGCTTTCAAGAAGCTCATGGTCTAATAGGGGAGACATGCAAACAATTATACAAACAAGCTATAAACAAGATAAGTTGGAGATAATCAACAGAAGGGAGGTGTCAGCATTAAGAATACCTTCCTGTAGAAGGTAGGGTTTTAGGTAGGACTTGAAGGAAGCCACAGAAACCAAAAGAGAATTTGGGGTCAGATAAAGACTTCTAAGAATCATTTACCTAGAGATGGTAATTGAATTCATGGAAGCTCCAGAGAGCATCAGCAGTTTCAATTACCAATAAGTGAAGTAGTATAGAGGGGGAAGAGAAGAGGGCTCAAGACAGTGCCTTAGAGGACAACCATGGTAGGTGGGTGTGAATGTATTCTAGCCCCTACGTCAAGCAACAATTCCATCTGGATTCCTGGTCATACAACTTCTGGTAAAGACAGAACAATGGAGAATCTTACTCACTGAGAAGACTTCATATCCTGCTTTTTGACAGCTCTAATTGGTAGGAAATTTTCCTAACATCAAGTCTAAGTCTTTGTCTCTGAAACTTCTCCCTTTGGTCCTACTTAGTTCTGTCTTCTCGGATCAAGAAAAGTAGATCTTTCTTCTTCAAAACAATGCTTCAAATATCTGCATCCAGTGATCATGATCCTCTCCTGCCGTCAGATTGTTTCTACTTTATTTTAAACATCAGTATTTCCTTCAACTTTAACCTTGTAAAGCATAAGTTCAAATTTTCTCACTATTTTTTTTTGAAAAGGTTACTAAATTAGTAGAACAGAAAAATTTTATAGACATTAATATTATGTTTGACTAATATGGAAAGATGGGTAGATGAACTTGTAACTGGCTGAGTTATCAGACCTAAAGAATGATATTAATTTGTTCATATTGCCCTCGATGAAAGTCTTTAGTGGAATGTCCTGTGGCTCTCCACTTGGTCTTGTGCTGGTAAATATTTTCATCATTGAGATGGTTGAAGGCAGAAAGAGTGTGCCTAACAAATTTACAAATTACATGAAGCTGAAAGAAAGGGGTCATACTTTGAATACCACAATTAAGGTCCCAATAGATCACTACAGGCTAAAACATAACAGGTTTTTTTTTTTTTTTTACTTTTACAGCAATGTTACTTTACTGTATTCTTGTTTCCAGCATGATATTTAATATTTTGTATCAATATTCATTCATGATATTGTTTCTCTTTTTACAGTTCCCCTTTTCTGCCTTATTTTTCCCTGGGCTTGGGGATTGGGATTATATTTACCTTATATAAAAATTTATTAAAATATAATACTTCTCTATTTTTGAGATGAGTTTACATAACATTGAGATTATTTATACTTTAAATGTTTTATATAAATCATCTGTGAATATAGTTAGGTATGTTTTTCAAGTGTCAATTTATTAATGGCTTATTTAATTTTTCTTTCTGATATTGGTTAATTTCCTCTTTTGTTAACTTAAGTATTGTATATTTTTCTAGGTTTCCATAAATTTCTTTCATTTTATCAATTCTGTTAGTGTATAATTACGTATTAAATAATCTGAAAATTTTCTTTATTTCTTTACTATTCATTATGATTTTCCCCTGCCTTATTTTTAAATTTTGATAATTTGGTTTTCCTTTCTTCTTACTTTAATTAAATAATAGTTTGTTGATTTTATTGGTCTTTTTTGAGAAACTGCTCTTTTTTCATTCATTCTTCATTTTTTTTTCACCTTAATTCTTCTTTAATTTCATCTTTAATTCTCCTTTAATCTTTCTGATCTCATGAGTATTCTGGGTGTATTTGTTGGGTTTCTTTTTTTTAAATTCCAAACAACTTACTAATTTTCTCTTTCTCCCATGTGTTTAGTATTGATAAACTACTTTAGCTGTATTCCATCTATTTTATGTTGTATAACACAATATACAATTCATTTTTGTTGTTTCTATAAACTTGTCTTTGACCTAATCCTTACTAAGAAAATACTT
>CM053585.1:323364803-323389560 GCA_028646515.1 Pseudochirops corinnae | reverse complement strand
CCCGGCTGCCGTAGACTTCCGGCTGACTGGATAATGAAGACTCCAAGACCGAGGCCCAAGACGACGATCTGGATCCAGGCCGCTCAACGCGAGAGCCCTGGCCTGAAAACAATCGCTCATTCTCCCTGCTGTCTGCAGGCTGCGGGCAGGAAGCTACAATGCGGAGGCGGGTACAAAACCTCTGCCTTTCGCTTTTCTGCTCTGGAGACCTTACAGTCGGACGCTTATCTCCCTCTTTCACAATCCCCACTCGAGCAACTGGTGCTCATCTGCTCACCTGAGAGCTTTCTCTGCACCTCCCACCCGGCCGCCCCCGGGGCAGATCCGCGGCTTCAGGGCAGGCTGGTTTTGGTTCGCAGTGCTGATATGGTTCCTCGTAGCCGAGCTGACTTTAGTGGGAAGTAACCTTGTGCGCGTTTTGGAGTTGTAGGTTTGGTTTAGAGTCCTATTTTATGGGTATTTTGGGGTGGCTATGTGAGAGCTGCGATGTGTTGCTGCTGCTACGCCGCCATCTTGGCTTGCTTCCCCCACCCCCCCCCCCCATACCGGCTATTTAGGAAAATAATGGGTGTGGGAAAGGCAGATTGGAATGGTAAAAGTCTTGGTCCATTCCATGTCTTAACCAGACCTGGCTTCTTTTCCCTGTAAAGGTTTTGTTTCTAGGATGATTATTATATCACAGGCCCTAAAGCACCTTGCTTTCTCCCATGGAAATGATTTGGAAGAGTTGTGAAGTCTGACATTTGCATTTTCTTTGTACAAGGATTGTGCTGAGTGTAGATAGGTAGAAGAAGATCTTGAGATGAATCTTAGTTTTTCTGTTATTTTCAGTTGAGCATATTCTTTATTTTCTATTTTTTAAATTAATTTATTTTTAGTTTTCAACATTAATTTCCACAAGATTTTGAGTTACAGATTTTCTCCTTGTCTTTCCCCTACTCCCCACCCCAAAATAATGAGCCTACTGAATACCCCTTCCTCCAATCTGTTCTCTCTTATATCCTTCCCCCCTCCCCAACTTTCTAGTAGGGCGAGATGGATTTCTATACCCCAATGCCTGTGTATCTTATTTTCCAGTTGCACATAATGTGCATTAACATTTGTTTTTCAAAACTTTGAATTCTAGAGTCTTTACCTTCTTCCTTCCTCACCCACGCGCCACTGGGAAGACAAGCAATTCAACATAGGTTGTACATGTGTAGTTACACACAACATTTCCATAGTAGTTATATTGTGAAAGACTAACTATATTTCCCTCCCTCCTATCCCTCCACCCACTTATTCTATTTGCTACTTTGACCCTGTCCCTTTTCAAAAGTGTTTGCTTCTAACTACCCTCTCCCCCAATCTGCCTTCCCTTCTATCACCCCCCCCCCTTCTCCCCTTCTCCCCCGCTTTCCTGTAGGGTAAGATACCCAATTGAGTGTGTATGTTATTCTTTCCTTAAGCCAAATTCAATGAGAGCAAGGTGGACCCATTCTTTTTCACCTTCCTGCTCTTCTCCTCCGTTGTAACAGTTTTCTCTTGCCTCTTTTATATGAGATAATTTACCCCAATCTAGCTTTCCCTTTCTCCTTCTCCCAATATATTCCTCTCTCACCTCTTAATTTTATTTTAAAGATATCATCCCTTCATATTCAACCCATCCTTTGTCTATGTATACATGCACACACATATGCACACGCTCGCATGTATATTTATACACACATACACCCTCCTATATATAAATATATGTATATATGCATATATATATGTATATATATTCCCTTCAATTATCCTCATATTCAGAAAAGTCTCATGAGTTACAATTATTGTTTTTCCATGTAGGAATGTAAATAGTTCAACTTTAATAAGTTCCTTATGACTTCTTTTTCCTGTTTACCTTCTCATGCTTCTCTTGCATTGTAATTGAAAGTCAAATTTTCTATTCAGCTCTGGCTTTTTTCATCAAGAATGCCTGAAAAGCCTCTATTTCATTGAATGACCATATTTTCCCCTGAAGCCTTATACTCAGTTTTGCTGGGTAGGTGATTCTTGGTTTTAGTCCTAGCTCCTTTGACTTCTGGAATATCATATTCCAAGCCCTTTGATCCCTTAATGTAGAAGCTGCCAGATCTTGTCTTATCCAGATTGTGTTTCCACAATAGTAAAATTGTTCCTTCCTGGCTGCTTATAATATTTTCTCCTTGACCTGGGAACTCTGGAATTTGTCTATGATATTCCTAGGAGTTTTCTTTTTGGGATCTTTTTCATGAGGCGATTGGTGAATTCTTTCAATTTCTATTTTGCCCTCTGGTTCTAGACTATCAGGGCAATTTTCCTTGAGAGTTTTTTGAAGGATGATTTCTAGATTCTTTTTTTTTCATCATGGCTTCCAATAATTTTTAAATTATTTCTCCTGGAACTATTTTCTGGGTCAGTGGTTTTTCCAGTGAGATATTTCACATTGCTTTCTATTTTTTTCATTTGTTTGGATCTGTTTTATGAAATCTTGATTTCCATAAAGTCATTGGCTTCCAATTCTCCAATCTAATTTTGAAGGAATTATTATCTTCAGTGAGTTTTTGAAATTCCATTTCCATCTAGTGAATTCGACTTCTTAAGGCATTCTTCTCCTCATTGGCTTTTTGGACCTCTTTTGCCATTTGAGTTAATCTACTTTTTAAGGTGTTATTTTCTTCATTTTTTGGGGGGGGGTCTCCTTTAGGAGGCTATTGACTCACTTTTCATGATTTTCTTGCATCATTTCCATTCCTCTTCCCAATTTTTCCTCCACTTCTCTTACTTGATTTTCAAAATCCTTCCTGAGCTCCTCCATAGCCTGGGACCAATTCATATTTTTCTTATAAATTTTTAATGCAGGAGTTCTGACTTCATTGTCCTCCTCCAGTTCCATGCTTTGATCTTTTTTGTCTCCTAAAAAGGATTGTGTGGTCTGATTGCACTTCCTCATCTTGCCAATTACTTGGCCTTTGAGCTCTTTGCCATGGTATTACTCTGCTTACAGAATGGAGAGAGCTTTGTCCCAAATTGCTGGGGTTTTTGCAGTTGCCAGAGCTATTAGGAGGGCACCTGGGGTGCTTGGTCAGTGAGCCAGAGCTTGTAGGGGCTGTAGAACTCCTCTCTACAGCCCCCACAAGCTCTGGCTCACTGTCCAAGCACCCCAGGACCACCACCCAAGACTGTGATTCAGATCCAGGTAGGTCAAAGCAAGAGCCATTACCCTCTCAATGGTGGTTTGGTCCCCCTACAATCTGCAGGCCAGGAGCTGTGAAAGCAGCCATGTGGCACCTCTGTTCCTTCCGCCACTTCTCACTTGGGGGCAGGGGCAAGACTGTGCTGTTCCTTCACCCTTACAACAGAGTTCCTGACTGACCTTTTACTTTGTCTTTGGTGTTTATGTGTTGTGAAGTCTGGAAGCTGCCACAACTGCTGGTGATTCATTCTCCTGGAGTCTGCTCTGGCCAGTCTGGGAGCTGGTCAGGGCGACCCTGGGGCTGGAACCATTGCTCACTGGGGACTGCACCTGGCTCCCAGCATGCTGCAATAGACTTCCTGTCAGCCTGCCAGGCTGCTTTCAGCGGGAGATTTGTTTCTCTCTCTTTGTGAGTTATGTACGTTTAAAATTCGTTTAGAGCAATTTTTTTACAGGCATTGGATGTGGTTGAAGTGGGAGCCCATGCCAAGTTTGTGCTTTTACTCCGCCATCTTGGCTTCCCAGTTGATCATATTCTAACCTTTCTTGTTTTTCTTGCCTTGGATTAATAATCCTTTGTAATTCAAATTCATGGTAAGTGATGATTACTTGTTTGAAAAATCCTCTCTTGGTCCATGTAGTTTTAGAGTTTGGCATAAACCCATCTGGATAAATTGAATAAGACATCTATTTTTGTTGATATTGAAGTGATTCTATTGGTCTCTGAGTCTCTGACTTGATACTTAAAATTCTGGGAAATTTCTTCTTTTATATTCTGAAATATGGAATTCCAACTATTTCTTTTACCTTTTTTTTGGGGGGGTGTCCAATGACCCCCAAATGATCTCTAGTACCATCACATTTGCTTGTGCAACTATGGAGCTTTTGACTATTGAGTGAATCATTTCCCTCTTTTTATCCTTTTCACATTTTGTTTTCCAGTGAAATAATTCTATTTTTCATTGATTATATATTTTATTTAAATTTCCTCCATATTTATTCATAGGATTTTTTTTTGTTATTTTTATAGTCCCTTTATACAGATAGAATATTATCTCCTTGAGATTAGGGACAATTTCTTTTTTATTTTTGTCTAAGGGTATGAAGCAAAGCCCTTTTCAGAGCTTAAATAACATTGCCTATTAAGTGATATTTGCATATGGAAAAGTCAGGCATTTACTGAGCAGTTAACAGAGAAGATGACTTTATCGCCTGGGTGTAGATTGCCTGTATATCTTTTTTTCTGTCTATTTATTTACATGGAGAAGTAGGAGAAATCCAGAAGTAAAAAAATCAGGGAACCCAGAAAAATAGAGTTCTTTTGTAGTTATTGGGGAAATGAGTATTGATTTGGATCATGACTTGGCTTGCAGAGGTACAAATTTAGGAATTATTTTGGTTCCTCCACATAAGGTTTAGATCTCTTACCAAGAGCATCCACCTCTATGGAAGGAAGGATTGTAAACAAGAGAAAAAGGCTATTTCTTTGGGCAATACTTAAAATATAAAGAATCTGTTCTTTTTTTTTCTGAAGGGTTTAGTATGTGGGGCTAAGAATCTCCTGCCTTTGGAAACCTTCGGGCAAAGATATCTAGGAAATAAAGCTGTGGAGGTGTTACTGGTCCTATTGCAAGGGTACCTCATTTTTCTAAAAGCCCTGACTAAAAGGGGATAGCAATATGCTCGTAGCCCATCTCTGGTACCCAGAAAGCCTCACACCAGAGCTACTGCTCAATTCTTCCTCCTACTGTCCTCCCTGTCTTGTAATTGTCTCCTTCCTCTGTCTCCCTAACTCACTTCTCCCAAAGGGAATCCAGAATCCCTATTGCATCTCCACTTTTCCAAAGGCAGTAAGAAGGCCACCTCCAGAGTCCCTGCTCTGTACCCTAAGCACTCCTCGGTCTTGCTACCTGTCTTCCAGCTGACTTCTTTTACTTGTGTTATCTCAGTTCTCCAATATGCATTTATTCAGCACCTACTGTATGCCAGACACTGAAACAAGGAAAAGTAAAAGGCACTCACTATTCTCAAGGTACCCACAGTCCAATGAGGAAGATACTAGGAAAGTAACTCCAAACAATTTAGACATAGCATAGATTAGAGATAGTCAACGGAGGGAAAGTACTAGCATTAAAGGGGTTCAGGAGGGGATTCTTGCAGAAACTGGAATTTTATCTAGACTTTAAAGAAACCAGGAGGTGCAGATATGGAGGTCTCTCTCCTGCACTCCAGGTATGGAGGGACAGTCAGTGAAAATGCATTGAGTCAAGACATGGAGGATCTTGGAGAAAAGATAGGCTTATCTTTGATTCTTTCCAAAATCTCCTTTGCTTTCACAATGCCCCCTCTGATTATACACAGATAGCATTGACAATTTTGGCTAAACTAACTCAGGTAACCTTTGTTCCTTAGCCCTTCCATGACTGCAAACCGGAGCACTCCTTGGTGTCCTGGGGGACCCTTTTATGAACTGAGGGGTACCCCTCAGCCCTGGCCCCTCCCAGCAGTGAAGCAAGTGCAAGGACTGTATTTTTCTATTTGTGTCCCCAAGACTTAGCACAGGAACTTAACACATAAGCTAATAAATATTTTTTCCTTAATTCACTTATACTTTGGTCAAGGGTTTTAGCAGAGAAGTATCCAGCAGAGCCTAGAGGAATGCTGAATCATTCAGTCAACAGACATTTATTGAGTGCCTACTGTGTGCCAGGTGTTAAGTACTGGGGATATAAAGAATTGCAAAAAAAAAAATCTGTGCTCTTAAGGAGCGTGCAGTCTGATGGGGGACACAGTAAGCCAGCACCACACATAGATGAGCTACATGCGTGGTGAATTGGAGGTAATCCACGAGGAGAAGGCACTAGAACTAAGGGGTACAGTGAAAGACTTCCTATAGAAGGGGAAGTTTTAGCTGGGACTGGAAGGGAGCCAAGGCAACCAGAATGCAGAAATGAGGAGAGAGAGAATTCCACGCATGGGGGCCAGTCAGAGGAAATGCCTAAAGTCAAGAAGCAGAGTGTGTTATTAAAAAAACAAAACAAAACAGCCAGGAGATCAGAGTTAGTGGATCACAGAATATGAGTAGGGAGGAGTGTGAGATGTTAGAAGACTGGAAAGATGTGTGTGACTGTGTGTGTATGTGTGTGAATGTGTGTTTGTATATGTGTATGTGTGTGTTTGTACGTATGTATGTATGTGCATGTGTGTGTGGATGTGTGTGTGTGAATATGTTTGTATATGTGTATGCGTATGTGTGTGTGGATGTATGTATGTATGTGTGTGTGTGTATATGTGTGTGAATGTGTGTATGTGTGTGTGTAGAGATTATAAAGGGCTTTGAATGACAAGCAGAGTATTTTATATTTATTTTATATCTGAGCATGGAGGTGATAGGTGATCATTAGGCTTTATTGAGTAGGGGAATAAGATGGTAAGTCCTGCCTTTGGCATCCATCACCTTCCAGGGGAGGAGCAGCGGGAAGCCTTCAGGGGAAGCTTTGAGACCACAGTCAGTTGGAACACCATAAAGACATCTTTAACCTAGCAGCACAAGAGGCTTGGGTGAATTACCCCTCTCTCCTATGCCCTGCTTGCATGGTGATATGAGCACCTCTTTACTTCTGACTTCTGTGTGTGTTCACTTTCTCCACTGATGCTACGTGTATTTGTGAGGCATTGCACACCAGACTCATAAAAGAAGTACTGTTTGCTATTTCAGCATGGTGTAGCAGTGCTGAATCTGGAATCAGGAAGACAAGGGCCCAAATCCTGCATCTAACACTTAATAACTAATTGCCTTTGGGTAAATTATTTAACCTCTTGGGCTCAGTTGTCTCACATATAACTTGAGGGTGTTAGATCTGATCTCTAATGTCCCTTCCATGTTTAAATCTGTGATGCTATGATCCTAATATTGTGTCCTTTGTGACAGTTGGAAGAGGAACACATTGATGGGGGCTCGAAAGCTCTAGTTTTGAGAGCATGGACTCACAGAATACCTTTATCCTAGGGTAGTTGTTCTCTCAGAAACACTACTTGTAGTTGAGAATGCTGTTCCCCCAGAGACTGCTTCACAAGTGATACCAATGCCTGGCACAGGCTCTGCCATATAGTTCTTAATAGGTACTTAATAAAGGCTTTGATTGCTTGATTGACTGATTAGGAGTCTCTTATTACAAATTTCTCATTATAAATTACTCACACCAAGTCCACTTTTCCTTCGTGAAGTATTTATCCTGTTATTTTTTGTCTTGTGAAAATTCTAGATTAGTTCTTATGAATGCTGGTGATGATAATGTATTTACTTTTCCTTCTAACATCTTCCATTCAGATTTGTTTTTCTATATCTATCATTTTAGAAAGGTGTTTTGTTTTGTTTTACTTGTGCATTTCTTCTTGCCTTACTGTTCTTTTTTCTTTTCTCCATTTCACATTCCTATTCTTTATTTTAAGTTTTCTCCCTGTATTCCCAACTTAAAAAAAAAAAAAAGTCATGTTCATGTTTCTTTACTTTCAGGTCACCTTAGAATCCTGTTTATCTAAGAAAGTTTCCTCCCTGTTGGGAAGATGGCTATTCATTCCTTTGCCTAGTGACTGTGGAAGAGCCCAAATGAGCAATGACAGGGACGAGGTGTGTCATAGGGTAGTAACAGTCCTATTGCTGCACTCATTTCCACTCTGGACCTACGGGCTGACTGTATGTGAGGCTAATGAATGCTGTACATTAAGCATAAAGAAAAAATAGTTTCAGGAAACATGGAGATAAAGGAAGAATTTGGGGGCTTGCAGTTTTCCTTTTTAAAGGGCTTAGACTTATCTTGATACGATTTCCACCATTTAAATTACATTGGATAGAATGGAGCCCCAGGGGAAAGAAGGGAGAAGTGAAAAGGACTTAGCCATTCAGGCATACACTCCTGCACTTAATTTGGAACAGAGACTTAGTCCTGTAGAATTTTGTGAACCCCTTGACTTACTCAAACACCCAGGCCTGGCAAAAGGTCTAGGTAGGGTGTGTCAAAGAGTCTTTACAACTTGTTATGGGCCCCCAAATCTGGATGAGAGTTCACAATGCCATCTGAGACCAGCCTTCTGCTTCTGTTTTCCCTAAGCAATTGGCCATCTATTTATTGCATGGAGTTCTTCATTGGCAATAAGCAAATGCCATTTCTATTTGATTTAGGAACAATATAAAACCCCTGTAGTTTGGACAAGTTCATGGTTGCACTCCACCATTGCTGCTATTTCTCTTCCCCTCCCCCACTCCATTCTCCTTTTCCTTCTTCTCCTTCTCCTTTTCTTTCTCCTCCTATTCTTCCTTTTCCTTCCTCTTTTCTCTCCTCTTCCTCTTTTCTTTCTTCCTCCTCTTTCTTTTCCTTTTCACCCTCCATTTTCTCCTCCCCTTTGTCTCGTTCCTTCTCCTTTACTATAAATTTTGGTCTGTAATCTCACTTGACCCAACTCCCTTTAACCAAGACATAATGTTTTAGAATTGGGAGTGACCTCTGAGTTCCTTTAGTTCAACTCTCTCATCTTATACTTGAGGGAAACTGAGATACCAAGAGCCTAAGTGACTTGCCTAAGGTCACAGAGGGAATTAGTGGCAGAACTGACTTCATCTTGCTCCCAAACCACATAAAATTTTATACAGAGAAACAAGGAGCCCTGGGATTTAGCTCATCATTCAGTACTTGGATTGGAGAGGGCTGTAGAGTTTTATTTTTATGACTCACTAATGATGAACCACTTAAAGGAAATAACTTCTGCAGCTCTAGCTGGAGTTTGCTGTGCCTGCTGAGTCTCTTGGGCAAGTACCCTATTATTTGCAACCTTGGAAATCTTGGTTTCAGCACCAACTCCCAGATTGGCCATATAAATAATAAAAAGTTGTAGTTACCAATACTGCTCCCTCGACACTTTCCACTAGAGAGTACCTTCCAACTGGAAAAGAATTTACTTAGTACTAACTCCCAACCATTCCAGACATGGTAGGCCCCTTAGAAAAAGAAATTGGTGCCATCATGTGGGAGGTCCTTTCATACTTTCTCCTTAAGAATAATAAAATAGGGATTGGAGCAGTGATCCCAGTGGTATAGGGAGTAATCTGTGAGGAAATTCTTTTTTTAGCAATAACTTAGAGTCTTAGAGAGTTATTTAGGACATCAGAGTCAGAACTCAAACTCAGGTCTTCTGGCCTTTGAATCAAGTTTCTATCCATTCCCCCTACCCCACCCACACCTTACATACCATGAATAAGTGGTTATGGTTATATACTGCTTTAAGGTTTACAAAGCACTTCCCTCAAGACAAACCTGGTAGAACACATCTTTCACCTCTAAGTGTTCCACTTCCATGACCAAGAACTTTGAAATTTCTTAATTTGCTAAGGGTGTCCAATGATTGCATCTCTCTCTATGCTTTATTTTTCCTGAACCTATTCCTTGTCTTCACCTCAACCACCTCTCCAGGGGGAATGGATGAGAGTAAGCATTTATATCACACCTGCTACAAGCTAGACACTGTGCCGAGCACTTTACAAAATAATGTCTCATTTGATATTCGACAATGGCCCTGCAAGGTAGGTGATGTTATTACTTCCATTTTACAATTGAGGAAAATGAGACAGACAGAGGTTGGGTGACTTCCCTAGGGTCTCATACCTGTTTGAGGCTGGATTAGAACTGAGGTCTTCCTGACTCTGGACCTAGCGTTCTATCCAAGGTAGCACCTCACTAGCCTTCAGTGCTTTTCCTGATCATCACTGCTTCAAGAACTATACTCTATCTGTCACTTTCAACTCCTTAGCGACTTCATCACTATTCCTTTACTTTTAAGTTCATTCCATCTTTCTTCCATCAACACTCATGCTTTCTATACCCTAACTGAATTACTTCTACTTTCTGTCACTTCCTCTCCTATTTGTGTTGAATAGGTCCACTATGGACTTTCATTCTCTATTCTCATCTTCATCCTTGCTGCAGTAAACAGGTCCTAATACCTAATTAAGTCTGTATCCTACTTGCCACGGTGACTATTTTCAACCCTACCTTCTCTCCTCAAGCATCTCACTGCATTCTTTCCTCCCACCATTTCAACTGGTGACCTTGTCTCACGCTCACTGACACAAACAAGGCTGTTTACCTCAAGATCCCTCTTCTCTGCTCCTCCTCACCTCTTCATTGCCTCTTCTTTCTTTCTTTATTCAGATCTTTAATGAGGAGGTGGCCCTTCTTTTGGTCAAAGTCATCCCTTCTTGTCTTCTGCAGCAGATTGCCCCAATTATCATTCTCTCCCCACTATGCCTCTAATTTTAATCTCTCCCTAACTGCTGGTTCTTTCTCTGATAATACAAATATTCTCATTTCTCCTCATCCTTAAAAAAAATCACAAGATCTCATCATCCCCATGAAGCATATTATAATTTTTATTGCTTTCTCATTCAAATTCCTTGAAAAAGGTATGCACCCAGTGTCTCTCCTTCCTTTCCTCTTACTTCCTTCTTCTTACCCTCTAAGCCAACTTCCTTAAAATTATAGAACAAGGAATGGTAGAGTATGATGAGATCTTAAAACAAGGATTCTTATTTTGGAACCCATAGATTATCAGGAAGTCTGTGGATAGATTCTAGGTGCTCCATGAACTTGAATGGGAAAATAATTGTATATTTCAAAATAATTGGTTTTCTTTGCAATCTTATGTATTTTATTTTGTGCATTTATAGACATTATTCCTAGGAAGGGTCCATAAGCTTTAACAGATTGCCAAAGAGATCTATGACCAGAAAAGTTTAGGAAATCCTGACTTAGAGATAGTGGGAGGGAAACTGACCTAAGTAAGTCTTTGGTTTACCTGGAAAGGCACAACTACCCCTGAACCTGTGTGGGCTGCCTCATGTTTTCTATATTCGAGGTGTTATTTGCACTATGCCAGCACATTGACCTCACTAGGAAGGTAGCCAGAGCTCTGTGGTGTGTCTGTCACTCACTCTCCTCCCCCATTTACATTTCATGGTCTGGTCCTAGGCTTGCTAACCATCCTGGATCAGGGGGTCAATGCATCAGAAGGACACAGTAATTCCCTCACAGCCCATACCAGATAACTGTGACTGCTAACTGAGACTGGAGGGGCATGTTTTGAGAGGCATGCCAACCAGGAATTATAATCATTGAAGAAATTGCAACTTTTCGTTATGGTTCCAATGTCCTATTGGAATGTTCCCCAATGACCTTGTTGTGTTGACCTCCTTGAAGGCTACCATCTTTTCTCCTAGTCTTCATTGCTCAGAATTTTTCCCCCTTTTGTTGGACAAAAAAGAAAATGTGTCAAGTGTGTGAAATCTCAGCATATTTAAAATTTTATTTAAATATATTTTGGAAGGAAAATTTGTGAGGATGCAAGAAGAATATGAATGTAAATAAGAATATCCATTTTTGTGACATTTTAAGCCTTTAAACATGTATTACCCACAACAACCCAATAAGACAGCCCAAGAATCATTATTCCCATTTTAGAGATGAGAAAATTCAGGTTGATAGAGGTTATGTGACTTTTACCAAATCACACTTGTAAGAAAAGCTGGAAACAGAATTTGAATTCAAATCTTCTTAGGTCACTAGTGATTCCATTATTCCATTAAGTTCTAGTATATAATGAGTGGAGCCAATAGAGAATGGGTCACTGGAGAGAGGAAAAGGAAGTGAAGCACAAGGTATAAGAAATATGGGATGATATTCTGAAAACTGAACAGGGATAGACAGTACCGTGGGAGGAAGTGAGTACTTTTATACATCCCAGACATCTGACAGGGTTGCCCTTTTTAAGAAAATGAAGGCAGCGTGGCTCACATATACAGCTCCACTTAAAAAGGGCACTCTGATAGAATGTTCTTCGACTGTAGCCATTCTTGTTAGTTTCAAGCTCCTTCCAGAATAATTTAAATCCTTTGCCTTCTTTTGGCACTTGGTATGCACCCTGGTTCCTTATCCTGTCTCTGTCTCCCACAGATTTCCATTTAATAGCACTTTTGTTTCTTTGACTGCTTTTAAGTGGTGATAACTTCATTCTCTGGGCTTGGTTTACTGTAGTCCAAGATGTGATCTGGATGTTGGGAACCCAGGTTCTAGCTCTGACCGCACCAATGACTAGTTGTGTCTCTTTGAGAAAGTCGTTTTTCTCTACACTTGATTTTTTAATATTTATTTTAAAAAATGAAATGATTGTTCTATTAGGAGTTCATAACTTGGATCCTGTGGACTTTTCATTATTATTATTATTTTGGTAACTAAATTTAAATATATTTGGTTTTCTTTATAATCTTATATGTTTCATTTAAAAACGTGATTCTGAACAATGCTGCATAGGTTTCTCCAGACTGCCAAAGGGGTCCATCACACAAAAAAATGTTAAGAACCCTACCTGGGATAATGTCTAAGTTCACTTGTAGTCCTAACAGTGCTCATAGATTATAACTTCAAATCTATGACTTCATGGATTCTTCTTCTTCTTCTTCTTCTTCTTCTTTTCCTTCTTCTTCTTCTTCTTCTTCTTCTTCTTCTTCTTCTTCTTCTTCTTCTTCTTCTTCTTTATCAATTTGAGGAATGATGTGGAACCTTAGAGGTATTTTGATTTGCATTACTCTTATTAGTGACTTGGACCATCTTTTTTCATATGACTGTTGGTAACTTAGATTTCATCCTTTGAGTATTGCCTGTTCATAAACATGAATCATTTACCTATAGGAAGATGGGTCTTATAAGTTTGTTATATGTAACTTGGATATCAGATGTCAGAGAAACTTTCCACAGGATAATATTTTTACTGTTGACTTTAATAAAGTCATAGATAGTGTGCTTATGAAATTTGCAGTTGTTGAAAATAGTTAACATTCTGAATAACTGAGTTAGGACCTTAAAAACATCTCAGCAGGCCAGAATATATAGCATGAAATTCAATAATCATCCATTTGACAAAAAAAGCATTTATTAGGTGCCTGCTACATGCAAGGGATACTAGGGGCCTGGGATTCTAATATAAAGAATGAAACAACACTGTTTTCAGACACCATCTTCATCCTCTAGCTCAGCAGTTCTCAACCTGTGAGTCATGACCCCTTTGGGGGTCAAATGGGTCACCTAAGACCATCGGAAAACACATATTTCTGATGGTCTTAGGAATTGAGACACTGTTCCTCTATTGGTCTCCAGGCGGGACCACCCACATGCAGATACGCCCACATACAAGTATTAAAGGGTGGCAGCATTAGGAAGGTTGAGAACCAGTGTTCTAGCTGTTCACTTCTAAGGTATGCCTTTCTCTTCTGGATACCTATCATTTAATGGGCAGAATTAGGGAAAATATCATGTATGTCCCTACATTTTTTGGTTTCTTGTCCTGGACTTTGTAATCCTTACTATTATTCTCTTCTACAGCACTGGAATGAAGTACTTTTTCAAATGTTTCACTAAAATCTATGTACATTTTATTCTAAAAAATTCCCTTAATCTTCCAATCTTGTAATTTCACCAGTAAAGGAAATGATGTTAACCTGGTATGCTCTGCTCTTGAGGCCAAGATGGTTTTAGTGATTCCACTTTCCCTTTTAAGTGCTCACAAACCATCCTTTCAGAAATTCTAGAATTTTGTTAAGATCTGAATGGTAGTTTGTAGATACAACTTTTTCCTTTAAAAAAAAATATGTCATATTCTTTCAAAGAATACTTAATTTCCCTCCAAGACCTGTGGAGTAAGAACAGATTCCTCTAATCTTTTCAGTTGCTAGGATTGGCACCAACTCAGACACTATACAAGATGCATGACATCATATAAAGTGTTAGTTGGCACTGGCAAAAACACAAACTTAGTACTGTCTTTTGGGCTCATTAATAAATTCTCCTTTCTATTCTTTTTTATGGATTGGGAGTGGGGTAGGGATTCATCATAGAACCCTTGAGAAACTTATTTCTCCCAAATCCATTTGATAAAAATTGCAGAATATAAGGAGTAGGTAACAGACAATTTGATGTTATGGTCTTAAATAAAATATAATGAAGTGCTTAAATGTTGTTATCACTTTATGAGGTGTGAAGTTCTATCAAACTTAATAGAATTAAGAGGGCAGCTAGTCCCTAGATGGTTGAAGGAGAATCCAGGCTCCTGGTGGCCCTTTAAAAAGAAAAGTACATTTTTATTGGAACTGAATTGAGGCAAAAGATAGCCCTGAGAGCTCTAGTGGTCAAGAAGAGAGCTGACTGTAAAAGGAGAATCCAATTTTTGAGAGAGAATTGCTCATCTCTTCTTGGCAGGAGGTGGTGGTGTTCTCTTTCCTGCACCTTGGCATCTCATTAGACATTGAATCTTTAGTAGAACTATTCATCCAATATTAGATACTATGCCCAGAATGGAGCAAGCCCAGGAGCCCCAGCAGAACGATATCCCTGGAAGAAATGCTGTTGCCTTGAAGACAACACAATGATAGGAAAGGCAGCATTGAAAATGTGTTACTTTGGTCATGCATGTTCCTAAATGTATACCTCTTTACTATTGTACTTCATGTGTGTGCACAATCTTAACACTAAGTCTGTGTTTGTGAAAGAGTGTATCCTAGGTTTATGGATTAGGGATATTTTGTAACTACTATCCTTATGAAGCCTTTGTAGCTCAGTAAATACCGGTTTGTGGCTAATTGTGTTCTCTGCCTTACTGTTTATGGTAAACACGCAGGTAGGGGCTCTGCTGCCCCATAGAGTACCTTGAACTTCTGGTAATAGTTCCCCTGGGAACCAACCTGCAAATGTAAATTGGGAGTGAGTAGTCCAGAGTAGATGTTATGCTTTCTTCAAGCTGTCCAGTGTCTTCTCTTTGGTAGCTCTCTTGGTTCATCCTTGTGACCAGAACTATAGTGAACTGCCTCTTTGTGTGACATGAAATGCAAGGTGAGAATCTCATGAGATCTACCCACCTTGTTTCACCTTGCCACAATCAGATGGAGATGGCTCCATCTGCTTCCCTGAATGTTAGGCTCTCTCCCCACAGGGGATTGAGACAGGAGGGTGTTAATTTATTTAGTAGGCAGAAGCAAAGTAGACTTACGCACACAAGATATGGGCACACAGACGATACAAGGCTACCCATTGAAATCCTATTATTCAATGACGTCTATCTACCTTATTTCACTTTGCTGCTGATCTTTAGATAGTTCCCTCTCACTTTCCTTGATGTTCCAATAGCAGTTGGGGAGGTTTAATTTATTTAAGTCATATAAGCAGACAAGAAACAAGGACACAACAACATAAGGACAGAAGATTAAGTACAATTATTTAATGAGATTTATTCTCTTCCTTTCACCTTGCTGCTGATTTCCAGATAATCCCCTCTACTTTCCTCAATCTAGGATTACTCCTCCCCCTATCAGGAGCTTGCTTAATGTACTCAGAATGCATTTTCTCCACATTTTATATCCAGATAAGAGCATAAGGAAAGTCAGATTTTCCCTTTGCATTTGGCAGAATCTAAACAACATTAACCAAGAAGCAATATCCCAATTTCATCTTCTGCATGGCCAGGTTGTATAGGTCATCATTTCTATGCCTTAGGTGATATATGGGGACAAAGGGCATAGTTCTGACAGTGGACACCAGATGCCACTTTTTTTCTCATTAGACCATAGAATGTCAGAACCCAGAGGGACCTTAGGATTATCAAACTATAGAATGGTAGAGATAGAAAGAGGATACCTTTGGATTACAGACCTTTTGGTGAATCTGTCATTTTTTCCATGTGGTTACTCTTTCCACCAATGCAACTCATAACCCCTTCTTTTCTTCTCAACCTGTGCAATCCTTAACCATTGCCATCACAGGTAAAATATTTCCCTCTGTCTCTTTACATTCTTTTTCTTTTTTTATTTCTTCTTGGTAAGTCCATCTTTTATTGCTTCCAGCATTCTCCATAAAGCATTTACCCAATTTGTTAGAGGCCTTCCTCTGGTTCTTTTTAATATCTCAGGGGTACTAATGTGCCACTTAGGCTATCCATCTGTTTTCTCTCATTATCACTATATCACTGGCCCATCTCCTTTTCCTATCATGCATGTCCCTCCATAATATTTTTTTTCCACCACTTCTTGTGCGCAAGTTGTCATTGGCAACATGCTGCAGCCTGCTCACACCCGCCATGTGTCTTTCTATTACCCTTTGGGTTATTTGTCACTTTGATTCTTCCAGGATCATGGTGTTCCATAATTTGCAGCCATATAGCACCACCAGGAGAATATTGGTATTAAAGAGATGAGATTTTTGTGGCTATGAGCAGTTTGGGATCATTGAAAATGCTGCACAATTTCCCAGATGTGATCCAGACCAATCTCCTCTTTCTACTCCATTCTGGGCCCAGCTCACTGTCTCTCTGAAGCATTTTTCCAAGATCTACATATTGATGGACTAACTCCATGGTTTCCCTATCCAGATACATCTCAATGTTTAGTCAATTTACATTTTCATTTGCTTTCTTTTGCAAGTGTAGATGGTTTGATCAGTCTCTAAAAAATCATATTAAATACAATAAACATGTATTAAACAACTGCCATATCCAGAGCACTGTACTAAGCATTGAGGTTGATGCTAGATTGAAATAAGACATGGTCCATATTCTTATGGAACTTACAGTCAGGTACAGTCATAATTGCACCTACAGAGATAACTAGAATGCAAAATCATACACAATGCATGTATAAAGAAAGGTGCAAGCAAAGTCTTTTGTGTGCTCTGAGGAGGAAATGGTCATTTCTGCCTATGAAGGTCAGGGAAGGCTTCCTGGAAGAGGTGATACTGGATCTAAAGAGCATAGATTTTCATATGACATGTCAGAGCAGGAAGGGACAAAAGAACTTTGGCTGTTAAAGCCTTAAGGGCCCTTGAAAATCATGTAGTCAGTTTTATCTAGGAGAAAAAAGAAACACAGAGAGCAATGATTTGCCCAAGGTTATACAGCTAGGAAGCGAACAATAATCTCAAATAATTCTCTTGTTGCTCACACAATCCTAGCATGAACATCAGCAAGTGTTTATTAATCTAGGTGGCACAATGGACAGAACATGAGGCTTGGAATCAGGAAGACTCATCTTCATGAGTTTAAATCTGGCCTCAGACACTCACTAGCTGTGTGACCCTGGGCAAGTCACTTAATCCTGTCTGCCTCAGTTTACTCATCTGTAAAATGAGCTGGAGAAGGAAATGGCAAACCACTCCAGGATCTTTGCCAAGAAAACCCCAAATTGGGGTCATGGAGAGTCAGATGACTGAAAATGACTGATGAATAGCAGAAATATGTAAGACCTCCATAATTTTTTCTTTATGGATGAGAAATCTGAGAAAAAGAGAGATTAAATGATTTGCCCAGGCCCACATGGATAGTAAATAGAAGAGCCTTCAATCAAACCCAGGTCCTTTGCCTTCAAATCTGGGAATCTTTCCACTAAATTGGTTTCTGTTGTCAATGTGGTAGTCAACCAAGGTTAAAACTTGGTAGGGTCTTATCTGTGTAATCCCATGCTCAGCAGGGGAGTGTTCCCTTCTAGCTCTAAATCATATTCCTTCCCTCTATTCCCTCATAATGGCTATGAACCGACCAACTTTTTAAAAAAATGTTAAATCATCCCCATGGACGTTACAAGCAGTTGCTGGCTGTTGTTGTACATGTGTTCAGGAGATGGGAGAAGGAGGGTGATCGGTTTTCATTCCATGTGCAGGAGCAAAGGATAAATGATTATACTCTTATTTAAACTAGTTCTCGTTCTTTAGTATTTGGAATTTTTAAATTTTTAAAATTTTTTACAGATATTCTATACAAAATTAAACATTTCTTTCAGCTCTGCAATTACATAAGCAGTGAATAAAGGTCTCTGGCCAAAACCTGAGATGGCATGAAGGTGTTAGAGCCAGGAGACACAGGCTCAAATGACAATTCTGCCTTTTACTACCTGCGTGTCTTTGGGGAAGTCATGTTTGTTTCTCTAAGTCCAAGTACTCCCATTCATGGCAATAAAAGTGGCATTTATACTGTTGTTCCTTTAGGTTCATGAAGCATATTACCTCAGTTGTCCCACACTCTTACTCTGTGAGGCAAGTCCTAGTATTATCTTCATTTTGCAGATGAGGAAACCGAGGCAGACAGATAAAGAATTTAATTTAAATAAATAAATTTTATTTATTATAAAGAATTTCCCAGGGTCACACAGGCTAATAAGTGTATAAGGCAGGATTTGCTCTCACATCTTCCAGATGTTTCTAGTATTTGATCTATGATGCAGCCTAGCTGCTCCATCAAATGGGGATGATAAAGGAATCTAGCCCCAGGTCTTAAACCTTAGGTGATTTTGGGCAAATCACCTCACCTTTCCAGTCCTTAGTATTCTAATTTGTCAGTGTTGGATTAAGTCTTCTAGGTCTATCCTATGAACCCATGCTCACTCACAATATCTATTTCAAAGTGGTTGTGAATGTACCTGATAACAACAATAATAATAACTTACAGCGCTTTGAGATTTACAAAGCACTTTTATCTCCTTTGATCCTGACAACATTCCTGGGTGGTAGATGCCACTATTATTCCCATTTTACATTTGAAAAAACTGAGGCTGAGAGAAGTCAATTGACTTACCTAGAGTCATGCAGCTAGTTGAGTAAGCAAGGTGGAATTGAACTCAGGACTTACTGACTTCAAGGCTAGTGCTGTATCCACTACACCACCTGGTGGCTCTGTGACCTCTAAGCCCACCTCCATATCAGAGATGTGTTGTGAGAGTAAGACAGCTAGTGAGCAGAGCACCGGCCCTGGAGTCAGGAGGACCTGAGACCAAATCCGACCTTGGACACTTAACACTTACTAGCTGTGTGACCTTGGGCAAGTCATTTAACTCCAACTGCCCTGCCTATCCCCCTCCAAAGAGCAAAAAAAAAAAAAAGGAGTAAGAGCTTATTTCAGCGTTGCCTGTGAGAGGCAGTGTGGCCTATTAGCTCTTGCTTATTGGGAGTTTGTAAAGCTATTGATTCAGGTTCCACCTCTGACACCTAGTGGCCCCTCAGCTTCCCAGGAAATTCCCCAATACTGTTTCAGAACAATTGCTGCTTTATGTTGATGGAGGGAGCTTTTTTCTTTTTTTACTGAGAGTTCCTCCACTCATGAAATCAAAAGTTTGGACAAAACAAACAAACCAAAAACCAAACCCCAAGACACCAATATAACACATTTTGTGGTAATGACAAGACTCTATAAAACTGTCATCTGAACACTTTTAATAGTGAATTCAGGTTTTTGCCTTTTAACTATTTGATTTGCCTAATTAATATTTTATAATTGTATAGTACTTTTATAAAGTACAACATCCTTTTGAATTAGAATACGTTTCTTTTATTCTTCTTTGAAGAAGAAGAAACTCAAGGTTCCAAAGTCTGGGACTCATTTACTATATTGCTAGTCAATGCCTGAACTGCTGGAGTTTTCTTGCTCAGTCTGAGATTCTCTATAACCTTCAGCAACTGCCTCTTTAAATTTGAAATTGTAGCATTGACCTGTCCTCCCACATTCTCTTCTTGGACTAAAATGAAAGTCAGTGATGTCTTTGAATATCTTTATATTTATCCATAGTTCTGATTTAGGTCTATGATACTTTGGAAACATTTTCATGTCTTTGTTCATTTTTTTCACTCAACAAAAATATTATTAAAGGCCTTCTTTGTGACACTGTGCCATCCACTAAGGGAGGTCCATGATCACTTTCTTCTATCTCCAGGAGCCACTACTTTATTATATGGGGGCCAAAGAACAACATGGGGGCAATTAGATAGTGAAGTGGTTAGAGAGCCAGGCCTGAAGTCAGGAAGACTCACATCCTGAGTTCAAATTGAACCTCACACATTCACTAACTGTGTGACTCTGGGCAAGTCACTTAACCCTGTTTGCCTCAGTTTCCTCATCTGTAAAATGAGCTGGAGAAGGAAATGGCAAAGTGCTTCAGTATCTCTGCCAAGAAAACACCAAATAGTGTCACAAAGAGTCAGACATGAATTAAGAAAAGAACAATAATACAAAGTAGCATGTGACAAGTGAATGAGAGAGGCAGAAAAAAAGTGATTTCAGACCATGGACACAGGCTAGAGGTGTCAGGAAGATTCCATGAGGTAGACAGTACCCAAGCCAGGCCTTGAAGGATTGATTGCTACAGGCAAAGATCAGGGTGGCATTCCAAGCAGAAGGACTGATGTGCTCAAGGTTTAGAACTAGAGAAGACTAAGTCATCAGATTTTGCAGCAAAATGAGGAGGATCATAGACTTTGCAGCTTATAAAGTCAGCTAGATGGCACATTGGATAGAACACTGGGCCTTAACTCAGGAAGATCTGTGTTCAAATCCTGCCTCAGATACTCAGTAGCTATGTGACCCTGGGCAGGTCACTCAATCCCTGTTTGCATTAGTTCACTGGAGAAGGAAATGGCAAATCACCCTGGTATCTTTGCCAAGAAAGCCCATTGGAGGTCATGAAGAGCCAGACATGACTGAACAACTCAACCACAACAAATCTATATCCATCTGTACAAGCACATACACAGGTGTATATGTAAAATTTTTGGGCAACTAGGTAGTACAGTGGATAGAACGCTGGGCCTAGAGTAAGGAAGACCTGAATTAAATTTTGGCCCCAGACTCATACTAACTGGTCTCTTTACCCTGCTGGCCTCAGTTCCTCATCTGCAAAATGAGCTGGAGAAGTAAATGGCAAACCACCCCAGTAACTTTGCCAACAAAACCTCACCTGGGGTCGTGAAGAGTTGGATACCACTGAAAACAACTGAACTACAACAACCGAACCATAGCAATAGAATCAAGGCTAATCTCTCTTTTCACAGGAAACCTGGAGGAATATTTCAGAAATTTTAAGGAAACAGGCAGAGGCAGTGATATACTGGTAAATTTTGAACAACTGGTTTTCCAAAAACATAGGCATGATACATTTTGAAATGTAATCTGCATTATTCACCCTTTGAAAACTACTTTCTTAAATCTAGACAACCAACAAAACAACCAGTCAAGGCCTGATTTGTAGAGTTTGTCGATTTCTGAGGAGTGAATGCCCACAATGAAAATTTAACCACCTCCCAAAGCCGGGCAAGCTGTCTCCAGCACGGCCTGCCAGGGAGGCACAGCACTTGTTCAGGGTCACCCAGAAGACCCAGCTGGGCATTTAAACTGCGCTCCCCTTTCCGCTGCATTGTACAGCCACTGCCTCTACTACATCTGGGGGCACTTGATGTAAATGGTCTTGTCTTCGCTTATTCATAGTGTAATGCATGCTCTTTTTGTCTCCTTGACTATAATTATAAGCTGTGTGAGCTGGGAATTGACCTCAGAGACCATGTAGCTGTATCCCTTCACTTTTAGAAGATAAAACAGGCCTGCGCAACCTGGGAATTTCCAGTGGCCTGAAAAAAATGTAGAGGATGTTTTGCTCTACATTTTTTGTGGGCTGCCTGAATTTTGGCAGGCTGCTGGTTATGTGGTCAAGTCAGTGATAGAGCTGGGATGGGAACACAGTTCTGACTCCCAGTCTCTTCTAGGTTCCTTGTGATCAGCAACTGTGTTCTTCCACCCCCCCCCCCCCCATCTTTGTATATCTAGCACTGAAAATATTGCCTTGCACATAACATAGTAAGGATTTAATGAATGTTTGCTGAATTGAGCAGAGGAACTAAGACTGGTACCCTGCTTTCCTGACTCCAGAGGGGTTAAGTAGTATTTTTCATGCTTGGGGAAAGTTTCTCAAAATGTTCTCTGGGTTAAGTAGTATGAACCATGTCCTCAAATTTACTTTTCAAAGAGAAATTCAATTGACATGGGAAGGAGGCATCCAGGGACATAAAGAGGCTTAAAGGCTGTGGAGGAGGAGGGAGACATTCACCTAGTGTTATTCTTGCTAACTGGAGGCAGAGAATAAGGGTATTTTTTGTTGTTCAGTCCTTCGGTGGTGTTCAACTCATTGAGACCCCACAGACCATAACACGCTAGGTCCTTCTACTCTCCATTATCTCTCAAAGCCTCTCAAAGTTCTTGTTCTTTGTTTCTTTGACACTATCTATCCATCTCATCCTCTGCCATCCCCTTTTCCTTTTGCCTTCAGTCTTTGCCAACATCCCAGTCTTTTCCAGGGAGTCTCATCTCATTATGTGGCCAAGGTATTTAAGCTTCAGCCTCAGTATTTGACCCTCCAGTGATTTGCCCAGGCCCTCAAGTGTGGCCCTTTTTACTGAATCCAAACCTCAAAGAACAAATCCCCTTAATAAAAGGATTTGTTCTGTAAAACTTGGACTCAGCCAAAAGGCCACACCCAAGGATTTAGAAGGCCACATGTGGCCTCAGGGCTGCAAGTTTGCTACCCCTAGATTAGCCTGAATTAATTTCTTTTAGTATTGACTGGTTTAATCTCCTTGCTTGCCCAATATTCGAATTCTCAAGTCTTCTCCAGTATCATAATTCAAAAGCATTGATTCTGAGGTGCTCAGCTTTCTTTATAGGCCGACTCCCACCACTGTATATTGCTACTGGAAAAACCATAGCGTTGACTATATGAACTTTTGCAGGCAAGGTGGTATCTCTGATTTTTAGTGTGCTGTCAAGATTTATCATCCTTTCAGGGAGAAAATGTCTCTTAATTTCATGGATGTAGTCTTCATCTGCAATAATCTTTGAGCCCAAGAATATCACATCTGACCCTGCTGCTATTTCTTCTCCTTGTATTTTCCAGGAAGTGATGGGACCAGTCATCAAGATCTTAGTTGTTTTCATATTAATCTTCAGGCCAGGGCTTTGAGCACCTTCTCAACATCGCCACTTCAGGCTCGAGCCCTAGGTGCCCAGACTGACTTATAGCTCTGACTTGGACTCCATTGGTATTTTCCTATACCTTTTGAAAGCTTCCTTTTTAACACAATGATAGTTTATATTTCTGTAGTGCTCTGTGGCTTACACATCACTTAACATTCTTTATCTTGTTTTATCCATGTACAACAATCTGGTAATACAGGTAGGGCAAATATGGTGGTCCTTGTTTCACAGATAATGAAAATGAGACTCAGAGAATTTGTGACTTGGCCAAGATAACATGGCTACTAAGTGATGGAATCAGGATGTGAACTGTTTGTGTGATTGGCTCCATATCAGTGTTTATCAGTGTTATCTATACTGTTGATATATATGTGTGTATATATACATACGCACACACACATATGATACATATGCGTCAAAGCTGCCAGTCTTCCTTGAAAAGGCAATAGAGAGCAAGAATTCTTAACATGGATCCATGAACACCTCTCTTTTGTTTTTGTTCTTTAATTTTGACAAGTGTATTTTGAAATATTTGCCATCTGTGTTGTCCTATGTGTTTACTTCAGTCACTTAACAACCTTACTCCTGAGAAAGGGTTCACAGGCTTCAGCCAGGGCCGAAGGGTCTCTGATGCTAAAAGTTCCAGAAGTCATGCATGAGGATAGTAGATTTGCACTCTGAGTAGCAGTCCGGGACTTGACCCTGGGAGCCTTCTCCAGAGACGGGGTTCCAGCCACAACGTTTTTCAGAGCTGCTCTTGTTGGGTCCTGGTGGACGAGGGCAGATGGCACACGCAGCAAGCTTTCGATAGAGGCTCGTCTTGAACTAATGAAACGCGGCTACTTTAAGCAGCACTGACAATAGAGGAAAAAATAAATAAATCCAGGTTTGCTGAGTGGAGAGGCCGTACAACAGGATGTAATGAAAGTTTTCTTCTCTTTTCATTTTCCAAATGAAGGTTATAGAAAGACTTTTTTTTTCCCCAAAGTCTATAAAAGGCCAATGTTAGAAGCGTTTGTGGAGAGCACAAACACAGGAAAACAAGATCTGTTTTGTTTTTTTTCTAAAGCAAGCAAACCTTGGTGTTTTGTTTTTCCTTTTGTTTCCAGCCCTTGCCTCCTCCTATGTCTTCTCCTCACATAGAGATGACCCTGAGTGCTAGAAACCTAGGTCAACAGAGCACACACTCCCAACGGAGAAGGGCTTCTGAGGGAAAGGCTTTGAGTGTGATGTGATCCAGGGATGGACAAATTTACCCTGCATATAACTTGTTTGGACATAGTTGTCTCTAGGTTATCTCCTCCATGAGGAGCTCCCTAAGAGCAAGACTGTCTTTTGCCTTTCTTTGTACCCTCAGTGCTTAGTGGTATGAATATGGTAAGTCTTAATGTTTATTGACTGACTATTAAAGCTTTACACTAAGACTTTTAGGAGACCATGCATACATACAGTAATCTGTGTTTATGCTTAACCACCCCAAATTAAACTGTATGGTCTTTAATCATGGGGACCTCATTCCCCAACTACCCTGGCACCAGACCTTGCACAGGTCTGAACATTTGCTGACTTGGTTTCAATACCCCACAACCCTATGCATAGAAAAGTTTAGCATTAGACATTGTTTGTGATCACAAAGCACTAACTCTATATTAGAAAAGTTGCTAGTGAAAGATGCAGTGGACTTGGGCA
>CM053585.1:323349803-323362303 GCA_028646515.1 Pseudochirops corinnae | reverse complement strand
TTCACTGTCTTTCAGCTCTGAAATGTTCTTTTTAAATCTCTCTCTCTTTTACTCCACTAGGAATTCACTATAGGCATTTTCGTTCTGAATGTATTATTAGTGCATATAGACAAACACGTCTCTGTCATCTATAAACTTTCAAATGACATAGAAATATCACATACTTATCATGTAAGTGTGTGCCTATACACACAAACAGAGAATCACAATACAAAGTCATGTTTCTATAGCGCTTTGAGGCTTCTCACGAGAACCCAGTAAGGTAGGTGATGTGCACAAATGGACATACACATGAAAACTATGCAAGGTGAAAACTCGCTTCATCCTAGAGAGCCATGTAGATAGGTCATGCTGGTGACATAGATTTGACAATTCTTCCTCTTCAAGAACAGTTCACATATGGAGGTCTGTTGGACATACTGCCTTTTGCAATTCTATGTAAGCCCAGTTTTCCAAAGCTGCCTTTACAAAGCTGGAGAAAAAAGGAGGAGAATTTCTTTGCCTTTTCACTCTGTTCCTTTTCTCTTGTCCATCCCCAAGCTAACCTTGATTTATTTTTAATTTTGATTTGGGTGGAAAAATGAGCTTGAATATGTGTTTTCTGGAGGCATTATGGACAGACTAGGTGTAGCTTTTTTATAAGTGATTATAAATCAGTAAGTTGCATGCAAGAAGCCCAAGATTAACCTGGCACCTGCAGCCTGATGAGATCCAGGGACTTTAACACGCGTGGATGCAGGATGCCTTCCACGGAATTTATTATTTTCAGTTGCTCCATATAGATTCAAAAATTTTCCAGTCTTTCTCTCTTGAATTTTGGGTAAACCATGTGTTTGGTAAAAAAGTGCTTTGGTTATTGGATGGCGTTTTCTTTATCCTTAATGTTTATTTTGCCTCTTACGGTTAAACAACAACACCGACAGCAAAGGAATCAAAACCGAGTAACTTACGCATCTTCGCGCGCCTTCTGTGCGCTTCGGTACTGAAGGAGCTCATTATATTTTAACACTGCATTTACTCCACTTGCCTAGGGAATTATTTCAAATAAACTGTCAGACCTATTGTGCAGTGACATCATAGCAAGTTGGGTTTTTACACAGAAAACAAGTCTTCTGTTAATTCAGCAATAACACACACAGAAATTGCATTAACAACATCTAAGCAAAGTGTTGAACACATTCTGAAATAAACACTATTGTACTTCAGGGGTTGAAAGGAGTATGCATCAAAATGCTTGGCATTTAATTTTTTTTTTCTTCGGGAATTTAGCCAGTGAAATATAGCTGCTAGGGTCCCAGACCTGCGTGTGTTCTTCTGCAATATGCTCTCGATCAATCAGATTTGCATAACTAAACTGTCGGCAAGCCCGCTCTGCTGCCCAGGTGCAGGCCTATTTGCATATAGAACAGTAAGGAGGTCCCAGGAGTCACTTCAGACTCCAGCGACTGCTGAGCCCGCAGTCCACATAGCCCAGGAAATGAGATTGGAATGACAAAAAAAAAATGGGAGTGCTAGTGTGGAAGGGTGAAATACGCGCTCCTGTTGCAAAGGTTATGTAGAGATCACAAGACAGCCCTCAGACACGAAAATACACATGGGCCTGCCCGCCAACAAGTCCGTACCAGTTTTGGGGACTTGGATGCTTTGATTCGTTTTCCCTTAAACCTGTATAATTAGACTTTTGTGGCTTCCGTACCTTCATTAAGCCCTGGTCAGCTGGAGCTCCAGGAGAAGGAGCTTTCCAAAGGAAGTTGTTACCAATGCAGGGAGACGACATAACCTTAGAGACCTTAAATCTTAGAATGGTAGCCTTCAAAAGGACTTCTGAGACTATATACTCCAACCCCCTCATTTTAAAAACATATCAATATATTTTGTATTGACCCACCAGGCACTTCCTAACCAACTCTGAAAGACACTCCCCCCGTCACACCCCTACTGCTAGCTACATCGCTCACACCCCTCTGGCCGAACAGAGAGTGATTATAATCAATTATAAGGCACTGATCACGTGCCACTTTCTGCTTTCGAAGTTCACTGATTGGCAGAAGAGGAGGATGTGTATTTCGGTTTGGATGGCACTGTATTTTGATGGCATCCTGTGCCTAGCATGGTGTCTGTTGCATATTAAGTCCTTAATAAATGCTTGTTGATTGTACGATTGAAATCAACATGGTGCATTGTATCTGATCTGAGTTTTGTCGCTTTCTGATGTAGGTCCTTCATTTTACAGTCAATAAAGCCAAGGTCCAGTAAAGAATTGTGTGCTGGGCACCTTCCCCAAAGTCACATGGCTAATTATTAGTTAAATTGGTTCTGGCACAAAGATTTCTTGACTCAAGTCCACTGTTTTTTGCTCTACAATTTTTATATCGGGCTCCATCCTGGAATGAAAATGTAGAGATGTGTACTCCTAGAAATAAACGTTTTAGTCACACTTTACCAACCAAGGGCTGACTTCTTGGGGACAGACTTGATTGGTGCTATCCACCTGACAGTCCCTTGAGGGGATAGGAATAATTGTGCCATTTTCTGTCCTGATAGAAAAAAGAACGGAGTTAAAACAATGACACTATTGACCTTGTCCTCCATGATTTTTTAAAAATCAACTGATGAAAATATTCAACAAATGTATTCTTTGTATTTCTCATTTAATGAGTATGAATTGAAATGAATATTGAATTGAAAAGCATTTATAGAAACCAAATGCAACCTCTTTTGTGTCTTCTCTCCTTGGAACTTAGGGGCACTGTGCTGTGGTATGTGTGTGTGTGTGAGTGTGTGTGTGTGTGTGTGTGTGTGTGTATTTGTGCATGTGTGTGTGTGTGTGTATGTGTTGGGTCAATGTCCCTCTTGGTTTGAATGTCACTTGCTGTCAAGTTGGCATCCCTCATGGTTTCCATGGCAACCTGTTTTTTTTTCATACAGGGAAGGTCATACACCTGTGATCTCAATGAAAAGGACAATCGGATAGTGTTCATTGTTTCACACTTTTGTCTCTTCCTGTGCATGTGAGTACAACCTTGAAACGAGGTGAATGAAGATATGTGAAACAAAATGGCATATGTGAAGACATCATGGTGCAGATGCGTGAAAATAGCTTGCTCTACTGGAGGAAGCTGGGTATGGGGAGTGCCTCATTCCTTGGCCAGTGAGCTGGGTGTAATGGTGGCCTAGACCAGCCCATTGTGTAAGATCCAAAGAAATATCAAGTTATATCTCGGAAATACTGTTCAATTCATCTAAACAGATATTCACTATGCCTTCCAGGAAATCTTCCTAGGCCCTAGATTCTCAAGACCTCATATTTCATCAACTAGAAATGTATCTGCTAGAGACCTGAGCTTAACACACAGCACCTCCTGCAGGGACTTGCACATAGCACTATCTCAATTTTTAAAAATTATAAATACATTGTAGGTACCAGGAATACAAAAAGTATAGTAAAAAAAAAAGTATATTTTTATATAGTATAATATAAATATTATATTAACTATAAATATAAGTAAATAAATATATTTTATTTATGATGTCTGAACTGTCTGATGTCTGATGTGAGAACTTCCATTTCTATTAAATATTTTATTATTATTTAAAAAAATTTTTTTAGCTCCATCCTATTTCAGCCATTTCCTGTTTCAATCCCTTCCTGTTATGCCAGCAATAGGGGTTCATACCTTCTGTTTCTTTAATAGAGGCTTGATTAATTACTAAGTGCTAAGTACCTGTTACCTTTGCCAATACAAAGGGATCTTCAAATTCAAATTACATTATCATCACGCTGGTTCTGCCTGTCTCAAGTCTTTCCTCACTCCACTGAATTCTCCATCCAGTCACCAAGGTGATTACCCCGGAGCACAGCTCCAACCACATCCTTCCTCCTTCTCTTCTCAAGGAGTCTTAGTGACCCCCTATCACCTTCAGGCTCCAATACAAAATTCTCTGTCTGGCATCCAGAGCCCTTCGCCACACAGCCCACTCCTTTCCACTCTTTTCACACCTTGTTCCTTAGCGCACCTTCATGTTCTTGGATCTAGTGACCCTGGCCTCCTTGCTGCTCCATGAACAAGGCACTCCACCTCTTGACTTCAGGTATTTTCACTGCCTGTCCCCCCTGCCTGGAATGTTCTTCCTCCCCCTCTCTGCCCCCCCCTTCCCTCAAGTTCAAGTCCCAGCTAAGACCCCACCTTCTGCAGGAAGCCTTCCCCAATCCCTTCCCCCTTTTAATCATTTCCTATTTATCTTAGGTGTAGTTTGTACATCGTATTTGTTTGCTTCTTGTCTCCTGGTTAGACTGTGAGCTCCCCGAGGGCAGGGACTGTCCCCCCACCTCTTTTTGTATCACTAGCACTTTGCATGGTGCCTGGAACTTAGTAGATGCTTTAATATAAATTTGCTGACTGTCTGAGACAACCTCTGGTGAGCAGGAACTTTATAGACAAAAACAAGCAAAAAATCAAATCAGTCTCAGAGAGTGAAAGTAAATCAATGGCGACTAATGAGTGAGAAGCTGGGGGCCAGAAGCTGTTCTCTCAGTCAGTCAATCAGTATTTATTAAGCATTTACTTTGTGTGCCAGGCACTGTGCTAAGTGCTGGGATATAAGGAAAAGCAGAAAGAAAGGTGGTCCCTGCCCTCAGGGAGCTTACTGTTTCTCTTTGGGGCAGAGGGCCTGAGGACCTTCCCCTCCCAGCTGGAGGCCTTTCCTTTTTTTCTAGTTAAAGGGGCCATCCCTTGACTCACTTCTTAAAGAGGCCTATTCACTGAATGGGTGTTACCTCACTCTAAGAGAGTACTTGAAAAGGCCTTAGCCTAAAGGGCAGGGTCTCCCAATGCCTCCTGGGTCATCTCCAGTCATCCTGATGAAAATCTGGCCACTGGACCCAGATGGCTCTGGAAGAGAAAGTGAGTCTGGTGACCTTGCACAACTCTCCCTCACTCAAATCCAACCCAACCGCAAATCACGTATCATTTCCCTGATTCCATGGTCCTCTTCAAAAACAAAGGACAAATACAACATTCCAATGAGGGAAGAGGGAAAATATATGACAAAAAGAACAACAACAAACCTGAGAAGGGTTTCCGTCCATGGCACAGAAAGCCCTGAGTTTAGCTTGCCCATGGTTGGCCTGGGCACCTCCTTAAGTGGAGGCCCTGGAAATAGTCATACACAGTGAGAGGTTGTGGGGCAGATGCATTCTGATTCAAATGCACATCCCTGGACTGGAAGATTTCTTTACAACAGGACCCTGCTGGTGGCCATTAGCCTCTGCCGAGATTCCAATTCCACTTTACCTTCCTTCACCCTTTAACCAAGGAAAGGGAAGGGTCAGCATCAGTCAGCAAAGAAGAAAACTTCCTACCTCCTGCCAAGGGCTGCCTCAGATTAGAGACTTTCTTCAATTCAATACAACTCTTATTAAAAGTCCTTACTATATATCAGGCGAGGTCCTAGGTGCTAAGAATACAGAGACAAATAGGACAGACCTTGCCTCAAAAAACTTTCATTATTTAGTCTCTCCCGATCAACCTTAACATTTGTGAAAATCTCTAATTTGCTCCTCTTCCAACACATGCCCCTCCTTGCCACCACCTGGAGCACTCTTTCCCCATCTCTGTCAGTGATGATCTGTATCTTCCTTTAAGGTTCAGTTTAGGTGTCAGGTCTTCTGTGAAATCTTCCTGAGCTCTGCAGATGATAGTGTTCTTTCTTTTGATAAATGGCCTTGTAGTATGGTTCTCTTTGTATATGGAGGAATCCCACCCCCACCTCCACTCACTCCCAGCTTAATGTGAGCTATTTGAGGGCAGGTAGTGTACTAAATATTGCTTTTGTCTTTGATGGACTCTTGACTAGACAGGGAAAGAAACCAATGCAGCTAGCAAATACATACATGCAATACAAACACACACATATATGTATGCATGCATGTATGTATACCTGTATGTATATGTATTTATACATGTATGTGTTCAACATATATACTGAAAAGGAAAATAGAAGAAGGAAACTAGACTTGATCAGCTTAGTGCCAAAGAGAGAAGCAGCTATAACACAGGAAAAAGAAGAGCAGAGGAGAAGACTAGTAACTTATAGGAGACAGTAGCCAAACTATCCAGCAATCAATCAAACCAATGGCCTTAGATGTCTATGTACAAGAACACAAAGACTAGGTAATAAACAGAATCAACTAGAGATCCTAATAAAGGGAGAAATATTTGATCTTACTCACATTGCTGAAACTTCATGGGATGGCAGCTCACCACTAGAATGCAGCTTTGGAAGAGTGTATTTTATTCTAAAGGGATAGAATAGATAAAAGGAGCTGTGAAATAGCATTCTATACTGAAAAAGACATACTCATGTGAGGAAATCCAGGGACCCAAGGGATAAAACATGGCAGAAAAATATTTGGGTGAATATCAGTGAAAGTGAAACAGAAGTTGTGTTAATATGATAATATATTTGTCTTGCTACTTGAATGGAAGGAAAACTTAGGAGACCTCCAATTTCTAGCATAGAAGCATGATGAGGGCATGAAGTATCCAGCTACATGCTGGCACTCTTTCAAATTGTGGAGTAATTGCGAAGGCAAACTGGACCTAATGCTGATCAACAAGGGATAGACAAGTGCTTGAGTAGAAAGGATGGGAACTTTGGGGAGAAGTGACCAATTTGTCATAGAGTTCATGATAAAGTAGGAAAAGAAAACTCTAAGTAGGTTTGCACTATGGATTCTGGGAATGCAAATTCTAAAGGATTCAGAGAAAGAGTAAGTAGGACTGAATAGTCTAATATTCATCAGAAATTGGCCCAGGAGGGAAGGAAAGCTCTTAAGAATGAAATTTTGAAGACACTAACAGAAATGTTTCTGATGAAGAAGAAAAGATATTGCTTAAAGAGACTGATGACAATGGACTGGCAACTTATCAACCAACTTAACATTTTTAAAAGATATATACAGAAGGTGGAAGCAAGGACAATTAATAGAGGGTGAAGACAAAAGTTTGACATGGTCCTGAAAAATAATATAAGGATCACTGAACCCTAAAATGAGTGAAGGCAGACAAGGAATACTAAGGGTAACAAATGACTATATTAGGAAAAGAAGACCAAAAAATGGATGGTATAACTATTCAGGGTAAGTGGATATTGGCAAAAAAGGCAGAACCCACTAATTTTAAAATTTTCCTTAATTTTTCTCTGCAAAGGAAGGTGATCTTTGATTTGAAAATAACAGAATAAAAAACATCACATAGAGAATTAAAACCTAAAATTTTAGTAAAACTTAGTAAGAAATCAGCTAGTATTCCTTGCTGATCTTATCTTGCCAGTTCCAGAGGAATTCCATACCAAGGTCCTGAAAGAACCCCTCAAGGATCGCTGAAAAATTCACAAGAAGTTCTTTCAGTCATTGAATCTTCTACAGTAGGAGCTTAGTAAATGCTTATTAAATTTAATTGAACTGGATTTCCCAAGTATCCTTTTAATTCATTGAATCTCTGTTCAACATCATATTGGCATGGCTCCTTTCTCTCACAGTAGAGAGTGAGACTCATCTCTGCTTTCTTATTATGTAATATGACTCTTGTCCATTATCCTAAATAAAGCTTCCACAGAGCATCTACACAAAGCATTGAAATGAGAGGGGGGAGGAGAAAGGGGGTTTCTTTTAGATTTCTTGATATTGCTTGGATGTCAGTAGAACACACAAACTGTCCATCAGTTATCCTTCAATCTTACTACATAGCAGAGACAACAATCGGTCACAATTACGTATGTTTACATACCCTTTTCTCTCAGCAGCCTTGTGAAGTAGGTAATGCAAGTATAATTATCATTTAATAGATGAGGAAAATGAGTCTCAAAGAGATTATGTGGTTTGTTCAGTTTCATACCGTTAGTGTCAGAGTTGGGACTTGAACCTAGGACCCAAATGCAAGTGTTCTAACTTCATTTTCCCATGCTACCTCTCCCTCTTTCCTGCTCCTCTATGCTACTCTACCCTGCCTTATATTAGCAGAATAGACATGAGTGTATAATGGCCATTGTATCACACATTCCTTTGTTCTACATTTTCTAGCTTATGCTGGTTGATTTGCTGAAAGGAGACGTGGTGCACCCTAGAAGTTTCCCAGATTCTGTTCTGATAGTTGTATTTGCCAAGGCAAGGTTTCTTTTTAACCTTGAAATAGTCTTTCTCTTATTCTGTGGTAGGAAGAATTTTGTTTTTAACTGGAGAAGTTACAAGTGAGATACGTTTCTGTGTTTAGAAAGTCAATTGTACTCAGGAACTGAAGACTTCATTCATCCATTGAGGATGAGGGGAGGAGAGGAGAAATAGAGGGCAGGAGAGGAGAGGAGAAAGGGAAGATGTTATGCCAGAAAGATAGGACTGGAAGTCAGTATGATGAATGGGAAAGGGTCCTCCATTTGGAATTGGGAAACTAGGCTTCACATTTTTCTTCTACGGGAAGGAAGGAAGGAAAGAAGAAAGGAAGGAAGGAAGGAAGAAAGGAAGGAAGGAAGAAAAAAGGTAAAAAAGAAGGAAGAAGGAAAAAAGTAAGGAAGAAATGAAGAAAGGAAGGAAAAAGGAAAAAAGGAAGGAAGAAATTCAGGAAGGAAGAAGTAAAAGAAGGAAGAAGAGAAAGAATGATAAAAAGAAAGAGAGAAACGAAGGAAGGAAGCTAGAAGGAAGGAAGGAAAGAAGGAAGGAAGGCAGGCAAGAAAGGACTATTTCTGCAGACTTAGGCATGTCACTTCTGCTTGGTGAGCCTCAGTTTCTTCATCTGTAAAATGAAGGAATTTGGCCAGATCCGCCTTAAGATCCTTTTTCAGCTTTCACATTTATGGGTTCTGAGATTATAGGGCCTCTTCCAGAACTAATTTCCTTGGAATGATTCTGAGTCATTTTGGATAGCTATGTGATACAGTGGAAAGAGTGCTAGACCTGAAGTCAGAAAAACTCCTTTTCCTGAGATCAAATCCAGCCACTGACACTTACTGTCTGTGTGACCCTAGGCACCTCAAACCCTGTGTGCCTCAGTTTCTCATCTGTAAAATGAGCTGGAGAAGGAAATGGCAAACCCCTCCAGGATCTTTTGCCAAGAAAATCCCAAATAGGATCACAAGGAGTCAGACACAACTGAAAATGACTGAATGACAAGAAGACCAATTTTAGCTCCATCATTCATTCTGTGGCTCCGTGGTCCTTTCCAGCTGTAATATTTGAAAAGTCTGTGGGGGGAGAAGGCAGCCCTAATACTTCAGAAAACTTTTTGTGACACTTTCGTTGGTCTTAAGATCAAACAGTGAGGAGCTAAGATCATCCACAGTACTTTCTATGTTTCTAGGTGGTGCAATGGATAGAACACTGAGCCTGGAGTCCAGAAGACCTCAGTTAAAATTAGCCTGGCACTAACTGTGTGTGCCCCAGGCAAGTCACTTAACCCTTGTTTGCTTCAGTTTCTTGATCTGTTTCTTTATCCTTATCTTGGGTACTATTATTATAGTATCCAAGTTAGTATAATAGAATTCCAAACTACAGACAGAGATGAGAGCTTTTTAGGTTAACTATTCAAACCTCTATTGAAAGAATGAATGCCTTCTATGGCATTCTTTACAAGTGGTCATTTGTCATATAATTGAATACCTTCAATGAACTTGCTACCTTGCAAAGCAGCTGATTTCCCTTTTGTATTTGTACCAGATTGCTGAGCACCTTGAATTCCCGGCTAAGGAGTTTGGATGCCAACCTGTAGTCAGTGGGAGGCTGCTGAAGGTTTTCAGGCAGCAACTGTTTCTAACATAACACTGGAATCAAAAGAATAAAGTCTGATAGTGGGCAAATTCTTTTTTTATCTTCCTTGTTTCCCTGTATCTTCCACCCCCCAAGCCCTAGCTCTGCCCTCTGGGATCACATGGAACAAATCTAATTCCTTTTACTTGACAGCAATCCTAGTACTTTAAATTTCTATGAACTTAAGAGATAGATAGTAGCTATCATTTATAGTCAATATTTGGAACCTGAACTGGTATTTTTATCCTTTTCCAACCTGAACTTGTCTTTTCCCCATAGATACTTATAATCTCATTGAGATCTGTCCCTTTTCTCATCCAACTTTAACCTTGGCTTCAACTCTCCTCTTTCGATGCCAGTGGTATGTTAGAAACAGTCCCTGCCTAAAAACCTTCAGCAGCCTCCTATTGCCTACAGGATGGCATCCAAAGTCCTTATTCTGGATCTCAAGGTCCTCACAATCTGGTCCCAACCTTCCTTCCCAGTCTTATTTTTCACTGCTCCTTTTACTATCACCCCTCCTCCTCAGGTCAAGCCAAAGTAGTTTTAAGTTAGTTGTGGTATGGTAACAAAAGTACTAGAATGAGAACATGAATTAATGAAAATCATTTACTTAATGCTTCGTGCTGGGTATACAAACACAAAAGCAAGACGTCTGCTCTTATGGAGCTCACTTTCTAATGGACATTCTAATGACACAAATAAGAGGTTTCAGCTGCAAATTAGATGAAAATGGTCCTTAGGATGCCTTGGCAAAACAAATGGTAATGTACATTCTTCAATGTTATTTCTACTGAGGAAATCATATCTTTTTCTAATGATGAAGCATTTAATAGTGCCAAGGACTTCAATGGAGAGACATTTCTTTTTTAGGCAGGACTTCAGTAGCTGCTGCTGAAGCACCTGGAGAAGTGGTTGTCAGGCTACATCTCCACAAGGGTTGTTTCCCAGGATGACAGCCTTCAGCATTGGCCTGGAAGCAGAATTGTTGGTTTCAGGGTGGGGGTACTGTCACTCTGGGGTTGGTCAGCAGTTGGTGCTGATGGTGATGAGGGAACACAGTGATTGCTGTTATCAATGGTAGCTTCAGGGAACAGGCTAAAAGCAGGACTGTTAGGACTTATATATAAGCCTTATATTCTTAAGGCTTTGTGTTCAGAGACATGGACTGTTTCCAGAAGGATCATATGAGAGGTGATGATCAAGATGGTAGTGGTTTGACTTTAGTTAAATGCATCACCTCAAGTCTCTCTTTCAGGGTGTCTTTGATACTTCAAAAGGCTGACTTTCCCATACTATATGTGGTAGTTTGTTGGCAATTGGTGGGGACATCTGGCCCCTTCACCACAGGAATTAATTTCTTGGATGATGGCTATGGGCACTGGACTGGAAGCAAGACTGGTGGTCTGTAGGAAACTGCTATTCCCAAGGCTCTTGAATTCAAGGTCTTGGGTTATCTTCATTGGAATTTGAGGAGATGGTGGTTGAGGTGGTAGTGGTGGTGGTTTGAGTTACCTTGCCAAGGATCTGGGATAGAATTTGGCTCTGCTTCTGACTGTGATTTTAGGCAAAATTTTCAATTTCCTCATCTGTAAAATGAGGTAGTTGGGCTACATGATCTCCCAGGTCCCTTCTAGTTCTAAATCTATAATCTTATATTCCTATGACACAACATGACATTTTAGCAATGGAAGGGACCATGGAGATAATTGAGTCTGATTATCTTTTTTTTTTTCATATTAGAAAACTGAACCTAGGGCAGGAAATGTGACTTGTCAAAGTTCATACAGAAAGTTACTTTTATAGAACCAGGCCTACAACCCACACACGTCCCTTTTGCCTCTAATCTGATTCTCTTTTCACTATACTGTGTTCCTTTCCATAAGCTCTTCACTTTCCTGCCCAATAAAATCTTACCCTTCTTTCAAAGACCATGTTAAAACTACCTCTTCTTTGAATACTACTATCCTTTTACTCCCTCTCTCCAACCCTGGTCAAAGAATCCAAACTGATAGAGAGGTCACATAGGGCAGCCAACGAATGAAGCATGACACTCTCTCCATGACACTCTCAATAAGTGACCATTGTAGTTTTCCTAGAAGACTTCTAGTGATGTCTGGAGTACTTGGCTTCTTGAGAAAAATCCATATTTTTGGATAGCTGAAATTATTGGGACATTCTTCCTTACACTGAATTAAAAATGAAGCCCTCTTCAACTTCAACCTGTCTGTATCAGTCCGGCAGGCAAAAACATTTGTTAAGTGCTTAATTACTCTGTGCTGGGCATTGTGCTCAAAACTGAGAATACAAAGAAAACCAAAAAGAAAGACTCTAGTCTCAAGAAATATATTCTAATAGGAGAAGACCGCATGAAGTGGACTGGGAAGCTGTGATAAGGCTAATCCTTCATGCTAGTTGGGTAACTCGACTTGTCCTCTCCCTCTCCTTCTCCTCTGCAAAAGAAGGTAAATTTTGATGGTCAGAAGCTGCCCACTTAACTTGGGCTTTACTGGCTAGATTTCTTTTTCTTTCTTTCCTCCCTCCCTCCCTTCCTTTTTCTTTCTTTTTCTTTCCTTCCTTCTTTCCTTCCTTCCTTCCTTCCTTCCTTCCTTCCTTCCTTCCTTCCTTCCTTCCTTCCTTCTTTCCTTTCCTCCTTTCTTTCTTTCTTTCTTTCTTTCTTTCTTTCTTTCTTTCTTTCTTT
>CM053585.1:323317302-323349303 GCA_028646515.1 Pseudochirops corinnae | reverse complement strand
CTCCTGGCTTAGAGAATGTCACAGCCCTCTAGACCCACTGCCCAATCACAAAGCTACAAGGCACGGGCATTCCTGGAAAACAAGCCTGGCGCCACAGGCTCCACGTGACCACATTGAGCCTATTAGGGAACAGAGTATACTTTCAAATATCCAAGGGTCCTCAGAGTCACGTAGCCACTTTAGCAAAGGGCCTAGGGGCGGGGAAGATCTTTAGATTCCCATAACAAGAATGTGGCCAGTTCTGATGACTACTCAAGAGATTAAGAAAATATTTTAACCATAGTCCAAAGCTGGAAAAGTAAGAAAAAGGTTGATGAGAGGAGTCATCACCAAGACTGAGATGAAATTTACCTCATACAAATTCTCCTCCTAAGACACCTTTGTATTGTCTATGTTTCCTACCTATTCTATAGCAAGGGTATTAGTACAGTCTTTAACAACAACACCTATATCTGATTACCCACTTCATAACATTCATGATAACATTATTGTGGAATTAACTGTGCTTGCTAACATTTTACTTATTCCTATGGTGCAGTGGATAGAACTCTTACCCTAGAGCAGTGGTTCTCAACCTTCCTAATGCCGTGACCCTTTAATACAGTTCCTCATGTTGTGGTGACCCACAACCATAAAATTATTTTCGTTGCTACTTCATAACTGTAATTTTGCTACTATTATGAATTGTAATGTAAATATCTGATATGCAGGATGTATTTTCATTGTTGCAAATTGAGCATAACCCACAGGTTGAGAACTGCTGCCCTAGAGCCTTAATAAATGGATTTGAATTACATCTTTGCTATTTACCAGTTGTGTATTCTCAGGTAAATCACTTAAACTTTCTGATTCTTAGTTTCCTCATCTGTAAAACCAAGGAAGGGAGTTAGATGAGATGGCCTCTAAGGTTGCCTCTAGCTTTAAGTCTATGTTCCCCTGAAATTATACTTGTTGGTATACTCGTTGGTCCTAGCATGATATAATAATGTTTGGGTAGGGTGGTGATTAGTGTTGTTCAATCTTTCCTGTTTTTCCTTCATCCTACTAGTATTTCATTGCCTAGATGGGGTTCCCAATAGTCTTGAAAATAGATGAAAAGATCTGTAATTCATTTTATTAGCTCTGAGCCCCCAGGCAGATACAACACGTATGGCAAGACACTTTAATGTTAGTTCTGTCTCTATCTCTTCTCTGGGGATATTTCTATATTAACTGCTTCTCCAAACTGTATTCCCTATAAATACACCCCATAACTAGCAAATACAATGGTCAACACTGATTATAAAGTCAAAGTAAACATTTAAAACAATGACATACAAACAAACATTTCCCATAGCTAGAGGAAAAGTCTTTAGGCTCCCATGAAGGAGTTTAAAGGGAGAAAGAAAATCCTGGATGATCACTTTGGTATGTGTAGTCTGGGGGAGATTTCAGCAACACGGCTTCTGTCCAGACATACCTCATACCAGATTAACCCAGGAAGCCTTGCTTCTAGAGACCTTTGACCCTCTTTGATGGTGGTTACTTCTGCCTCGACTTCTGCTCTCCCGGATCCATAGAATTTCTTACAGTTCCATCAACACTCCCATCTTATGCTAGTCCTGTCAGGAGTGGAATTCTCTGAGTCTGTCTCCTGGACTCACTGAACTGACTTTTAAAGGTCACTCAGAGGTGTGGCCTGTTATTCTTTATATTATGGCATTGCTTCCTTTTTGATTCACTCAAGGGGCTCATTCTTACCTCATAAAGGGATCATTCCATGTGGCCACATTTTACAGTTAATTTAACACCTCGTTATCTGGAGCCTTTTCTGTGATTAGGTTTGTGAAAGACCAACTCTTTTACCCTGGAAAATAGCTACATTTCTGAAATAGAAAGTGAGAAATATTATCTTGGCCAGATCCCTTAGGAAACCCAACCCTGCTAACTTTCCTGTTTCTTCTTTTATCTGAAAGGGTCTATTGCTTAACTTTATTACCATGTATGTTATTACTCCTCAGAACGAGCTTAAATTACTTTAGTCAACTTTCCGATATTAAGCTCTATCTCAGGAGTCTGCTCATTTATAAGGGACTAAGGGAGCAGGGTTTTTGAACCAGGACAAAAACAGTAGGAAAGGCTTTCTGGGCTATTCATTGCCCTAGTCTCAGTAGTTAGGTTGATATTATGGCTCGGGGGATAAAGGTCCATTTATTTGGTGCATTCCTGTAATCTAATTGGAAAAGTGGAATTACCATTTAAGAATGATGGTAACAGAGCATCTTTAAGCCATGAAGCTAAAATAAAACTGTGTAGTTTCATCCAAAAGAGTACTGTTTCAGCTGCAGTGAGAGGTTTTATTTGCAATTAGAAAATAAAACTACCGATCAATGCAGCCAGGATAGAATGAATGGTATTTCAATGGCACTACTGGAAAATATAGCATGGAATCAAGACCTACTATTTGCCTTCTTTCCAATTCTGGCCTTTTACCCATAACAGCAACATATATAAATACATAATAGGAACAATGAAGACTTAACTATAGAAGCTCTTTAATATTGGAAAAACACAGATGCTTTAGAATTGACTCTGGGGATAGTATGCCAAAGGATGGAGATTTCCACTCTGTTCTGTTGTTTGACCTGGGCTTTATCTCTGACTTTCACATGAAGTCTCAGTTTCTTCATCTTTAGGGCCAAGGTAAGGTTACCTCCCTATAAGAGGTAATGTGGATGAATTGGATTTGTAATTAGAAGAACTTGGTGTTAGAGGATCTGCCTGCCACTTACTATCTCTGTGACTGTGGGAAAATCATAATTTACTAGGATCTTGGCTTTTCTGACTATAAAATGAAGGGACTGAACTAAAACAAGGATTTTCTTAACTGTGTGTGTGTGTGTGTGTGTGTGTGTGTGTGTGTGTGTGTGTGTGTGTAGGTATCAGTCTGGTGAAACCTACAAACCCTTTCTCAGAATAATGTTTTCAAATGCATAAAATAAAATGCATAGGGTTACAAAGGACAACAAATGTTAGTGAAAATAAAGATGTAATTTCCCTCCCACCCAAGTTCATGTATCCCCTAAAACGTATATACATGGACTCCTTGGGTAGCTAGGTAGTACAATGGGACAGAGTGTTGGACCTGAAGCTATGAAGATCTGAATTCAATCTAACCTCAGACACTTACCAACTGTGTGACTCTGGATGAGTCAATTAATATCTATCTGCCTCAGTTCTTCAACTATAAAATGGGGATAATAATAACACCTAAATCCCAGTTTTATTATGATGCTCAAAAGAGATAATATTTGTAAGACTTTTAGCACAGTTCCTGGCTCATAGTAGGCACTTAAATCTCCTTCCTTCCTTCCTTCCTTCCTTCTTTCCTTCCTTCCTTCCTTTTTTCCTTCCTTCTTTCCTTTGGGGGAGTTTATTAAGCCCAACTTAAGGACCCTTAGACTAGAAGATCTCTAAGTTGTCCAGCTCTGCCAATCTAAGAATATATAGCACTCTCTAATATCCTATGAGTCAATGAATTTAACCCAACCTCAAATAAACCTCACTTCCAGGACAATTTTCCAAACCTTACATGAGGCCTTTTGTAACCCTTTGTTTTTCATCTTTCCTTGGGGAAAACATAATGCAGGGAACTCTACAAAGTTCTTCAAGTTCATTACAGTGTTGTTTGGGGACAGCAATGGAGTCATAGATGTGAGTGTTGGGAGGCTTGGGACAATAGAAAGAAAGTGAGACATTAATGATGTCACTGCCCAATTATATTTTTGGATAGCTCTATGATTATAAGATCCCTTTCAGCTCTGATATTTGATATTCCATGGTCCTAAGACCTGTTCCAGCCCTGGCATTCAAAGATTCTAGGTATCAGAAAGTGAGGAAGACTGACTCTCTCCAGTGATGAACTCACCTCTACAACATAATTCTCAAGTATCCCTGTGTTTTCTACTGTGGAAACTATCCCTCTGTTTTTCATTCGTAAAACAATATAAATTCTTTTTAGTGAAACCATTTTAAATTGAGCCTAAATATGTTGTGAGCTTTATCAGCAACATTTGCAAGGCCTTTAAGGACAGGCAGGTATGTGTTGTTAAATGTATTAAGAACCAGCTCCCAGAAAAAGGAAAAACATGTACACACAGCACTCTTAAGTTTAATCTGCATTATTAAGTTTCTCCATCATTTTCTTAAGTCTAGACAACAAAACAATAAATCAAGTCTTAATTTGTGGTGTTTGTGAGGTATAAATGCTCATACTAGAAATTTAACAACTGGATCTCTGTTACAAACTGACTAGCACATCCCTGAGACTAATCTAACTATAACAAAGAGAATGATGCAAAATAGGAACTTTTGAACCTTTGCTTTCCTCAAACTCTATGAAACTGTTACATGCTCATTTGAGGCCATTGAGTTAAAAAGCTTCTTCATGTTAGTAAAATATTGGGTATAAGTGTAGTTAAAAAGGACATCTGGTGTCCTGGGAGCCATCCTATGGAACAGAAACAGAGCTGCTCTTCCTGGTTCTGGTTGATCAGGTGGTTGCTATAGGCTCTTTTTATAGCCATGTGGTAACCTAATGCTAGAAGGATTTGGTATTTTGACATAATATAGGAAGCCTTGACTAGTCCTTTGCTCTTCCCCCAAACCTCATGACAACAATTGTTGTATTGATTAAGGGAAGAGACAACTTCCACTTCAGCCTCTTTTTCGCTGGAGAAACTGTCCCTCTATTTTTGCCTCAATTCATGTGCCAAATAGCATGCCCTGTCTCCAGCTAACTTGTAAAGTGGGGTGGGGAATGGGCATCCCCCTTTAGACTCCTCTGCCAGCCCTGCTATGTAAATCTAGACTAAGCTAGTTGATCTTGTCTCTGGGTCACTGGCTGTTTTTTCCACTTCTGTTTCTTTTCCTGAGGAGTTTATCAAATTTCATTTTGGTGGCAGATGTTTCCAGGTTTAGAAGTTGCCTTGGTAGTTTGGAAGGTCAGGAGGCCTATTGGACTGGAGGTGGCTCGCAGTAGGGGAAACTTCTACGTTGTATGACAAGAGACCTGTCCCAAGCCTGGTTGTTTTAGCAGCACAGGTATATCAGAGTTGTTCGGACAGTGCAAATCCAAAACGAAATGTAAAATTAACAGTCCTATGAACGTTTGTGAGGCAGGATGGCACAGTGGGAAGGCATTGGATTTGGATTCAGGCAGGTGTGGGTTCAAATATCACATCATACACTAGCTTTGTTTTCCTGGGCAAATCGCTTAACCTGCTTTGTGACTTAGTTTCCTCATCTAATGTAAAATAAGAAGGGTCAGCTCATTGACTTCCATTATCTAAATCTATGACCTATGTCCCTAAGTATAATCATGGCAGCTGAATGATTGAAAGAGCAGTTACAAGTTATTAATCTGAATTTTTTGTCTTTTCACACCTCCTACAGCCTGAAAGAAGAGAAAATTAGGGATCTTCCTTTTTTTCTTGCCTATTATGGACTAATAAGGATAAACAGAGGGTAAGAGACAGACTTTGCCTCTGATCTTTTTTGTGACTTGTGCTGATTGGAGAAGAGGCTTTGCTTGAGAGCTGAGTGGAGAAAACAGAATCCACTATTGTTTGTAAAACTGGCTAAAGAAATTGTGTGTGGTCCTATTGCTAACTATAGCCTGAAAGAGAAATTTCTCAGGGGCCCAGGACATATTTGAGGAGCTTTTCAGGTTTCCATACCTGTTATTGAAATAACAATATTTGTCAGCAAGGGCGGTTGTATGTTAAAAGAGCTTGCACAGCTTCATTAGTAAGATTGCATTTCCCCCTCCCACTCCTTCTGGGGTCACCCACAGGGCCCAGAAAGTTGAAGAGTGGTCATGTAGTCACCTTTCTGATGTTCACATGTTTGGAGGTAGGGTGAGTCAGCCCCAGGGGGAGAGAGAGAGGGAGGGTGGTAGAAAGAGAAAGAGAAAGAGAGATTTGGAGGGTGGGGGAATATGAGTGTCAGTATTGCATTACCATGCCCAGGCTATATAGAGACAAGGAAATTAAATGCCAGAGAGAGGAAATTGACTTGCCTAAGGTCATACAAGTTAGAGTTAGGGTCAGGACTAGAACCCAAATCTCTTGACTCCCAGACCAGGAAGTCCAGCTCAAGCCAACGTGCCAGACCATGACCTTCCTGAAGCCAATGAAATTTTACTGAATATTTTCAATGACTTCTAATCTAAAACTTATATGAAAGTAATTATCAGGTCTTATCAGGATATTTTATCAACTATTATTTTTGTTTCAACCCTTTCTATTTTATTTCCCTACATGAAGTCTCTAGGCTTATTTAAGAAGTCTGAAATTGTGTTTGTCATTATCTGCCTTGCTTGTGTGATCAACAATGCTCCTCTTAACTTAAGAATGGAAAGGCAACAGGCTATCTTAGAAAGAGCCATGAGATGGGAATGAGCAGATCTGCCCTCAAGTGTCAGTTCTCACTTTTATTACCAGTGAGTGAGTCTTCTTAACTCTCCTCACCTTAGTTTCTCCACTGGTAAAATATGGCTAATAATCATTGTTCTACCATCTTACCAGTCTATTAGATTGCTGTGAGGGTGAAAAGAGCTAATGGCCGCACACACACACACACACACACACACACACACACAGAGAAATGTAAAATATTAGGATTCAATTCCCTTCGAAGCTTCTGTGCTAGGCACTTAGGTTACAAAGACAAAATGAATTAGTTCTTGTGTCCTGTAGCTCATGTTCTTCTTGGGGCTTCAACATATATACTATTACTTTTTTCTTTGGTCTGAAACCGAGATTTTTTTGATGTCTAGGTCCGTGATGAGATAACTCCTTCTACCAATGTAGATCAGCAACAAATCTGCAATTTAAAGTCATAGAGGGCTGCCTCAGAGCTGTGAAGTTTAGTGGTTTGCCTAGAAATACAAAACCAGTATGTGTCAGAGGGAGAATTTGCATTCAGATCCTCTTAACTCCAGCAGAGGCCACCCTTTATCCACTAAGCTAGGTTGCTTCATATACTAAGTGCAATATAAGCGAGGGTGTGCTTAAGTGAATTCACACTGACTCAGGAGAGCCAATTGTTAAATTTTCCTTGTGAACACTGCAAATCAGGGATTGAATTATTATTTTGTTCATTATCTAGACTTAAGAAAGTAATGGAGAACATGTAAATGATGCATTTTAATCTGAAAGTGTGTCCAACATAATATTATCCACCTCCCACTCCTCTGAGAGCCTGTTGTAAAACATTTATCAACACCTCCCCACCTATAAAGAACATTGAGGAGCGACTTAGTGGATCTGGGGAGATTTTATGGATGAGGTGGAACCTAAATTCAGTCTTATTTAGATAAGAATTCTGAGAGGTGGCAATGATAAAGGAATACATTCCAGCCATAGAGATTTACTTGCTCACACACATACAGAAAGAAGATGGTGTATTGAGTGTAGGGAAAAGCTCATAGTCAAATTTAGCTGGAATGTAGAGTTTGTAAAGGGGAATAGTGCGAAATACGTCTAGAAGGGAATGTGGGAGATGTGGAAAGTTTTACATACAAAGATTAAGGAGTTTTATTTTATCCTATAGACCAATGATCTCCAAGTAGGGTTTCACTTCTTTGTTTTCTCCAGGTTGGTAGATCACACCCCACTTTCCTCTGTGAGCTAGTTGTGAACTTGTCTCCAGCATAATCATATCATCATTTTCTCCTACTATAGTTTAACCCTCCCTTCACTCCATCCCTTTCAATGCTGGACTCCCAGGATGCTCTCAGCTTTGGCCTCCCTGGGCAATTATAACCTACTCTTGACCTGGGCACCTGCAGCAGTAGCTTCAGAGGTAAAAATCTTCCCCCTCCCCAGTCCTTTAGCATTTTTTTTTTTGCTTTTTGGAGGGAAGTGGCTGAGCAATTGGGGTTAAGTAACTTGCCTAAGGCCACAAGGCTAGTAAGCGTTAATTTGAAGTCAGGTCCTCCTGACTCTGGGGCCAGTGCTCTGTTCCCTGCACTACCTAGCTGCCTTTCCTTTAGCATTCTTACAAGGTTGTCTTGTGACTGCCTCAGATATTTCTCAAAAGGTGGGTTCTGGGATCTGGGGCTCTTCTCTGGGTTGCACAAAACAATGTAAGGCTTTCACTTATAAAAAATTTACATATATGCACACTTAAAAATACTTGAAAATAGAACTTTCTGATCTGTTTAAAAATCTTTCAAGTCAAAAATTTGGTGATTTTTGAACTTATGAAAAAAATAGAACACCCTCTGATTAGTGTGCTAGTGTGTGCATAGGAAAACGTGCCAAGGAGGATAGAAATTATAACCTGAACTTCAACAAAACCTTTGTATAAGAGATAGATGGAATTGAAAAATGAGTCCCATGATTTAGTAAATTCAACAAATAGCACACTTCTTCCATTTGAATCTAGGCACCATTGTGAATCATCTTTTTGCAGCCATGATAGCCATTAAAACTGGGTATTGAAATAAATGGAACCAGGTCTTTGCATTGTTAAATCAAAAATTTTTAAAAAGAGTCATATTCAGTTATATTGTTACCATTAAAGATATTATTGATACTTTTAGTGAGTGCAAAAGAGTTTTTGTACCATTAAAATATTTTCAAAATATTTCTACATTTTTATTTCATCCTTTTAGATTTCTATTATATAATTATTAGTTCAGTAGTACATATATAGAATTGATAAATAAGCAAATTTATATGTATTAGGTATACATGCTCAAACATTCTTTACTGATGGGGTGCATGATTTAAACATTTCAGAGTTTTCTGCTGTAGGCAATGGGGAAGATTTGTGAGCAGGAGAGTGACATGATCAGACCTATTCTTTGGTGATATTGGTTTTACAGCTGTGTAAAAAATGGAGGTGCCTTCAAAAGAAAGAAGGAATTTAGCTATTACTCATGTATTACATTCCATCTCTTCTACTTATACCTTTGAACGAGAGTTTCCCCATATCTGGAATGCATTTCCTCCTTAGTTCTGTCTTCTAGAAGATCTAATTTCCCTCAAAACTGTATCACCTCAAATAGGATTTTGTTTTTTGCTAATTTTTCCCAATTCAGGAAACACAGTAGAAAAAGCACTAACTGTTGAGTTGGAAGTTTGTTTTTGTTGGATCCGTGATCAAGTCCCACCTGTGATGCTTAGTACTTGTGCAACTTTGGGCAAATCATTTACCTTTCCTTGGCTTCAGTGTCATTGTGTAAAATGAAGCTGTTACAAGAGGTATGGCAAGAAGATTATCTATCAGAGGCCATTGCCATGTGTGCTGGGAATATATGTGTATATATATATATATATATATATATGTATATATATATATATATTCTTTTTCTTAAAAGGTGATCAGGGTAAAAGGAAAAGAACCTGTATGTTCTAAAATATAGAAACTCTCCCTATGGTGATAAAGTACTGGAAATTGAGGGAATGGTGAGCAACTGGTTGGATGGCTGAACAAGCTGTGGTATAAGATGGTGATGGAATACTACTGTGCTGTAAGAAATGATGAGCTTGATGATTTTAGAAAAACATGGGAAGACTTGCATGAAATAATGAAGAGTGAAATGAGCAGAACCAAGAAGATACTGTACACAGTAATAGCAATATGGTTTGAAGAGTAACTATGAACAACTAAGTTATTCTGATTATTATAATTACTCAAATCCACTACAAAGGAAGATGTTATCCACCTTCAGAGAAAGAATTGATAAATAGAAGTATGCACAGTATGGTTATGTTTGTATATGTATGTTTGGCACTTAAAATGAAACCGGAAAAAATTAAATAAAAAAAATATTGAAACCAACCTTGAGGTTTAATTGGCTTAAGAGACTCAAGGTTCAGGGAATTAACATCACTTCATGGTTGATTGAGTACAAAAAAGTTGTGAGAAGTCCCAACCCATTTTAAGTGTTGACCAGCCAGCTTCCCTCCATGAGCAAAACAGAGGAAGAGAAGCTTCGCTTAAGGGAATCAACTTGGTGTCCTCACTTAATATCTTTGTTGAATATCCTTTTTCTACTATAGGTATGTAAATCTCCTTTTGTTAATTGTCAGATTTATGAATGTTTCATTTCTTTCCAATATTGGACCTCAGCTACCATGGGACTGGCTTGAGTTGCCTTTCCCATAACAGATGGCATTTCAAAGATAGACTCTAGATTCTAATTTGACTTGGGATGTTCCCACATCCAAGTCTTTGGTCAGCGTATCCCCTACACCCTAAGAATTTTCTCCCTTTCACCTCACCCTTTTACCTTTCTCCCTGCTCAACCCAATGCCTCTCTCTTTTGAAATTTTACTCTGGCTTTAAGGCTCTATTCAGAGATCACATCCATAAACCTTTCTCGGAGCTTCCCTGCCTGACCACTCCCTCCTTTTATTTTCTTCCTCAGATCTCTGATAGCATTTTGTTTGTACTTATCCGCTTACCATATTTTAATTTGTATCATGGTTATTTGCAAACCTTTCATCTACCCTAGTAGTCTATATTTTCCCTGGAGCTTACTCATCTTTGCATTCCCCTCACAACCTAGGACAGCACTGTCCAAAGCGGAACATTGGGAAATATTTACTGTTTGACTGACTAAATCAAGGGATGAATATCAAAGAAGCTCTAAGTATAGGCAGCCCTCCCATCCTAATTTGGTTACCTGGGTTTAGTCCCTAATCTCTACATTCCTTTCTACCCCACCCTCTTCATTCCTCTCTCCCAGGCAATAGAAAAAGCCAGGGATGTGCTGGTAAACATTTAACAACTGGCTCTCCGGAGAGCAAAGCCCTGACATGTATACTTGGAAAAGTTGGAGTTGAATCTGCATTTTTGATGTTTTCTCCATCTTTCTCAAATCTAGACAATCAACAAAAAAATTAATCTCACCCTGATTTGTGGCATTTGCTGGTTGTTTTGTTCTCTTCCTGATGTGATGTGAAACCTTATGATCATAGGATTTGCCTTCACGTTGCTGGAGCTAGTGCAAGATAAGCTGCCCTGGGCAGACTCAGGAGGACCCAGGATTGAGATTGAATTTGGATTCCTATAAAGCCTCGAAATTCCCCTTTAGCTATTGGTAGACACTGCTACAGAAATATTTGTACTGATTTGTGCATAGGATTGTGTCAGTATAGTTCAATATTCATCTCTTATCTACACTCTCAGTAAAGTCCTTCCCACCTTGAGTGTGTGTGTGTGTGTGTGTGTGTGTGTGTGTGTTCTATCTTTCTTTCATTTCATTTATTTATTTATTGATGTATTTCGTCTTTGTCCCTGGGAACCCTGATGTATAACGTGTTGCCGTGCACTGCTAGGTATTTCACCTCCAAAGGGTCGGGGGCCGGGAGCTGTTCGCGTGGCCTCTCATTCAGCATTCTTTCTCTAAGTTCAGCACTCAGGCAAATAGGCATATGGACTATGCTAAAGTTAGGGGCTGGGAAGAGGAGAAAGATTTTCATATGGCACCGTGTTGTTCAGCCCTCTCTCAGAACAGAACACCATACTGTTAAAAAGGGTCTATTTTTATGGAATTCTTTCACTTATATTGAGATATAAAATTATTAGTCTAAGGTTGGCTCACATCATCAGAGCTTCAGAATCTTGGCAGGGTCCCTACAGTCTGTTCCACGCAATCAGTGCCAGGGACGTTGCTTGCATGCAAGCAAAAATAGGTCTTCCTGCTGAAGCCTGCTGAGCTACCAGGAAAGCAATGTGAGAGAAGAATTTAATACCTTGGCCTTAAGAAAGTTTCTGTGTTCTTCTCAGACAGCCTTGCCCTTGGTAGGTGACTGATAATATAAAATTACAGAGTTTCAGCGGCAGTGGCTGGCTATGGGGGACGGTGGAGGGGGCCTTGGCACTGAGCGGTGGTGGTATAGGAGAGTTTTGCATATAAATTACATATGCATATGACATTTTAGCTCCAACTTTACTGGGTTTTGGAGGCTGGATGCAATCTTGTCCCTGCCTGTCTGTTTGCTCTTCTCATTGTGGCATCAATATTAATCCTGCTGTTTTTCGTTCAGTTGGAGAAAAAAAATAAAACGAAGATTTTTTTCCCCTTGAAGCTGAAACAGCAAGAGGCAAAGTGTATCTTTTTGTGTGTGATAAAGGGTAGCAATACGCCATTCCGCCCCCCCACCCCCACCCCATGAACTCTTATACCTTCTGCAGCAGTAATGCAGCCCATCTATTCAGTCTGGCAAGTTTTTCTGGGGGTGTCTTTTGCTGCAGTCAAAACATCTCCTTTTGCAGTGGTTTCTTAGAGGAGTGGAAGGTACGTGTCCATTGTAATACCATTGCCATTGGCGTCTCATCTCCTAGTATAAAGGTTTTAAAGCTTGAGGTCCTTTTGTTGGTTTGACAATGTGGGAGCAGGGAGGGCATGATGCAGAGGAAAGCTTAATATAGGATGTCTCCCCAAATCTTCACTGTGGCACATCTAACTGGTCTCCCTGCCTCCATTTTCTCCCTTCTCCAATTCTTTGTGTATTTTTCCTGCCAGAGTCACTTTAGGACATAGGATTTTGGGGATGGAAGTGACCTTCAATTAGAAACCACCTAATCCAGCCCTCTCATTTTAATAGACAAGGAAATGAAAGCCCTAAGTAATGAAATGCCTTAATTTTCCATGATTACCCTGAGAACAAGTGGCAGAACTGGCATCTGAATGAGGGTCTTCTTATCTCTCAGCTCAGATATTTTTTCCCCCCTAGACCATGGCTGTTTCTTCCTAAATCAAAACTGGGCTCATGTCACTCTCTCGCTAAAGTTCCCTGGCTCTAAACTCTGTAGCTTGATTTTTTCTTGATCCATAATGAAATTCCAATTTATCTTCACCTGTGTTTACTTCCCTCATTCACACACTGTATGCTTCATTCAAACTATACTGTGTACTCTTTCCTGAACAACTGGTGGCTTCCTGATTCTGTGCTTTGCTCCTGCTGTCCTGTGCACCCAGGATGCCCTGGCTCTTTATTTCAACTTATCCAGCTTGTCACCAATACATCAAGGCATTGTCATTTCTGTGAATGTGTGAAATATGAATCAGAACAGACCCCACTGGATCTTAAGGATGGCTCTTTCTCTCAGTGAAAGAATTTCGATTTAGAAACATCTGAGAAGCAAGGAAACCCCATGAACATGGCCTCACATGGTGGCACTTGCAAAAAACAATATCACAGGAAGCAATTCACATGGAAACATCACCAATTCGAGATTAAAAAAAAAGATTTTATTGGATCATGAGATGGTTAGGCAGATAAATTTCATTAATATGGTGAACGTTCATTGTACCTACTATGTGCCAAGCCTTATGCTACGCTCAATCAATTTACCCATCTGTGAACCAGCAAGTCCATTCTAATGGATATTGGAGATAGATACCAATTCCTGTTTGTGGAACGATCTTTAAAAATGAGGTAATCTATGTCATGAGAATTTAACACAGGAAAATTCATCTTTGATCCAAGGTACCTCGTTCAGTGCTTCCAGGCTCTGTGATTGTGTTGGTGTGGAACTTGTTCCACTGACACAACTGATAACCCTCCTATGCTTTAGTTGTTGTTATCGTAAATTGCTGTGGACAACAAAAATCATTATGCAGCCAGGTGGTTTATAGTGTATAGTGCTGGGCATGGAGTCAGAAAGGCTGGAGTTCAAATCCTGCCTCAGATACTTGCCAGATGTTCGACCCTGACAAAGAACATTCTCTCAGTCAGTTTCCTCATTTATAAAATGGGCTAAAAATAGCACCAACTGCACAGGATAATTAACTGTGGAAAGCACTTGAAAAACCTGGAAACGCTACCTAAATTCTAGCTCATTTTTCTTTTTAAACTCATTTAGGTTGATTCATGGATGACAAGTGTATAGATCATCACCGTGTCTTGAGTTATTTCTATTTCAGTAGTTCTCACCAAAGGTTGCAATCTGCTGGCAGAACTTTCAAGAACCCTAGCACACTATTTGTATGACCTTGGGCAAGTCACTTAAACTCTCTGGGATTCATTTTTTTTCTGTAAGAAAAATGAGGAAGTTGGAGTAGATGATGCTGAAGTCTCTTCTCATTCTAATTCTATGACACTATGAAGCATGAGAGGACACCTTGCTTTGGTGGAGGTAGGACAATATTCACATTATCCAGATAGATATCTCACTTTATAATATCTGCTTCTATCACATTTTGCAGTAGTTTGGAAAATTTGGGCTTCTTGGGTTTTACCTGTGGTAGCATCTCCTAAAAGAAGTGTACTAAAAGGCACTGGACAAATTCTACTGGACAGTAACCCAGGTAAATGAGGTTTCAATTGCTTTCATTGAGGTCAGAGGTGATGCCATGTAAACCTCTGCTGTAGAACCTTCTCTGGACTTCTCCCCTATCTCGTCTTCATGGTTTTGCAGGTTGGCTTCCTAGGTGGAAAGGTGACTGCCTCCCACATTGTAGGGGTACCTTATGAGTACCTAATTTTATGACTTTAGCTCATAAGCCCCCCACTTGTGTGATTCCCATTAATAACCAGTCAGCTCAAAGCAACAGCATTTAATAAAATGACATAGTAACAAAAGTGGCTATAAGAACATAAAGCCTGGGGTACACTTTCCCACAAAAATGCACATTGTCTGTGGGAAGAGGAGTCACAAACTGAGAGTACAGTGGTAATGAGGGTTATGTGGGGGAACAAATGGGGCAAAGACTACTCACTCCACGGGTACTGCTGGGCCTTGAATTCCTTTTTCCTGTGGAGTCATCAGAAAACTCCCTTCTGGGCATAGCATTTCTGCTGGGAGGGTGTCCCTGGATCTGTTCTTTTCTGCAGCTCAACTCTTGACTGCCAGGACTATTGCTTTTCTTGAGTCCATAGGCAGCTCTCTCTCTCCCTCTCTCTCTCTCTCCCTACCTACCCCCCCCCCCCCCCCCCAGTCCTTCCCTCCCTGAGGACTCAGTCCTTGAAGTCACTTCCAGCCTCAGATGACTGTACCTTTATGTTTGTTTGGAGTAAGTCTCTACTCCTTCAACTGTGCCTACAACTCTGGAAAAAGACCGTCTCTTCACTTGATGAATTGTCTATAAGCGGCTCTGTTATGATGATACGGGGTGCAAGAAGGAAGAGGAGACACTGCTGGCTTCTATGTCGATTATCTTTGATTGATAGGACTTTATCCTCTGACCTTTGTCCCAGGCTTTCAAGGACTAGGAGCCTTTATACTTCTTGAGTTCTGTCATAATTCTTTTCCTCCAAAGCTTTGAGAGATCTACATTTATCTTAAATGATCTGATTTATAGAGGTTGCCTCCCCCATCAGAATATAAACTCCTTGAGGGCAGAGACAAAGATATTTTGTTTTATGTTTCTTTATAACCCGTTCCTAATTAACACATAATAAACCTTACTGTTTGTTGATTGTCTTCAAAGTTCTTTCCTCTTTTTCTTTTTTCAAAACTGAATTGAGAACTTTGATTTCTGATTGAATTTCATTCCTAGTATTTTTTTCCGACAGTTTTAAATCTCTTGAATGATTCTGAGTTTCTTCTTGTTGTATCCTTACCCTTAGAGAGTTCACACGCTTCTCTTATTGCTCTGGGAATTTTGGTCCATTTTAATTCTTAGAATGATAAATAGTATTTATTCATTAGAAAAAACCCCCAAGAATAAAGAACCACCGAAAGCATTGAAAGATAAAATTGATCACCAGTGAGGGATGATGTCTCATTGGATAATGCAAAGGAGAAGGAAGGGAAGAAGGGACAGAGGGAGAGGGGACCTCCTTTACCTTTCTCTCCTGTTTCCTCTCCTGCCCCTTAGACTGAGCTTTGGCAGTTTTTTTCCACTTCAAGTCTTCCTTTTCCATTCCCTACCCCGGCCCCCTTTCCCCACCAGGTTACCATAGCCCGATTTCTTCTATAGGGGTGGGGTGAGATGAGAATATAGCAGCACCCCTGTGCAAATAAATTCTTCTTTCCCTAAACAAAATTGAAACTGAAACTTGAAGTCACTGAAGCAACAGTCGGAAGTGTCACACTAGCCCCTCAGCAATACTGCCCTCTGTGGAAGTTGGCCAAGGGTCACTTTATTCCCTGCTATTTGTCTAAGCCAGGCCCTCAAGTCCCATGTGGGTGCAATTCTCCACAAAGACCAACCCCCCAAATGGGGCAATGTTCGTCCAATCATAGGACCCCATGTAAATAGATTGATTAATGGGACTGGAGAAAGCAAATAGGTTTTTGTTTCACCCATTCTGATGTTCTGCAGATTGGCAGTTCTCAGCCAAGGCGGGTGGATAACTTTGTATAGTGAAATTACAGTCACTGAAGTGTAGAGGGAAACCATCAACATTTATTTCATGTCTGACACAGAACAAGTATCAAGCAGAAATCTTTTTATTTTATCCAGCTAAATTTGAACTTGCATGGGGGAAGCAGGGGGGTGGGGTGGGGGGAGAGAAGCATTAGACAAGAAAAGAGGAAAAAGGCCAAGAGTAAAACTGCAGCCTTGGCCTTCTAAACTCTTCCGCTTCTCTGATTGATACTTTTCAATTATACCTTCCTTTTTCACTGACATTTGAAATGCTATTTTTTTTTTTCCTAGCGATAACTTCAAATGCTTAAGTTCCAACAGTACTGGTAACCCTGTTTAGCTGTAGTAGTAAATTGGTTCCTTGTACAACATAATGGTGGTGACAGCCTTTTGCTAGGGAAATGAGTTCTCCAATGGGACATGCCTATGATAAGACGTCCGGTTTTGAAATTGTATTTCTCTGTATCAGAATTAAATCTGGACTTTATATTTCTTTGCTGCCACTGCTCAGTAGCTGGTCCCTATACAGTACGACCAAAGACTGACAAGTAATGCTTACACAGGAATTCTTTCACTTAAATTGGATTTGTGCTTTTATGTTACCTCCTATTATTAGCTATTAAAATCTCTCAAATGGCTCCCCCAACAACTGCTCCCCCTAACTTTGATTTGATATTTTATTTATTTAAAATAGCGATAGGTTTCGCCATATCTGAAACTCAAGCAATTGGCTGGTGGAGTGGGGGAGATGGAGGGAAGGATAGAAATTCTCTTCTTAACAGCAATAATTTGTCTCCTTGGCCTGAAAGGTATAAAATTAACTCAAATTTAGTCAAATGCAGTATTGATTTTCTGTGATACATAGAAGCATGTGCAGAGGAGCTTCTCATTATAATAGTAGGTCAGGGCTGAATGGAAACTATAGAAGTTTGAAAGGGCTTTAACAAAATGACCCCACAAGGCATGAAAATGGGATTGTTTTTTGTTGCTGTATGCCTGGAAACCAACTCTCTGTCTCTGTCTCTCTCTCTCCCTTCTTTCCTCCCCTCTTTCTCTTTGCCCTAGCCTTTCTGTGTCTGTCTCCCTCCTTCCCTCCTTCCTTCACTTTCTTTCTATTTCTATCTCTCTTTGTCTCTGTCTCATACACACACACACACACACACACACACACACACACAACACATGCACACGCACACCACTACCACCACCACTTTCCAACCTAGCTCCATCTCTCTTCGTTGTCAGTTGTAAGGAAGTTCCTTAAAAGGTAAAGGAAGATTTGGTGCAAAAGTAACTTGACTGCATGAGATTTAACCATACTGTGAGTCTGTGTATTTTGTTAATGCTACTGTTAACAAACACTATAATGAAACATTGCAATGGATGCTTGGAGGAGCTCATCACCCCATATACTTTCATTATAACTTTAGGATTATTTTTCCTTTTTAAAAACATATAAACTAATAATCTAGTTCAGGGTATATCTTCTACCCTGAGTTTTTTCCTCCTATTAAAATTCGAGATCCTCCTTTTGATCCATTGTTTGAAGGCATCCATTGCTTCATCCAGCTGGAAAGCAGATCTCATTGTTAGTTTTTGAGTGGAATGAGAAATGGAAAAATCCTCTGTCAACTTAGTTTAATGTTACTAAGATACTGTCTCCCTGACTAAAGAGTGTGCTTATTGAGAGATGAGCCATCAGGGCTGTAGATTCAGAGAAGGGGATCTTAGCACCAGCGTAGTCATTGTGCCTAGGTCTAGTAGTGGGCCCCTATTTCCTTAGGGTGACACCAACGGCAGCATTTGGAAAGTGATCCAACATTAGAGATGAACCCGTTGCTTGGTTCTGATTGGAAAGGGCCTTCATAATGTTCCCGGAGCCTCATTCAATTCTAGTCCTTTATTGCCTTCAGAACTGTTCAGAAGAACTACTGTAATTGGACCAGAATGTACCTTTTGAGCCTCTTTCGGTGTTTTCCAAATGCCATTAACAATCAGAGATGCTGAATGCAAAAGGGCAAGTTAAATCCTGTCATTGAAACAGCAAACAGCTTTACTCAAATGTATTGGCAAAGGATTAAAAATGCATCAAGCATGTATTTGTCTTCTCTATGGGAAGCCCTTATTAATACTTTGAAGAGTAGAAAGCTTAGCCTTATACAATAAGCACTGTAGTCATTTTTTTAAAAATATGTTTTAATGTGTGAAATTGCAGGATGCCAAAGTTGCTATTAAAGCCCCTCTCTGTTTCTAGTTATTTCTCTCACCTCTTCCTCTCCTTTCATCTTCTCTCTCTCTCTCTCTCTCTCTCTCTCTCTCTCTCTCTCTCTCTCTCTTTCCCCTCTCTCCTTTTCCCCTCTTCATTCTTCTCTTTCGTTCTCCTCCCTTGCTTCCTCTCCTTCACTACTCTTTGTGTCTCCACCTCTCTGTCTTATTTCTCTCTTCCCCCTCTCCTTCTCTTCTTTCTTTCTCCCTTTCTCTTCTCTCTCCCCTCTCTTCTCTTTCCTTTCCTCCTTCCCCTGTCTTCTTCTCTGTGTTTCTCTGTCTCTGTATATATTTTTTTCTTTATGTCTCTGTCTTTGTATCTATCTCTTTCTGTCCCTGTCTCTGTCTCTTTCTCTGTTCTGTCCCTCCCTCTCTCCTTTTTCTTCTAAAGTACATTTCAAAGTGGTCAAAGTAGAATGAATATCCACTGACATTATGTAACACTTTAAGGTTTTCCTTAACAATAAAATTATAAAAACAAATTTGAAAGCTGTAAGAACTATGATCAATATAATGGCCATCCATGAATGCCAGGGACAGATGATGAAACATGCTATCCATAACAGAGAGATGATAGGTCTAGGATGCAGAATGAGACCTGTATATTTTCATATGTAGTCACTGAGAGAATTTGTTTTGCTTGATTATGCATACCTGTTAAAAGAAATTTATTTTTCTTTCCTTCCTTCCTCCCTCCCTTTCTCCCTCCCTTCCTCCCTCCCTTCCTCCCTCCCTCCCTCCCTTCTTCCTTCCTTCCTTCCTTCCTTCCTTCCTTCCTTCCTTCCTTCTTTCCTTCCGCCCTTCCTTCCTTTCGCCCTTCTTTCCTCCCTCCCTCCCTTCTTCCCTTCCTCCCTCCCTCCCTCCCTCCCTTCCTTCCTTCCTTCCTTTCCCAAACAGGGTGGGAATAGGAGGGAAAGAAAATAGATCTGTTTATTTAGGACAAAATAAAGAGATGGAGGGTGTTCCAAATGTGGAATGTGGGATGTACATTCAGATGAGACCATTTTAAAAAATTTTATAATATATATTATATATATATAATATATATAATATAATAAAATTTAATAAAATTACTTTACTTTGCTATAAGAGATCTCTCATGGATTTGAGATGATCTGCAAATGTTTCTAATGTAAAAAACAAAACATGTCAATGAAACTTTAAAAAAAACTTCCAATTTTGATTTTTCATGTGCTATTCCATGTGATTGTCATAAAAAATTCTTTGAGACAGATGTTACAGGTATTATTATTTTCATTGTACTAATGAGAAAACAGATTTAGACAGATTAAATTATTTGACCCTTTAACTGACTAATTTGTAATTGTTAGGCAAGCGGGACAGTGAAAAGAAGATGGACTTGGAGTTCAGAAGATTGTTCAAATTCTGCCTTTGATACTCACTAGGTGTGTGATCATAAGAAAACCTTAAACAGTCTCACATAAACTGAGTCTCAATTTCCTCATCTGTAAAGTGGGCCTAATCTGTAACACCTACATCTGGGGTTACTGTGAGGTATAGGTAAAACACTGTATCCTTATCTAACGCCCCCCCTTCCATCCAATCCCCCATCTCCCCCCCTCCAACTCCCTTCCTTCTGAAACTAGTCTTGATCTCCTTAAACTTCTCAATGCATGTGGTGTGGTTCTCTCCGCATTCCCCACATTCTCTTTTGCATCAGAGGTATCGTGGGTATGTATTTTTCTCTTTCAGCTAGCTTGCAAGCTGCTTCAGAGAACTGACTATGTCCACGTGGTCTGGTGGAGAAAGTACGGGAACTAGAATCTGGAGCTCTGGGGTCAAATCTTGTCTCTGACAGTTCCTAGCTGTGTGACCGTAGACAAATTATCTAACCTCTTTTGGATTGAGTTTTCTCTTCATTAAAGTCAGGAAAATAATATTTGTAGAACCTACCTCATGGAAGTGTTATAGATAAAACACTTTGTGAAACTTAACATGCTATAGAAAGTCAAGCCGTCATTATTTCATCTTTGAATCCCCATTGCTAAACACAGTATTTTGCACTTAGTAGACACCAAATAAATTCAGTTCAGTGGAAGCTCCCATTACCTCATTTGACTGCAAGCAGATTTCATTGTTTTCATATTTTGAGTAAGATAAGAAATAAAAATATCCTCTATGAACTTAATTTATTATGTATAACCCAGTAATATGATTATTATAACCCAAAGAGAGATTATAGTTGGCAGAAAGAAATACAAAACAGGATCTTGGGAGAATGGTCATGACCAGAGATATGGGTGTCACCTGCAAAGAGATGATAGATGAGACCACCAAGGAATAAAGTATAGAAAGAGGAGATGAAACCTGAGGACTAGATCCCAGTGAAGATTCAGAACAGGGGAAACGTAAGCAATAGATGTAAATAGGGGAGCTAGGTAGTACAGTGGATAGAGATCAGGCCTGGAATCAGGAAGACTTGAGTTGAAATCTGGCCTAAGACACTTACTAACTGTCTGACCCTGGGCAAATCACTTAACCCCCTTGCCTCAGTTTCCTCATCTGTAAAATGATCTGGAGAAGGAAATAGCAAACCACTCCAGTATTTTTGCCAAGAAAATTCCAAATGGGGTCACAAAGAGTCAGACAAGACTGAAACAACTCAACAACAACAATAAAAGATGTAAATAAGATATAAGTAGAAGGAAGAATCAGTGAAAGAAATAGAGAGGGTGGTCAGAGAAGTTGGAGGAGAACTACGTGAATGCAATAATTTTTGAATTGATAAAATGCCTGCTGTTATCATTTAGAACCAATTCAAGGGATTTAGAGTAAAAATATCAATTCTTTAGTTGCCAGTCTTGAGTTGGAAAGGATCTTAGAAATCATCTATTCCAACACCATTGGTTTTTTTTTTTCACCCTTTTTTTTTTGGAGGGCAATTGGGGTTAAGTGACTTGCCCAAGGTCACACAGCTAGTTTTTGTGTGTGTGTCTGAGGCTGGATTTGAACTCAGGTCCTTCTGACTCCAGGGCTGGTGCTCTGTTCACTGTGCCACCTGGCCGCCCCCATTGTTTTTCAAATAAAGAAACTGAGGCTTAGAGAGTTAGGTAGATGTGTCTAAGGTTATTCATTAGTAATTAACAGAGTTAGAATTTGAATCCAGGTTCTTTGACTCTAAGTGTAGTGCTTTTGCCAGGGTGAAAAAGTCTTAGCCATACCAACTACACTTTGTATTAACACTTAACAGATGCAGATAAATATTTACTGTCCTTGTTACTATTTGCTGTAGGTTAGCTCCTGCTCTACCCTCTTATTAGGATATTTCAATGGCTTTCTTTGTTTAACAATTTTAATTGCATTTCATCCAACTCACCCAGTCATTGTGAACTGAAACACATTTTTAGAGACCAAATTTAGCAACTTGCAGCGTCTTATATTTTGTATATTCAGTGCCAGACACATGGGGCATATTGTCAAGAGTTGTGTGTGTGAGGTTTTCTTACATACACACTGAGAAAACGAAATAAAACAAAAATCAATACAATTTGAATTTCCCTGCCCAAGCTGAGTCTTTGGTAAATGGCCATAGATAGGTATTGATTTCTTATAGCAACATGATTTTTAAACAGTATTAAGGTAAACATGGTTTTATTGTGTCTATTTTACTGGATAACACTTATCTAGACAAAGGGAGACATATGCCTGCTGGAACCACTAAGCTTACCTTTAGGAAAGGCACAGTGAATCACCTCCAATTAAACAAATCAAAACAGAAACCCCTCCACGCTGAACTGAATGGTAAAATTGCTCTCTTGTCACTAATTTTGATTGAATTGAATCGGCAATCTCTGAACTGGTTCGCTGATACAACAATAGGAAACATTTAACTATTTCTTGCACTTCTGCACACAGATGTGATAGATTAAAAAAAAAAACCCACAAACTACACAAGGATGCATACGTACACACTCCCCTACACACACAGAGGCAACAGAATTGCAACCAAGATCTTATACTTCATCTCTAACTTAGAGAAAGATCACACATTTCATGGAATTTGACTAGAGAGTTAATCATGACATTGCTTAGCATTAGAATGGAGGGATGACCTAGAACAGCAATATTCAGATTGGGGCATGTAAGATGTTCCATTACGATAAAGGGGAAACTATCAGAATTTCTATTTATTTTTTAATCTTGAAAAAGAAATTGTTTCTCTACTAGTTAGTGTATGGCTCAGTGCTGGCACCCTCACTCAATCTGCATGCCAGTATGCACATACAGTATGCTAGGTCCTGAGAAGATGAGTGAGTGATCCCAGGATGGAGTGGTTAACCTGCTTCTCCTACACATTCATTCACTTTCAGCACATTAGGACATATGGCAGTTTATGTGAGCCTTGTTAAGTGGATTTTCAAATTATAATATCTAGTTTTAAATAAATTGATTTTCATAAAATGGACAAATGACTTAAAAAGTTTCCTGCAAAGAAACTGGGTTGAAGGTAATATAATATAATATAATTGGGCTCTGGCACATGGCCTGAATGAGTCAGCTCATTAGGTTGATTCAACTTCTGCAAATGAGAAGGTTAGGCAGAGTCTGATTCTGAGAGAATCTTGATGATGCATAAGGGAACTTTCTTGGAGACTGTGGAGGATGTATGGATATTCTGTAATTGGTTTGGATGGGCTAAGCATACAGTAAATGGACGACTTCATAAAACATCAATTGGTTTCCTCCCTTTCTCTTGCCTCTGTCTTTCTGAGTGTTTTGTTCCTTGTTGACCATGCTGTGAGAGGGCCTTAGGGTCTTCTCTCCGCTGATGCCATGTGGGCCCAACAAATAGGAATCAGTCTATGATCTCTGTATTTGTTCTTTTTAGGTCCTAGGTGAGTGGAGTGGAGCCTTCAACCTTGTGAGTTTTACAACATCAGGAGGGCACCCCAGAGTCCCAGCATTTCACAATCTAGGTTTGCAGCCAGCACAGTTCAATGCCCTGAGGAGCAAGGGCTTCAAGAGTGCCTTTTTGGACTCAGGTCAGTGGTAGCTAAAATGAAGCCTCATCAGATGTGTCACATTCATCTGGACATAAACTTGTTGGGACCAGGACTATGCAGGGACCGAATTAACAGAGTATTGATGAGGTATTGGGGGGGAGGTATTTGTTCTTGCCATATCTTTGAAGTAAATGTCCCTTGTAAAAAACTAGCTGATATTAAATGATTGGATATAACTAGAGTGTCTAACAAGGAGGAGGATGGGCATAGTTGGTGAGGGCTTGAGCTGATGGTGGTAGAGACAAGACACTTCAACCCCTCAGGGTACCCCAAGAACCCTGAGGGGCAGATGTAGCCTGCATGGTTTCAGGAGAGTGAGCTAAAGCACACTTGCTACACTAATAACATGAGACCAAGCAAACAACGAGAAAATGGAATGGCTGACACTTCCCCTACTCCTCTATGAGTTTTGTCAGCCACATTATGAGGTAAAAACAATAACGATCTAATCATATGTGACAAGAAGTCAGCCAAAACAATTCAAAATCATCAAGAAGATTATTTGAAATATGGATTTACATCCACTATCATTAATGATGAACCTTGCCCTAAGTGTATATTGTGCCTTGAGATATTAGCTAATGATAGTATGAAGCCATCACAATTAGGAAGATACTTTAAAAATAAGATTTTAGTGCTGAAAATGATGTGTGTCACCTATAAAAACTCATATCAGCACAGTTTAAAAAAAATTTGGAAACAATTTACTAATCTGTTTAAAAATCTTCCAAATGAAGAATTCCACTGGGTTTTCAACCTATTTGTTAACAATATAAAAATGCAACACCTTCTGCTTAGTTTGCAAGAGCTACTGATTGACATGGGGAAGTTAGAAATTTAGTAGCCAAATTTCAACAAAAACCTTTGCATAATTGGTGGATGGGATTGAAAAATACTATCATGATTTAGTAAGTGCAACCAAATGATATCAGCACTTCTTCCATTTAGATATATATATCTTCACTAGATATTTTTTCCAGCTTATGACAGCCGTTAAAACTGAGTACTGAAATAATCAGAACTTAAAACCAGACTTTTAAATTGATGTATCACAAAATGTAAAACAAAGATTTTTATTTTAAAAAAGGTACATAGTTATTTACATTACTCTCACTGAAGTTTTTGTTATAATTTTAGTGAGAACAAAAAAGTTTTTATGCCATTGAAAGAATAATTATTTGATCTTCATCATATCCTTTTAAACTTGTATCTTATTCTGTCTTATGCACAATATGTAAGTATAGTTGCACATGTGTATGGCATGTAAATCATTATACGTGTGTATATATATATATATGTATATATCAGAGACATAGAATCAAAAAATATTATACTGATGGAGTGTTCAACAGCAACAAAATCAATCAAAAGGCATTTATTAAGCCTTTAGTATATGCCAGACAAGGTGCTAAGCTCTGTAGATGCAAAGATAAAGCAAAAAACCAAAACAAAATAAAACAAAATAGTGCCTGCCCTTGAGAAGTTTACTATTCTAAAAGGGGAAACAACATGATTGTCAGTAGGTAGTATAATGCCAAACAAAGGCAATTTCCAAGGTTTGGATTACCAGCATAGCAAACTCCATTTATTCAGCAAACACTCACAGAACAGAGAAAGTCAAAATAACTCATTTATTTAGCAAGTAATTTCTCAATTCAATTGCAAAGTACCAAGGTCCAAGTATCACCCCCTCCCCCCCCATCAGTAGTCAAAGTAGCTCACTCCTGGGCAGTACATTTAATCTCTTCTCAAATGGAGAATAGTTTCCAATCATAAACAAATCATAAACAAAGTACATTCATTTAGTCAATCACAGAGCACAAAAAAGCCAAAGGTTTCCCACCCTTGGACACTACTGAATTACAATACCATCCATTAACACCAAGCATTTTCTCAAAAGGAGCAGGAGAGCACAAAAGGCCATCCACCCTTAAGCTACAACAAGGTTAAGATATCATCTCAGCATAGAAAACCCAAGGAAAGGCCCTTCTCTCCTCTTGACTTGAGGCAAGCCCTCAGCAATCTCAGTTCTTGGGGAGAAAAGGCTCAACAAAGCCATAACCAATGTCCTCATCAAGTCACTCTCTGCCTGTAGAACAGTCCTAGAACCCCTGAAAACATCAGCAAGACCCTCTTCCAGGATTTCTGTAAACATATAACAGGAAAATCCTCCTTCAGGGCTTCTGAACCAACAGCAAGATTCCAGGACCTCTGCAACATAAGCACCGTCCTTCACCAGCAGACAAACCTGGCAAAACAACATCAAAACAGACAGACAAAATACTGGCATCACAGCCATGCTTCCTCAGTTCTTGGCAGCTCTGGGTGGCAGTTCTTAAAAGTTCTGGACAGCTCCAACTGGCCCTCAGCAGTCTTTGTCTCAGCAGCTCAGGCTCCACAATACTGGGTATTGCTTTCCAAAAGTCCTCTGGTTTTCTCTGCTTGGGCCTCTCTCCCAATTCACGGCTCCTCCCAGTTCAGTCCTCTCTCTTCATGTCAACAAGTCCATCCCACAAGTGGGATTCACAAGTTCTGGGTTTTAACACTCAAACCAAAAACCAAGCCAATACAGGGGCATCTCCAAATTCAATTACCATTATAGATAGGTAGGTACATAAAAGACACATGTTACTGTGGCTGTCCTTTGTTCTTGAAGAGGACCGTGTCATCAGGGAGATGATGACATGACTTGCAGTTGACTTTGATTTGAATGAAGGAGGGCTGTGCAAGGTCATCAGCCTCACTGTCTCCTCCAGAGCCATCTGGGTCCAGTGGTCAGCAGGATGAATGTAAATAGCCCAGGATGCAACTGGAGACTCTGCCCCTTTTAGGCTAAGGTCTTTTCAGGTTCTCACTTTGAGTGATATAAAGCCCCTTCAGTGAATAGGCCTCTTTAAGTAGTTACTCAAGGGGTATTAATTATACATGTGTATATATATATATGTATATATCAGAGACATAGAATCAATTAATAAAAAAATTAATAATTAATAAATCATTAATTAATTATTAATTATTAAATTAATAATATTAATTAATATTAATAGATTAATTAAAAATTCAAACTGGCAGGGGGAGACCCTCAGGGTTCCTGATCAAAGGAGAAACAATTACTGTTTAGTATTTACATTCACTCTGTGGTAGGAGGGCAGGGACCTATTGTCCAACCTATGAGCTCCAGAGTGAATTGTACGGAAGGTAATATTTTCATGGAAGTTCCTATCAACAGTGCAGACCAGGAAAGGCTTCTTGCAGAAGGTAGCACTTGAGGTCAGTCTTGAAGTAAGCACAGATTCTCAGGTGCAGAAGTGAGTAACAAGAGTTTTCCCAACATAAAAAACAGTCAATTCAAAGGCACCAGAGATGGCATGGGATGCTGCATGAAGAGTACTAAGTAGGCTGAAATGGTTGAACCATAAAGCCTATGGCGAGCAGTAATATATAAGAAGACTAGAATGTTTGCATGCTGGTCTGAGTGAGCTTGAAGGTCTAGCCCCCCTCAAAATGACTGGTTCTCAGAGCTTATGAGTTTCAGATTCATTGCTCAATGATTCTAACAATTAAAGTTTTACAATCTAAGATTCTATGACTCTAAGCTTCTATGTCTTGGAATCTAACATGCTACAATTTCAAGATTTTGACATTAGAATCAGAAACAAACCGAGTTACAGAAATGAATGGCTACAAACCTCAATTTGTGGCTTGCCAAGAGAGGAAAGTCCACAGAAGTGCCCCCGTCCGTTTGAGATAACAAATATTCCTCTTACCCTTCCCCAGTTCCACCCCAAATAACAAAATAACAGAGGGAATTGAAAGCAAGGATTAATCAATACTTTCTCAATCAGTAGAAAAAAAAACGATGTTCACTATTTTGACTTTTATGAACTAGTCACTGAAAAGGAAAGGGGGGAAAAACACAACAAAGGGGCAGCTCTCTCCTAGAACAATGTGAATTGTGTTGTCTTTATTTGTTCACAATAATTGTCGCCTCCACAACAAAACAAAACAACTTTGTTTCCTTACTGATTCCCTGTGGAGTTCTCAGTTTGTGGGGTGGCCTGAGGAAAGATCAGTGAAGCTGTGCTTTGTAGTCTATTAAAGCACAGCTGTTCATCAATTAAAAAAAGGAGAAAATACTCCTGCTGTTTCAGAAGAGTGTGATATGGGTGTTACTTTATTAGGGAATCCACTGAGCTGGGCAGTTCAATGCTCATATCCTTGTATGAGACTGGTTGTTGTAAGGCACCTGCGACTCAAAATTCTGTGGGATTTAGAGGTGGAAGAGAACTTTGGGATCATCTAGCTCCTCTCATTATCCAGATAAGGAAATTAAGGTGAAAGAACTTGCCTAAGGTTAAATAATGAGTAGTAGGGGAAAAATTTGAGTCCAGGTCATAAGATTTTGACTTGGAAAGAACTAAAGGCCATTTAGTCCAGTGGTATGCTGGTAAATATTTAACAACCAGCTCTCTGAAAAAGCATGATACACTTTTAAGTTTATTTGGCATTATTAACATTTTTCGCTTTTGCTTTCCTAAGTCTTTACAGTCAATGAAACAATAAGTCAAGCCCTGATTTATAGGTTTTGCTGATTTCCAAGGTGTAAAAGCTCCCACTGAAAATTTAACAATTGTTCTCAATAGTCATACACTCCTGATTTAGTCAAGTGTCTTCCTTTTACTGATGGAGAAATGAGATCAAAAGAGGGGGAGTCACAATTAATGAGCAGCAAAGCCTAGAATGGAATCAATTTCCTCTGACTCCTTATCTAGTGCTTATGCCATGATAGCACAGATGCCTCCTTTCCTTCTCTTGTGTACTTCCCCAATTAGACAAAATTAAAACGATAATATGCCAGGTGGTACTGGTGAGCAAGGCAGGCTAAGCTATCAATGTGCTGGAGAGAAACTGTCCTTCCTTTTTTTGGAGGTTTGACTTTATTTACTTACTCCTCCATTAGGAGCTTGGTTTTCCCTTTCCCAATAATACTGTCTCTCTCCCATCAAGGGAACATGACTTAATTTTAAAACCTAGTAGGATCAAAATGGCAGCTGCCAGGGATCTGAAATAGGAAGTCAAAATTGTCTGAACTTTACTTGCTTGTTGCCCAATGAATATTGATTCATTTCTCAGGAAGAATTTGGTTCTAAAGATTATTCTCTTTCTCCTTTTAATTCACTGCAGTCCTAGATAAACATGTGACTCCTAACTCATCATCATTTTTCATTGACAAAATCCTAAGTAGATTTATCAAACTTCCATAATTTAAATGTTTCCCAGATAGGTTTTCTTTCCCGCTTGCTAAGTTTCACCAGTTCTCTGTAGTAAGCAGAATTGGCACAGATTCAAGCTGTTTTGCTTTTACTATGGTGTCATATACATAACATGGGAGCTTAAAACAGTACCACTTAAAGAGATGACACATCTAAAGCTCTGTGCTGCTAAGTAAATGGGAGACAAAAAATAGCATGTCTGACTTTTCTTCCGTCTTGACCTCCAAGATGAAGGGACGTGTGACAGTAGAGAGTATGAAGTAGAAAAACAAAAGAATGAATCTTTGCTCAAAACAAGAGTAGAAATTTGGAGAAAAATCTCCAAATCAGCCTCACCAACAAACTCCTTTTCCCCCAGGTGAGTTGGATACTATAGGCTGTCCCCACTTTTATCTCAGTACCTTGGTCTCTTAGCTCCCCTTATGTACCCTGGTCATAAAGAATTGCAATGATGTCCAGTGAACCTTGCTTGCCTTGAGGGGCTTATGTTCAAAAGTCAGAGATACCATGTATATCAATAGGCATATAAAAGATACATACAAAATAGATGGAAAAATTCAGTAAAAGCATGCCAGTTGGACCCTGGTTCAACATCTGCCATTCTTCATCCCTGAGCAAAGTCAAAAATTTTTTTTTCCTCTTGATCAAACAGAAACTTTTGACTCTTCCATGATCACTGAAATCTGGAAACCCATCAGACAAAAATATCCATGCTTTATGTCCAGTTCCCAGACCTTCAAGTTTGTCTATGAGAGGAGCATGTTATTCCTCCTCAGGCCCAGAGATTTTGTAGCCCCTTGAAAAATTCTGAAGCATTCTTAATATATGTGAATGCACATAATAGTATTAAAATAGACATCAACACTTAGCTGAACAGGATGATTAGTCCAGCTTCCCAGATAATTATTTCAGAATGTCATTCATAGGAAATATCCACAAACAATACATGCAAGATACAAAGCACAATGTTAAATATTTCTAGACAGCTTGCTTTAGTTACTACACATCACATGCATGGCACAGTAAATACACTTTTCAGCATAGTGCAAACATATCCATAGTGCAAAGACAATTGAGTATAATAGCAAAAAAACCCCACTGACATCAGTAACACATAAATTAATAAAGTACAGATAAGCAATGGCTTTTAAGTGCATAAATGAACAGAAAATGATGCTTAACTAAGGGACATATTGCTACAGTACATATATAACACTGGCATATAAGCAAGTAGACAGAAGAAACAAAATAGTGAATGAAAGAAAAATGAATTAACAAAAATATTAATGAATATATTCAATTATATCCGGGGTGCACATTACATGGGTAAATTCTGGAATTCTTGTCTGGCTATGCATGAAATGACTTCTCCACTTTTTCCTGTGGCATTATAAGTTAGTCTATACTATTCTTAACTTTTTTTGATTTGTCTTGGACCCTTTAGCATCCTGGTGAAGCCTAGGGGCCCTTTACAAGATCAGTGTTTTAAATACATAATATAAATACACAGGATTAAAAAAGGAAATCAATTGAATTGAAGTATAATTATCAAAAATTTTAAGTTCATCAAATCCAAGTCAAGAATTCTTAGTCTAGCCATAGATTACACAGATCTAGTTCTTTTGTAACCTTCTTTATTTATGTGCCCCTATTACTGAACTCATGGATGGTATGACTCATCATGGCCGTCATTAAATAGGAATTGTCACCCCTAAACTTGAATTTGTGGGAGGCCAGGGTGACTTTCTGTATATCTATGTTGTGTGGAGTACCTTTGTAGCCCTAGGAATTTCTATGACTGAAGTTCTAGGCAGAACAGTAACTGCCTTTTTGTTCTGTCTACTTCCCTTGTTGCAACAGGTTTCATTCAAGGCTATTGGGTTTCAGTACACTGTGTCTCCACTGTAAATATGTTTTTCTGAGTCAGTTTCTGGTTCAGACAATCTTTTTACAATTGGTGGGTAGGCTCTTTTATTTGGAATCCCCTGAGGTTAGTGTCCATCACTTGTCTCCATCTGATAATCAAGAAGTCAAAGTAACTTTCCTGTGGGTGGGCAGTCAGTGATTGCCATGAATTCTATGTGCAGGCCTCCCACTGGTATCTGGGGGCTTTCTTATAAGCAGTCTAGGCATGAAGTAATTTTTTCATCTTTCTGTGTGTCTCATGAACATTTTCAATGTAACTCTTACCTTCTTGAAGGTCTTGACAATGAATGCAATCATCACGCTTTCATTTGTTTCCGTCATGGCTCTTCTGAGCTAAAGTCGAAGTTGTTTGATAAACTTCTTTCAGCTTTTCTCTCAGTCAGGAGAGGTACTGGTTGGATCTCTCCATCCTCTGAGACTCCAAAGCATGAGTAAATAGGTAGACATGGCTCTTACCCAACCTTCAGTAAGTATGGTGTAAAGCTTGTTGGCATCATTTCTGATGGAATTGTACATATGTATGAGAAATGCCACATGTTGATTCCACTGAGATTTTTGTTCTGGGTTCAGTGTTAACATATTCAGCTACTTTCAAATGTGGCTGTGGATCTCCTCAGGAATAATAAGGTATAGCTATGGAATTCTTAATGCCAGCCAAAGCTTGCTTCTCCTTGAATAGCACCCTCTCATAGTCTCTGCCTTTGTCAAAATAGATGCTGGCAGGGAACCCATACACTGAGAAATCCTTTTCCCATAACACTTTAGGAACTATGGAAGATTTCTGGCTGCTGATTAGGTGTGTTTCACCCAGTGAAATGGTCAGACAACACTAAGATTGGCTTATATTCTCACTATCTCCTTCCAAAAATTAAAAAGTTAATGCAGAGAAGTTCTAAAGGTTTGTCAGAGGATACGATGGGTTTAAGTTTCACGTGACACCCCACTCCCAGGGTTATTTTGAGAATCACATGAGATAATTATAAAACACTTAGCACAATGTTTGACACATAGTAAGTTTTGTGGAAATGTTTATTCATTCATTTATTTATTATCAATATCTTTTTTTTTTATTTTTTTATTTTTTATTTACTCATTTACAAGATTCAGTTCCACAATCACTTGGGTTTCAGATTTTCTCCCCTCCCTTCCCCCCTCCCCCCATGGTGGCGTGCAATCATGTATAGGATCTGCAAATACT
>CM053585.1:323284772-323316802 GCA_028646515.1 Pseudochirops corinnae | reverse complement strand
GTAACTTTAAATGGGGTTTCTCTTACAATCTCTTGCTGTTGGTCTTTGTTGGATATATATAAGAATGCTGAGGATTTATGTGGGTTTATTTTATATCCTGCAACTTTGCTAAATTTATTTACTGTCTCAAGAAGTTTTTTGTCTCTCCCTCTATTGGCTCCCTTGGTGGACAAACATGCCTATGTTTCCCTTAGTATAAAACAACTTTCCCTTGATAGTTCTGTATACTCAGAGTATCACCTTTTCTCTTTCTTCTTCTATCCTGACAAACTGTCAGAGAAAGTAATCTATTCTCTCTGGCTTCACTACTTCTCAGCTCACTTAGTCTTCAGACCTTTGCAATCTAACTTTTACTGAAACTGCCATATCCAAGGTCACTAATCCCATTCCTAGCATAAAATTGATGGTCATTTTAAGCCAGCATCATGAACTTCTCTGCCACTTTTGACATCATGAATTTCTCCCTCCATTCTTGACATACTTTCTTCCTTTTGTTTCCTTGACACTTCTCCCTTGTGGTTCTTCTACCTTTTTGATCCCTGTTCCCTCGTCTGTTCATCATTCTCCTGTTCAATAAGTGTGCCTTTTACTCATGGCACTTTGTCCTTGACTCTTCTCTCTTTCCATTCTCTCATGCAATCTCATTTAAGCCCCATCACCAGTGTGAGATAGGTGGCAAAGTCCCTATTTTACAGAAAAGAAACTGAGGATCGGACAATTTAAGTGATTTATCCATGTCAACAAAGCTGATAAATGTCAAAGGTTGGCTTTGAATCTTGCCATTGTGACTCCATGGTTCTATGGGGTTCAAATTGCATCTCCACAAGACTCTAGTGATTGGATTTTTCAGTCAGATGGGAGTAAATGGGAGACCATGGCAACCAGAAATTGTCAGAACACAGTCCTTAACTGTAGGTATACCCCAAGGATCTGTTCTGGGTCATCTTCTGCCTTTATGCTATCTCACTTGAGAATCTCATCAGCTTCCCTGGGTGTAGTTATCACCCAGATATTTATAGCCAGCCTTCATCTCTCTCATGTTCTAGACTAGCTATATTGTCTCCAGTCCTGTATCACCAACTAACAGGGGCCATTTCCCACTGTGTTCTGTGTAGATACCTCCAACTCAGTTTGTCTGAAACAGAACACATTATCTTTCCCTACAAACTCCCCTTTCCTCCATACTTCTTTGTTTCTATGGAAGGCTCCACTGTCTTCCCAGACTTCCAGAATCACGACCTTAATGTCATCCTCTACTCTTTATTTGCCCTGACCCTATTTTTCTTATTAGTTGACAAACTTTGTCCATTCTACCTCACAACACTTCTCAATCTGAACTCACATAACCATCCTTTTAACTCAGTTCCTCATCACCTCTCCCCTAGACAATTGAAATAGCCTCCTAATTAACTCCTTTCCTTAAGTCTTTCCCTTCTCCAATTCATTCTCTCCACAGAGCCACTAGTAATTTTTCCTAATGCACTGTTCAGACTATGTCATTCCCCTCAGTGAATGGCTCCTTAATATACTACCACTAGGGGTGGCTACGTGGTACAGTGAATAGAGCACTGGCCCTGGTGTCAGGAGGACCTGAATTCAAATCTGGCCTCAGCCACTTAACACACACACACACACAGACACACACACACATATACACACAAACTAGCCATGTGACCTTGGGCAAGTCTCTTAAACCAAATTGCCCTCCCCCCCCCAAAAATATATATATACTATCACTAGGATCAAACACAAAGTTTTATGGCATTTAAAGTCCTTCACAACTTGGTCCCAACCTGCTTCATGTGCTCTGTGACACAGGTCAACTGGCCTTTTTACTGTTCTTCACACACAGCAATCTTTTTTCTATGTCCACATCCTTTCACTGACTTTCCTCCATGCCTTCAATATACTTCCTCCTCATCTCTACCTCTTAGAATCCCTACTGTCTTTCAAGATTTAACTCAAACAATAGGGCACAAACTAAGCATAGACCAATATCTCACATCCTATACCAAGATAAGGTCAAAATGGATACATGATTTAGACGTGAAGGGTGACACATGCGTAAATTGGAAGAGTTAGGAATAGCCCACCTGTTAGAGCTATGGAGAGAGGAAGAATTTAAGACCAAACAAGAGATAGAGAGCATTACAAAATGTAAAATAGATCATTTTGATTATATCAAATTAAAAAGCTTTTGCACAAACAAAGAAAAACAGAAAACTGGGAAACAATCTTTAAGGAAAGCATCGCTGATAAAGATCTAATTTCTCAACTAGCTAGAGAACTGAGTCAAAATAATAAGAATATAAGCCATTCCCCAATCAATAAATGGTCTAAGGATATGAACAGGCCATCTTCAGATGAAGATATTTAACCTATCTTTAGGCAAATGAAGAAGTGCTCTAAATCACTTTTGATTAGAGAAATTAAAATTAAAACAACTCTGAGGTGCCACCTCACACCTATCAGACTGGCTAATACTATAAAAAAAGGAAAATAATAAATGTTGAAGAGGATGGGAGAAAATTGGAAAATTAATGCACTGTTGGTGAAGATGTGAAGTGATCCAACCATTGTGAAGAACAATTGGGAACTATGCCCAAGGGACAACCAAGCTGGGCATACTCTTTGATCCAGCAGTACCACAAATAGGTCTGTATCCCAAAAAGATTGTAAAAAAGGGGAAAATGCCTACATGTGCAAAAATATTTAGAGCAGCCCTTTTTTGCAGTGGCAAAATATTCCATGTCATTCCATGAGGGGATGTCCATCAATTGGGGAATGATCAAGCTGTAGTATATGAATATAATAGAATCCTACCGTACAATTAGAAATTATGAACAAGCAGATTTCAGAAAATCCTAGAAAGACTTGTATAAACTGATTAAAATGAAATGAGCAGAACCAGGAAAACATGATATGCAGTATAAGTAACATTGTGTGATGGTCAACTATGAATGACTTAGTTCTCAGCAATACAACTATCCAAGACAAGCACAAAGGACTCATGATGGAAAATGCTATACACACCCAGATAAAGAACTTATGGTTTCTGAATGAAGAATCAAGACATCTTTTTTTAAACTTATTTCATTCTTTTTCATGTATTTTTTTTTCCTTTTGGCCTGTTTATTCTTTCACAAGTATGATTAGTACGGAAATATATTTTACATGACAGCACAAGTATAACTTACTATTTTCGGAAGAGGAAAGGGGAGAAAAGAGAGGGGAGGGAGAGAGAAAAATGTGGAACTCAAAATATTTTAAGAATGAATACTAAAAATTGTTTATACATAGTTATCTCAAATTGAGAATGTCCAAAATTGAACTTAACTTCCCCTTAAAACGAATCTCTCTTTCTAATTGCCTATTTCTGTTAAGGGTTAAACCATCCTTTCAGTCACTTAGCTTTGCAATCTTAGTTACCCATGACCCTTCACTGTCTGTTATTCTTTTCCATATGTAATTTGTTTCTAAGTATTGTGGATTCTACCTGTCGCATATATCTGGCCTTTGGATTTTCTCTGTGAGCTCTGTGAATTTACTCTGTTCTCCATTTGCACCATGAATGGTTGAGATGTTTTTACTAATTCTATGGGGAAGAAGAATAAACCTTTATTAAGTGTCTGCATGTGCCAGACACTGTGACAAGTGCTTTATAATAATTATCTCATTTGATCCTCACAACAACTCTGGGAGGTAGATGCTACCTACTGGCTTCGTTTTAGTTGAGGAAACTTAGGCAGACAGTGACTTATCCAGGGTCACACAACTAGTGAATGTCCAAGGCTGAATTGTAACCCAGGTCCTCCTGACTCCAGGCTCAGTGTTCTCTCCACTGTGCCACCAAGCTGCCTCAAGAGACTTTATCAATCTGCTTTCCCCCCAATTATCAGTAGGCAAAAATGACCAGATTTAGTTTGTGGAAAGCGATGTTTACTGATGTGATATAGTAAGAAGAGGTGTAACAAAATATCTCACCCAAAAGTATGGGATACATTCTCCCAGCAGTCCATCCAAGAATCCTGGGAAAATGAGTTTAAATCAAGAATCCACAGTGTGGGAAAGGAGTAACTCTCAGTTGCTAGCAGTCCTTCTTGTCCCTTTGTGGAGATACTTAGGAAATTCCCTTTAGATATGGCTACACGACTTTTGTGTCCCCTCTTCTTAGAGTCCTGGTGCTGCCTTTCTTCAGTGCGTCTCACTTTTCCTCTGCTTTTAGTGCAGAAAATGATGCCAACCACAGTTCTGGGCATGGTTTGTAAGTCGTTCCTCCCTCTGCCATCTCACGGAGCCAATCACTTACAAAGTTTTGTCAATTCCACCTTGTCATCATCTCTTACATTCATCTTCTTTCATTTCCACAGCTACCAGGCTAGTATAGGTCCTTCATTATCATTTGCCTGGACTATTGTGACAGCTTCCTAACGGGACTTCCCACAGTCATTAACTATGTCCCTCCTCCAAACAATCCTTCAACCACAGACATTTGTCTTTCTTTTGCATAGGTCTATTCACATCCCAAACTTTTTAGTAGCTCCTTTTAGCTAAGAGAAGTTCAAACTCCTTTGCCTGGCATTCAAAGCTTTTAATAGTCAGGCCCCTCCCTTGCTTTTCAGGATTCTTTTAAATCTTTCTTTTCCCACAAACTCTATACTACAGTCAAACCGAACTATATACCCTTCCTGGGTATGTCTTAAACTTTCCCACCCTCATGCCTTTCTGCATATTCTCTCCCTAATGAATTCCCACTATCCTTTAAATCCCAGCCTCCTTCAGGAAGCCTTTCTGCCTTGGACCCCAGGACACACTTGTATGTCTCCTATACTAATCATACTACATATTGTTGATTATCATGTTGTCTGAATATATACTTGTTCCATTCCAGCTACTCTTCCAATCTTTTTAACAGGAATACAATTTCTTTTTGTTTATGCTGCAAGTCAGGGACTATGCTAATAAAGTCCAAATGTGATAGCTGCGTGCAGCATGTGCGCGTGCACACAGACACAGGCACAGACACAGACAGAGACACACACACACAGACACATACACATTCACACAGACACAGACACATACACATTCACACAGACACAGACATACAGACACACAGAAACACACAGACACAGACACAGACACACACACACACACACACAGAGTTTTCTAAAATGCAAGGTACAACCATATCATTCATCCCTCCCCACTAATCTCCACTCAATAAACTCCAGTGGTTTTCTATTGTCCAGGTATTCAAAGCCCTCATAACCTAGACCTCTTCTGCCTTTATGATCTTCTTACACCTTATTCCTGGTCATGTACTCTTGAATCCAGAGACACTGGCTGTTTATTCTCCATCTATCAGAACTGAGCCTTCTCTTTGACTGTCCCCCACTCCTGGAATGCTTTTCTTCCTCTGCTCAGATTTCTGACCTCCCCAGCTTCCTTTGTCTCTACTAAAACTCCACCTTTGTATGTATCTGTACATATGAATACACGATATTCCTGTATTTTCAAATATTCACTGGACTCTGGGCCTGACCCAGAGAACACTCTCTCTTCTCCACTTCCACTATTGACCTCCCTTGCTTTCTTTAAGTCCTAACTGAAGTTCTACCTCATCAGGAAGGCTTCCTCAGCCCCTCTTAATTCTAATGCCTTCCTCTTTTAATCATTTCACATTTATCCTGTATATATCTTGCTTCATATATGTTTCCTTATTGTCCCTCCGTTAGATTGGAAGCTTCTTGAGAACAGGGATTGGCTTTTGCCTCTATTTGTCATTTCCATCACTTAGCACAATTCCTACATAGTAGGTGTTGTGGTATAGGGGAGCTAGGGTACCCGAATATAAAGGGTACAAGGTAGAGGTCTGATTGGAAAGAATTCAACCACTCAAGCCTTCTTTCAGTCCAAGTAGCAAATTGATTGTAACACCAATAGAGTCTGTGCATTTGATAAGGGCAAGACTGATACTTTAGCAGGGAAAAGACTGTGGGAAGAACTGGATGTGATCTAGTAGAGGCAAGTAGCCTGGGGTGGTCGGGAGGTAACTGAGAATGAAGGGCTGGACTGGGCTGGGTCAGGGCCACAAAGAAATGACAATTGAAAGGATTGTTGACTGGGATAGGCCCGATGCCTCAGGCAAATGTCAGAGATCTGTATTTAGGGGCTGGGTTCCTGAAATCCTGAAACTGTCGAGTTCAGGGTCTTTTAGGGGTCCATCATTAGTGCCCCATCAGTAGACACCTAATAAACATTATTTGATTGATAATATTATAATACATGCCATAAACATACAGATCTTTTTCATTTTTTAACTGCTTATTGTCCTACTTTCAGTTTTATCATTAAAAGCTCTTAGTTGACCAAATTTAATTGGATTTCTTGATAAGACTTCTATAAAGTTGTTTTTCTCATCCAAAATTCTTACTGTTCTTTGAAGACCTATTAGTTTATAATATTCTATTGTCTTATTTTAAGATTTGCATTGGAGGCAGCACAGTTTATGTCTGTAAGAAGAGAGAGTAAAAAATACTTGGAAAAAAATCACATACCTCATACTTTTAAAAAGTGGCCAAATATTAATAAATATTGACTCATACGCTTCCTTTCTCATCTCTGAAGTTTTATGAAAATAAATTAGTTACGGAGCAACTTGGTGGCACAGTGAATAGAGCACCTGCCCTGGAATCAAGAGGACCTGAGTTCAAATCCAACCTCAGACACTTAACACTTACTAACCTTGTGACCTTGGGCAAGTCACTTAACTCCAATTGCCCTGCCTTCCCCCTCCAAAAAAAGCAAAAACAAAAACAAAAAAAATAAACTAATCATGCATTGAGAGCATCTTTGATTAAGGCATGAGAAAGGAGTAAGTTAAGTTTCTGCAAATTATATTCTAAAGTAGAATCTATCTTTATTTTGGCTGAAAGGTGGAAGGAATATAGGATTCCACTGTGCCTATTACTTATTGACAATAAAGAAAATTGATTCAATACAGCAAAATATTGTCTTAAGTGCTTTGCTCCAAGATGTTTCCATATATATATATATATATATATATATATATATATATATACATATATGTATATATATATACATATATATGTATACACACATTATCTATACATATATACTTATATTTATATATACATAGGTATATATAAATTACAAAATATTCCTTTAAAGATGTAATGACAAAGAAATTTCTATTTGATGATCTTCTGATTATGAAATAAAACATAAAGCAGATTATTATATGCTTGAGAATGGTTTTTGTCACCATTATGGATGTTGACCAGTATAATCAATGGAAGAATTCCTTAGAGATATTTCAAATGATTTCACCCTCATTGCATCAAGTTCTGAAAAATTATAGAACCATAAAACCAGGATACATAATCATGAAAAAGAGTTTAGCCCAACTATCTATACTGGAAAAACCAAGTAGATAAAGAATATTTATTGTTCAGTGAAGGGGTTAACATATATTCTATCTATCTATCTATCTATCTATCTATCTATCTATCTGTCTGTCTGTCTGTCTATATGTTTATCTATCTGCCTGTCTATCTATCTATCTATCTATCTATCTATCTATCTATCTATCTATCTCATACTTAAAGACTTCGTAGGTGGTGAAACAACATCAATGCTAAATTTAAGTGCACTGAATAGAATAACAACTAAGTACTTAAAAGAAAAAAAAATAACAAATGCAAAAAGACCTAGAAAGATCCCCCTTTACCTATATTTTCTTTTAAATAATTTATATCCTTCCTGAGTCACATTCTCTAGCCATGGCTCCTCTTCCACCGTATCTTACAAATTTCCCTTTTTGCATTAGGATATGTAGTTCATTCTGAATTTTTGCAAGTAGACATTAGAGGCCATGGGTTTTTATTACTTGCTCTTTTCTTGAATTTGTGCATTTCTGGGTATCAATTTCTGCTGGTATTCTTTTCTGTATTTTAGCTACTTTTCTTTAGTTTCTAGATTGGTGATAATCGTGTTATATCTCACACCTCCCTCCCCCCATATCTAAACATATTTATATACACACATAAAAAATTCTGGATTCCTATACCAGGAATACAGCAAATAAATTTTTTCTGATTATCAAATCCACAAACAGCTACCATAAGTGACCGTCATCTGAGGATCACCAGCTTCCTCTTCTTGTCTCTTCCTCCTCCACGCCCCAGTGGATTGATCAGTTCTATTTGTTTCTTCTTCCTCCAGGTCAGACTGAAGTGCCTCTGAATCCATGACATGCAGCTGCTTCCTTCTCAGAATGTTCAGCTCCCTCTTCTAGAAGACCTTTGCACCTGTCACTCAGCTAAAGGTGTTTAGCAGACCTTCTTCCTCTTCTCCTTTGTGTCACATTCATCCACCCTCCAAGCTTCAAACACACGCCTGGTTTCCTTTCTGCCTCTTCAGCAACTCTTTCATTTAGGTTTTCACACTGTAGTACTGCTTTTTCCCCCTTTCCTTTAGGGAACCCTGCAATTTCCCCGACAGCTTGGAGAGTAAAGAGGTGTTATTCAAGCCTATTTACCTTGTTCATTAAGAGAAGAATTATTCTGTGTTTTAAGCATAGGAGAAGTCATTTGCCATGGTGGGAACCTGGATTCCTTCTACTTTTCCAGTTTTCTTATCCCTTACTCTCCTCTATGTACTTGACAATTATGTGACACTGGTGTCCTTGCTGTTCCTCACACAAGACCCTCCATCTCCAGACTCTGTACATTTTCAGTGGCTCACAGACTGCATGCCTGGAATGCTTTCTTCTCACCTTCTTTTTTCTGATTTCTCTGGCTTCCTCCAAGTCCCAGATTAAATCCTAATATCTACAAGTAGCCTTTCCTGGGCTTCCTTAATATTAATTTCTTACCCTTAGAATTGTCATTCACATATATTTATATATCTATGTATGTATATGTGCATATACACCTATATGTGTGCATATGTGTATAGTTTTTAAATCATTGTTTCATGTTGTATCTCCCATTAAATTGTAAGCTCCTTGAAGAAAGGGTCCATTTTGCCTTTTTCTATATTCTCAGTGCTCGGCACAGTTCTTGCTACCTATTATGTACTTCATAAATATTTTTTGTGCTTGACTTAACTTCACCATATTCTCATTGCAGTTTACAGTAAACTTATGCTTTCCTACTTTTAGTCCTTCTCCTACTTCTTTTTGAGGAAAATGGGAACCTTTTAAAGAAAAATGGAGCCTCTATTTTAAGTAAAGAGCTCAAGCCAAGTTATGTCTTTATTTCTATCTGGGCACTACTCAGTCTCTTGACTTTCTCTACTGCACTGTAGCAGACCTCCCCTGGAAGTTAACTCTGCTACTGTGGCCTCCTCATTCAATCTTTTCACACCCAAGCAAGAAGATGGCCAATTTGAGCTTTGCTACCCTGGCATTCAAAAGCTAATCAAAGAATTAGGGGAAATTCTCTAACACCATGGATAGATCCTCCCTGGAGGACTTCGAACATGAGATGAGCAGAAATCAGACCAATAGAATAAGTTTCCCTCTGTATAGACTCCTTTCTCCTGCCAACCCCATGCCTCTAGCCTTGCTTATCTTCATCAGAGATCCATTAAAACACAAAAGGGGGCCTTTAAGTAGCTATGATTTTATTGTAACTTTTTTGCATATATTTAAACTGAAAGAAAATAACCGTTTAACATGCGTATGTTCATACTTTCATGTGTGTTTGGGAAGGGTGGGAAATGGATGATTTTCCAGTTTTTTGTAGGACATACTGATTCTTCAGTCACTGATCCTCTACGACCTAGAAAAGGAAACTCTAAACTTGGCATCTGAAAACATGGTGTCTATTCTCAGATTTACCTTTGACTTTAGATCTGTGTGTATCTCACTCTTTCTACATACACAATGACTATTTATTAAGCATTTGCAACTTCATCCCAAGGGGATTAAGAAGGACTACTGCCTGAAAAGAGATTTTCCAAAGGGCCTAAGGAGAGACAGGGAATGTTTCCTTTAGCAATGTTAGAAAAGGCAAGCATCTGTAGGAAATTCATTATTTATATTCTTCTGTGGGAGGCCCCAGTCATATTTTTCTCAAGTGGAAATATTTGATAAAAAGCCCAAGAAAATAGATAGAAGGAAGTTTGTTTTTAAAAAAAGGAAAATAAAATTCAGTCTCTGAAGCTGTATAATGCTTAATATTCAGCATTAAATCTTTTGAACTGGTGAATAGATATAAATACATGGACATATTTAAATTAATGTAGCCCTGCCTAGTACTGTTGGTCCATCCTATTTTTTTAAGGCTATAAATTCCAACCATGTTTCGTGTGAAGGGTCTCAGTGCATACTGACATTGTGAGTGTCAGCTCTGGATCACTTTAATCAGAGAGTGGATATGCATGATAAAACGGATAAGGGACTTTAATCAAAAAATCCGCTGGTCTGGAAACGTGACGCACTCCGCCAAACACACTTCATCCCACTTTTCTTGTGCCACTGCCAAGATTTCTATTTCATGAATATGCATTGGACATGATATTACATTAAAATGTGACATTGTTGTGTAGTGTTAGGGATTTAGAATTACCCCCCTCCCCTCAAAAGGAAAGACTTCTGCAAAGTTTTCATCAATTGAACATTAATGTCACAATATGATTTTATACAAAGCTTATTTTTGAATGGAATATTGGATTTATAACCTATATCATCCCCATAAGAAAACTAATTGTAATAGTAGTCAGGGGCTTTATTTAAACTCTACCCTGGAATGCTATATCGAGTTCTCACCTAGGGATCACATCTTTCCATATAAAATGCTTTTTTGTGAGTCAGGGCATAGGCGGACAATTTTGGATTTTGTTTCCTTATCTGGGAGCTAATTCAAGATGTAGATTCATAGAACGTTAGAGGAAGAAGAGACCTGAGACTCATAAAATGTCAGAGCTGGAAGTGACCTTAGAATCATAGAATGTTAGAAATCTGAAAGAATTTCAAGTTTAACTATTCCCAAGATGTCATTTTGTAGATGAGAAAACAGACTACTAGAGAAAGGAAAAAAGCCAAAGAAGGTCTAATATCTGGTTAGTGACAGTCAAGACTAGAATCCAACTCTTCTGACTTGCATTCTGGGGCTCTTTTCACAACTTCCTGTCTACTCCTACAGACTGAGAGAATCTGTGTTTTCCTTTAGTAGAAGTACTATCACATGCATCTTTAAATCAGGTAACTGAAACATCATTTATCCATCTATTATTATACTCTTCTAAAAAATATTTACTAGAACTATACTATTGGCAAGGTTCTTCTAGGTGCTAAGGAAGGACAATAATAAATATCTAATATAGCAAAATTAGAAAAAAAATATGTGCTGTTTCCCTCAACAAGCTAGCTTGCAAGTCAGTTTAAAAAAAATCCAGGGTCTTTAGTGAATATTCCATAAATTGCCTTAAATTTTTCTGCTCTCTGGAAATGCACAACAATTTTGGGGTATTTATTTGAAATAATATTATGCATGAAGAGAAAAATACTTGAACATAAAGGTATGTTCTTCAGAGGCAAAATGAATGCATTGTCAGATCTGGTTTGATTTCTTGCAGTATTTCTGCCATGAAAACATTACAGATGGTGTTTGGCAAGTATAGGTTTAACGCAAGGAATGCACAGCTGAATAGCTTCTTAATAGTATTTATAACAATCTGGTCTGGCCTTCCTTTAGCTGTGCTACTGGATGTCCCTGAAGTGCCATGGGGTCATAGCAGGAACCAGCATGATACAAGATAATGCCGGAGTCGAGGCAAGGATTTTTGCTGACTCCACCCAGTGACTCTATCTTCCTCACTGGCTCTCTGAAATACAGGAGGAAATATCAGGAGGAAAGAGTCATTCAACTCACAGTTAGAGGTAAGGATTAAACTGTGAATCCCCCAAGGACAGGGAATATTATATTCTCTTTAAAGCCCCAGAAAGAGATGCCTGATGATGGGTAGTAGGTAGATGTTAGTCCTGATAGCCTGCCTGCCTTGGTCAGATCACATCTGTAATATTTGTTCAGTTCTGGGTGCTACATTTTAGATAAGGCATTGATAGGCCATATCATATTTGGAGGAAGGTAACCAAGATGGTACAAGGCTTGGGAATCATGTCATATGAAGACTGAGGAAACCAATTGGGTGATGTTAAGATTGGAGAAGAGAAGATATAGTGAAGACATGATCACTTTTAAATATGGGAAGGTCTCTTAGGAATATTCAAACATATTCAAACTATATGACCATTTGTTGGAAACATTTTATATAGGATTCATGATTGAGGTCAGTTAGTTGATGAACATTTATTAAGCACCTACTTTGTTCTAAGCATTATGCCAGGTGCTAGGAATGAAAAGAAAGGCAAAATGACAGTCCCTGTTCTCAAGCAGCTCACAGTTGACAGAGAGAGACAACAAGAAAACAACTACGTAGAAACAAGCTATATACAGGATAAACTGTAAGCAATCAAAAGAGGGAAGATACTGGCGTTATGGGAGATTAGGAAAGGCTTCTTGTAGAAGATGGAATTTTAGCTGGAACTTGAAGGAATCCAGGGAATCAGGGAGGTGGTGATGAAGACTGAGAGTATTCCAGACATGGAGAGTAGCTTGTGAAAATACTTGGAGTCTGGAGAGGGAGTGTCATGAATAAGCAATAGAAAGGAGGCCAGTGTAAAAGAATCTCTGAAGGTTCTTTCAACTTCTGCCAGTCTTTGTAAATTATTAGAGATTATCCTGTGCCTGAAATAGGCAAAGCAGCCACAGAAACCACTCTGGCCTCAGATTAACAAAAGCATAGCTTCTCCTTTCTTTCTTCTGTCTTCTTTCTCAAATCCAAATTCTTAGTAAAAATTAATTTCCTCTCTGAAACAGCAACTACTTGCCACTAGCATTTACTTAGGGACAGTTTCCCAGTCATCCACTGCAGTGAGGGAGAGAGAAAGAGAGAGAGAGAGAGAGAGGGAGAGACAGAGAGACAGAGAGAGAGAGACAGAGAGAGACAGAGACAGAGACAGAGACACACAGAGACAGAGACAGAGAGAGAAATAGAGACAGAGACAGACAGACACAGACACAGACACAGACACCAAGAGAAAATATCATATTATTATGGCACAGCGGAAAGAATGTTAGTTATATTCTGATGACCTGGATTCAAATTCTGGCTCTGTTACTTACTCTCCATGTGATCTTGAGCAAATCAGTTTATCTGGGTTTCAATTTCCTGCCCCCTTTTGTATATGAACAGTTTGGTAGCTGAAAGGAAAAAAAAATTTGTAAGTTAAATGGATGAAAATCAACTTGTGAATAAGTAATCACTCTGATAAAATGTTAAAGTAACAGGGAGTCTGGAGTAGATTTCTAAAGTTCCTTCTAACTCTCAAATCTTTAAACAATCCATGACATTAAATCAGTTCTTCTCACTCCTTAAATAAAATATAAATTCTTGATCCTTTCATTGAAAGCTCTTTAGAATCTGGTCACCCCACCTGTCTAGCCTTTTCTCATATTGCAATATTACCATTCACATACTCTACCTTTTAGTCCAATAGGACTACTTGCATTCCCTTGTGGTCAACTTTTTCTCTACCATCTCCCTGCCTTGCTTTATTCACCATACCTTGAATTGAATCTTCTTCCATTCTCTGTTGGAATTCCTTCTTCTCTTTAGGGAACAGATGAGGGACTGCTTACTCCATGGTCCCTTCCCTAATCTGTCCCCCGCCCACCCTTCCAAGTATCAAGCAATCTCACCTAACATTTTTGTTTGTACATTTCTCATGAGTTAATGATGTTTAATTAAAATAACTTGTGCAATGCATATTTCCAAATAGACTATAAACTTCATGTGAACAGGGACTCTGTTATCTAACTTTTACTTCCTTTAGTTAACAAAGAACTCTGCATACATCAGGTGTTTCATATATGTTTGCTGAATTGAATTAAATTAAAATAGATTGAATTTCCACTATGCTACTATAAGTTTAAAATCTAGCCTTGTGTGTATATGTCTTAAAGAAAATCTGTACATCTGATCACAGAAGATCATGGAAGTTTAGAGCTGATGGTACATAATAGGTCACCTGCATTCTTTCCACTATAACAGTTCTATGGCACTTTAATAAAAAAAAGTCTTGTACATAGTGTGAAAAATCATTAATTAACAAAAGTTCTGTGTTGCCCACAGTTTTGTTTGGGTTCCCCCATATTTAGCAACAGAAACAACTCAATCCTTCTACTCAAGTGCTACCTTCTACACGAAATCTTCCTGATCTCTTTAGTTGCTAATGCCTTCCCTGAAAAAAGTACTCTATTTTTGCATAGATAGAGAAATATATTTGTCTCCCCCAATAGAACGTAAGCTCTTTGTGGTCAGGAAATATTTCATTTTTGTCTTCATATGCCCTAAGCCTAGCAATAGGCATGTAATAATGCTTATTAGATTCATGTCACAAAGATGCAGAAACAACATACATTTAATAAATACATAGATTTCCCTCCTCCCTCATATTTGATGATATACTCCTTGACATTAGTGACTCTGTTACATATATACTTGTATCCACAGCACCAAACATAGGCCCTTCTACCTAGTCATCCATAAATAAATGTTTATAATTTGAATTTAATTGTAAATAGAATTATTTAATTCTATTTATGTCATTTTTAAACTGTCTAGAATGAAGTCAGGACTAGGTAACCTAGATTTTGATGCACTTTCCACTCAAAATTGTCTATTGTGTAAAAGACATGTGCTATTAAAACTGGGATGGGAAAAGGCATCATTTAAAGTTCCAAGTCTTTAGAAAAGTTATTCAACAATTAACAGATGCCTATTGATTTTTAAAGCCTCTCCTCCTCCCCTCCATTTTCAGCAAATCCAAATTGTTCTAGTATGGAACACTGCAACTCAGCCATCACAGTCCCTCTAAGCCTTAGGTGACCCTAATGTTTTGTGTGTGTGTGTGTGTGTGTGTGTGTGTGTGTGTGTGACATTAGAGAGATGAGAAGATCAGACCACTGTGAGGCTGAAGCAGGGAGTTTTTCAGTTGCTTCAGAACATTGAACGATGTAAATTACTATTTGGGCTCTACTGGAGTGGAGTGTATCTTTCTGTAGTGGAGATTTAATTCTAAAGTATGCCACTCTACACATATCAAATTTCTGTTTCTGAGGAGCTCGAACAACTTCCTAATATACTTACTTATGTGAAAAATACTATCAAAACTCATCTTGTGCTTAAACTCAGAATCATAGAATGTCAGAGCTAGAAGGATTTTAGAGATCATGTATTTTAAATTCCTTATTTCACACAGGAGAAAACTGAGGGCCAGAGAGTTGTAGTTATTTACCCAAGGTCAGCTAGCTGATTGTCAAAACCAAGAGTGGAACTTGAGTTATCTCAATCCAAGTTTTTTTTTTTTGAAAATTTTATTTTCAAATTGCCAATTGCCATGAAATCTTGAATGTGGCAAGGGCAAGGCCTGAAATTATGGATCAACAAGGACAACAACATGTTTATGGTTTCTAAGTACCAAAGGTTTAACAAAATATCAACCATTTCATTGCAGAGTACTGGCGTAGGAGTTTTTCTCTTTCACCAACCAGTTGGATAGATTTGGACAAGTTACTTTCTATTTCTAAGCCTCAGTTTTATCATATAGAAAAGAGCGGGCTAGATCTATTTCATTGGTAACATTCTGTTCTGTATTTTAAGATTTTATTTTTTAACATTTTTCTCCTAATATTGCATGTTTTATGTTCCAACATTTTATGTTTTAAGGTCCTTTCTAGTTCTGACATTCTATGGTTATATGATTATGAATATTCTATAGAAATTTTTAGTGAATAATGTTTTACAGGAAACATTTGATATTCTCCACATTGTGCTCAACTGGCAAACTTACATGATGATGAATGGGCATCGGATTGGAGCAGCCCTCTTGGTGAATATATACAGAGAATAGTGGGTGAAATGGTGCCTGTGCATTGTGTGACTTTCTGGATGCTAAGTTTGTAAAACATTTTAGCATCATTTGGAAGGGAAGGTGCCAGAGAAAGGTAAGATCATTATCTTCATTTACATACATCATTATCATATAGATCTGAATCCCAAAACCAAATAACCGATGAGTAAGTGCATGAAGAAGTAATTTTCTGTGTATGTGTGTGAGTTTCTGACATGCTTGGTGATAATGAATCCTTTTGCATTTCCTTATGACATGTCGGCTCATCACATTGGGTTATATCATGTCATGTTTCATTATGCCATGATTCATATGACATAGTAGAAGACCAGCGTGGAGTTTGGGAATTAAAAAAAAAAATCCCCCACAACCCCACATCTCCAGTATATTTTTCTTATCTGTTCCCTGCTGTGGTTTCAGTTAGAAAGCTCCCATTGTGCATTCTTGTTATTAATTAGGATGGTTGGTTATCTGCAAGAAGCAGATATTTCTAAGATACAAGCACACAGTATGTGAATGAGGGTATCTTGGGACTGACTCTACTCTAAGAAATAGAACCACACTTGAAAGTCATGTTATTGTGGGGAGGGCAAGCACATCTAAAAATAGTTTGCTATGACTCCCCTCCCCCTTAACCTCCTATATGATGGTTGTACATTTTAGGCTGTTTTTTTGTTCATTTCTTTCCTTTTTTTAAAACATAGGCTTATGCAGATAAATTAATAATTTGTCACTCTTTTCCATCTAAATTTTAGCAGAGAATTAAAAAAATATACCATGCATAAAAATCTTTCCTTTTCTATGGCAAAATAGGTGGCACAATTGGGGCTATGAAATCCAGTTGTCATACAATTAGGGAATAGACACTTATAATCCCCCAAGATGAAGTTGAAGCTGGAAGAAACCTGAATCCAACCATCAGTTTTAGAGATGAAGGTACTTAGTGATCGTCTAGTTCCATACCTTTGTACAAAGGCAGTTGCTCTTATCTGATGTCTCCTTGGATCCAGAAGGAAATAATTTGGTCAAAAAGCAATTTCTAATTAATAAACATTTGTTAAATACATATTATGTGCCAGGTACCATGCTAAGCACTAGTCCCAGTAGTAGAGAACACCATCTCATCTGATGTTACCTCCTTTGTCTACACAAAACTAATTATGAACCTCTTGTATGGCAATTTTTTTCTATATGAAATTATTTTATTGCAGCTCAAAATGGAAGCAGAGATCTGTGAAGATTGCTTTAACCTAAAAGAGTTACTGTCAGGAATATAAACCAATATTTTGAATTTCATGTAGTGGAACAATAAACATAATATTCTTTTATTAAGAATTATTATTATTTAATGTTTTTTTTATTTTAAAAAGTTTTTTTTTAGGTTCCCCCAATAGTATTCTTTTTTTAAAAATCAGTATTTTATTTTTCCCTAGTTACATGTAGAAACATTTTTAGCATTTGCTTTTACAACTTTGATTTCCAAATTCTCTTTCTTTCTTCCTCTTCCCCCGCCCCCCCTGCACTGAGAAGGCAAGCCATTTGATATGGTTATACATGTGTAGTCATGCAAAACATTTCCATATTAGTCATGTTGTGAAAGAAAATATAGACCAAAAAAAAATCCTCAAGAAAAAATAAAGAAAATAAAAAAAAAAGTTTGGTTCAGTCTGTATTCAGACACCATCAGTTCTTTCTCTGGGGAATAAAAAGTGTTTCAATAGTTGCATTTTAGTATAATTCTTTTCCTTTGCAATTCTATGTATTTTAACTTATGCATTTAAACACATTATTCTGAGAAGGGGACCACAGGCTTCACCAGATTTCCAAAGGTATCCAAACAAACAAACAAAACATTAAGAACTCATGCTCTAAAGGTCCAGCTCACAACTCTTCTATGTTTTCTTGTTCTTTGTGAATCTTGTCTATGTTTTCTCATAAAACTTCCACAGATGTTCTATATAATGCTGTTGAGGGCTTCTTCTAGGTATTTAAATATTCTCTGACTTCCACCAGTGAGGCTCTTTATCTCTCAAACCTTTATATCATGGAATATTGAAGTTTTGGAGCTAAAAGGACGTCAGTATCAAAGAAAATAGGAAGTCACCAATAGGCAGGATCTTGGACTCATTGGATCACAGAATGTTAGAGCTGTAAAGAATCTCAGAGAATATCTGGACAATTTTCATCATTTTATAGATGATGAAACTGACTAGAGAGTTGATATGATTCAACTAAATTCACAGCTAATTCAAGGCAAAGACAAGATTAGGGTTTCCTGACTCCTAGTCCCTGACTCCTTTTATCACCTTGTAAGATGTTTTTATGCTATTTATGTGATTCTAGAATAATCAGTCAAATCAAGAAAGCAGGAAAAAATATTATCATTCATTGCTTCATGAAACAGAGATCTGTTTCATGAAACACATTGTCCCCTTTCTGACTAATGAATGGATAAAGTCAACACCTCCTCCTCCAATGATATTGTAACAAGAAGATGATCTGTGGTTCTCAGTGTCCATGTCAGAGGAGTACAAATTCTAGGAAGTTCTAATGAGCTCAAAAGACTTTGCACATAATTTCAGGTACTGAAATGGAGTATGTAGTCTGAGGATCAGTCAAATTAAGTATAGAGAGGATGACTAACAAGGGAAGACACTTTTCTTCCTTTCTTCCTTCTTCCCTTCCTCTCCTACTCTCTTTCTTTCTTTTTTTCTTTCTTTCTTTCTTTCTTTCTTTCTTTCTTTCTTTCTTTCTTTCTTTCTTTCTTTCTTCCTTCCTTCCTTCCTTCCTTCCTTCCTTCCTTCCTTTCTTTCTTTCTTTCTTTCTTTCTTTCTTTCTTTCTTTCTGTATGCCTCAGTTTTATTAACTATAAAGTGGGGGGTGGGAACACAGAAATTCTATGACTCTTGGGAATTTCATTCAATCACATGGTTCTTTCTCTTTCTTGTAGTTTTCCTGTCAATTGGGATGATGTCAATACATGAAGACATATATAAACCTCAAACTCATTGCTATATTTTGAATTTTTGAGTTCTTTTCCCAAAACATAGACCATAATTCAAGTTTAGAGTTCCATTTTCTAATATACAATATTGGGAGGAAGGAATAAATTAAATTTCAGTAGGTGTGATGATCATTTCTAAAGCCTTGGCAAAATGGTGGGTCACTTGCATTCATTCAAATCATTACAAATTCATTAAGATTTCCAGGGAAGAATCATTATTTATTTTACTTGTAGATTCACCCTCTCTCTTCTCCAGTTATTAATACCCTTTTCTTTTGCATTGCACAGAGTAACCAAGAGTTCCAGGATTTGTGGATTCAGGCTCTGTCATTCAATTACTCCATACTTGATTATTAAATGTCTGCTGTGTGCTAATCACAACTTGTAGTTGGGGGTGATTTATGTGTTGTTCAGGGGTATTCAAGCTCTTCAGTGCTTCTGGTTCAGTCTTGGAAATGGATGAATAGGAAGAAAAAAAAAGACCATTGTTTTGGGGAGAAAAGATGAGGGAAACAAAGGAAAATTCATGAATATAATGCATGACTACACTTTTCCATGCAGCTTACACCATTCTCAGGTCTATCACAGTTGGTCTCCATTTTGTGTAATAGGATGTCTAGAGACTAAAAAATGCAAAAGATGAGTAAGGGAACATTGGAGACAGGATTTCTTAGATTTCCTTTTTAATCTGTTTATGGTTTTGTCTTATTCACCTTTGTTATTAGTTTTTTAATAATGAAAAATAACAGTCATGAAATGTAAAGCAGAACATCTCACAAACCATCAGGTGAGTGAATGAACAACACAAACATCTGTCAGTTCTGTTCAGTATAATAAATAATCTAAGTATTAAATTTTTTTAAACTTGAGGGGTAACGGGCATGTATTTTGGCTCTTGACTAATGACACTAGTAAATTCTGGATTGTTTTCCGTTCTTTGTCCTAGAATCTGAAAGTAGTCACTTTGTCTTTGAGTCTCTTTCCTCATTTGAAAAATGAAGTAGTTGGATCAGTTCATGTTCAAGCCACCTCCTAGCTCCAAACTTCTATGTTCTGTGTTCTACTATTTTATGTTCTAAGGTCCAATATCATCTCTAATATTCTATTCAAATTCTGTCATTATATGTTTAGGGACAGGTCTAAAGGTCAGTAGATATTGATTAGGTCAGAATCCCATATCCTTTCTGGCTTATATTATTGAGATTTTTTTTTTTGGATCTGAATTAGCTCCATTAATTCTCTCTTCTGCTTAAATTTTCTGGAAAATTTCCAACCCTACACTTTACTTTATACAGTGTAGTCAGATAAAACTGTTCTAGCTGCATTTGTGATCAAATATTGCCTCAGCCATACTTGACAGCTTTGTTGAGAACAGCTATTGCCAACCCAGTTGTAGGTGCATATGGCTGTCTGCTATGGAGAGAATATACCATGTATGTCATTATTAAGATTCAGGCATTTCCAACTCAGCCTGATGGTTTCAACGGGGATTGTTGTACTTGCATATATGATCATTTCTGAATATTGTAATCATATTACCTGTAATACTTATAACATGCTTCACCATTATAATCTGTAAACTTCTGTTTCAGTCTCAAGAGAGACCATAAAGGAAATGTAAAGTTTGACCTTTCGCATTTTTGAAAAAAAAATTTACAGTGGTCTATGTGAGAAAATGTCATAGGGTCTATTAGTAGGGACCTTATTAACACTAACTCAAAGTTTTACTTTAAATGTAGAATTCATAGAACGATGATATGCAGAATGACAGAACCAGAAGAGGCCTTAGAATCATGGAATAGAATGCTGGAGAGGAAGGAACTTTAGAGCATAAGATGTCAGAGCTGGAAGAATTCTTAGCATCATAGAACCAAGGAATGTCAGAGGTAGAAAAGACATTAGAGTCACAGACCCAGAATTTTTAGAACTAGAAGGGAGTTTAAAAGGTAGGAATTATCTCACTCATTTTTCACTTGAGAAAACTGAGGTTTGAAGGAGGAATGTGATTAACTGAAGATCACCTTCGTTTTCCAAGAGGAAAGAAAAATCAATGACTATGCACATTCAATTTTTTTTTTCTTAGAAAATAGTCAATGATGGCAAGGAATTTAGCCACTACTGAAGGTCTGTCTTAGAAATTTCATTGGGGTGACAAGGGGGTGCAGTGAATAGAGCACCAGCCCTGGAGTCAGGGGGACCTGAGATCAAATCTGGCCTCAGACACTTAACACTCACTAGCTGTGTGACTTTGGGCAAGTCACTAAACTCCAGTTGCCCTGCCCTCCCCTCTCCAAAAAGAAAAAAAAAAATTAAAAGAAATTTCATCTAAGGGCCCTTACATGGTGGCCAGAAGGACTCTACTATGAGTAAGAAGGCCCCTGAGAGAGACCATTATTCACAGGAACCATGTGAAGACCTTCAGGTCAGCTAGGCAGAGATGGGGGTTCTCTTGGTAACTTCTCTTCAGTAGCTTTCTTTATCCTAAGGAGGGCATTAAGTGTGTATCAAAATGAAACCTGTATTAAAAGAATTTTGTGGGTTGAACAAATCATGAGGGTAACCACTACACAAACACTGTCAACCAGGCCATGTATTTAAAAGGTTAGACAAAATATCTCTTTGCTTTTTCTTCAGTTCTCTTCTTTTTATAGTCCACTGCAAAACAACAATAGATAAAAGGCTCTATATAATGCATGTATATATATATTTTTTTACCTTTCCCCAAGGAGTTCTGTGCTACCCACACTAATTGTAGGTTTTTCTGAAAATGCAGCATGAATCATTTATAAATAAAGAGACTTTAAAATTTCTAAAAGACTCCCTGAGGTATTCAGTATTTCAGCATAAAATAAGCGTTAAATGGAGTTATTCTGAATTAGCTTTTACTGGAAAGTGGTGAAAATAAAGTTTTCTTTTCGCTGTGACTGAGGCGGTAATTCTTTTACACAGCTACCCCGGGTAATTGACAAGCTATTTTCATAATTCAAGTTGGAGCAAAGGAATCATCTGAAGGGGCTAGCACGTGAAGAAGGGAGCTGTTATTAAAACATCGCTTTCCAGATAAGTACAGGAGATGCCGGCATGGGGGGCCGTGTTGAGACCTACAAAATAATCCCAGCTCTCACATAGAAAACACCTACGTTTTCGCTTGGTAACAAATTGGCTTGCGCCCCGCACATGTTTGTGGAAACAGCTCCTTGCCTCTCCCGTTTTTTGGGTGACTAGCCTCATGCTTGCGTAGATAACTGTTGAAGTGTTTGGCAGCTGGAAGGGGAAAGGATTTGACTGACTTGCATGGACTAGTAACCTTGGCTGTCCGTGCCCAGGGTACAGTCAGAGGTCGCATTTGATCTCTCTGGGTGTAAAATTATGCAGAGGAGGCTACTCAACACTTTGTGGTTGATTGACAAATTGGTCTGTCAGTCAAATGCTCCTTCAACTTATCAGGAACAGTAAAGAAAATTATCTGTTCTGTGCATATGTGAGGAAAAAAAAAAAACTTGTTCATTAACCTTTAGACTGCTGAAGCTCTGGGACATGTAAGGCTTCAAGAAATACCCACTATATGTGAAGAGTACACAAAAGATGCAGGTATGTGCATTTCTGTGAGTTTATCACTGTATGCTGGCACAGCACAGCCATCTTGTTTCTAGAAGGCAGCTTAGAAATATGGCATGGTGTCAGAGAAAGGGAACTGAGTCTGGAGGCCAAAGACCTCTGTTTGAGACCTGACTCCACCACCAATAAGTCAGTCACTTAATCTCTTGGAACCTTAGTTTCCTCCTCAGTAAAATTCTAATCAAAATGGTCACATTGCTCTTCTAGCAGGGTTGTTCCCATAAACTCTAAAGCAGCATAAAATTGAGAGCCATCGTTGTTATCAATCTAAGTAGCTGTTCAATTTGCTTAATATGTATGTGTGGTTTTCTAAATATTTCTGAAATATTGAATACTTTGACTATTAACAATAATGGTAATAACACAAATTTATAAATGATTCACATATTTATTATTACTAAGATATGTTTCTAAATGATTCATGCATTTTACAAATACCTGATCACTTACAGGAGGCAAAGTGTGTAGATATATGGGTATATAGCATGAGACTCCCCCTCTGCTGAAGAGATATTTGAGTGCAGATGCTTAGCTACCAATGCTTTATAACGTTAGCAACATTCTGTGTCTGCCAGCTGCTGTGTCTTTGGACTAATGTGCAAATATTGTGTTTTTCAGAGAGCTTTTTAAAGTACCAGTCTATTTACCAATTCCTCTGGAATAAATCTAAGGATTCCCAAAGAGGAAGTTATGGAGCTGAGAGCAAGCACTAAGAAATGGGACTGTGAGCTCACTTGTTGATGGCACAGTTGTTACATGCATGCTATATTGTGCATTTGGTGTGGATCTGTCCTTTGGCTCCTCTCTCTCTCTCTCTCTCTCTCTCTCTCTCTCTCTCTCTCTCTGTCTCTCTCTTGCTCTTGCTCTCTTTCTCACTCTCCCTCTCTTTCTATCTCTCTCACTCTGTGTGTGTATGTGTGTGTGTGTGTGTGTGTGTGTGTGTCTCTCTCTCTCTCCCCTCCCCCATTTGTAATGATCAGGGAAGATAAAAAGAGGCTTTTTCTCAAAGGCAGCATAGTTCACTGTATGGAATTGTATGTCACATAATGTTAGAGCTGAAAGAAATCTGAGAATCACAGAAACTAGAATACTAGGTAATAGAACTAAGGAATATTAGTATCCAAAGGGGCTTTAGGTCATGGAATGTTCCAGGTGAAAAGATTCTTATAAGCAAAGAACATAGAATGTTAGAGTTGAAAGAGGCCTTAACATGGTTGAGTCCTAGAACGGGAAGGGGCATTTAAGGACATCCAGTCTATTTTCCAGAGTGGGGGAACTTAAGGACCCTTAGAAGTTAGCTCCCCTGTTCAAGTTCACCCAACTCGTTTGTGGCAGAGTTGAAGACTATACATCACATCACTGCTAGTTCTCTTTCAGCTACATCACCTTACTGCACTCTTCTGCTTCCTCTGTCTGGCACCTCAAGGTGACTGGGACTTCTTTTTTGGAGGTGGGAGAGAGCAGCTGGAATACATCTAGCAGAAGATGAGTACTAGCTCCTGAAAGATGGTCCTTTCACATGGACAGTCCATTGGAAGCTGTCAGTCACAACTTGCTACAGAATGGGGGAGTTTAGCATAAAGTACAGGCTTCAACAGCTGGTCCCATCGTCATTTCATTTATTTTTAAAGCTCAACTTTTTGCTTCCACTATTAAAAATGTTTCTTTGCCAGTGTCTGAGTAGCTTGAAGTCTTTGAAACACGAAGCTTTCTATAAAATCCAAATAATTCTCTGTAATTCAAAATACTTGGCATGCTCTCTGCGAAGCCTGAAGCTTTTTTTTTTTTAAGGTAATCTCTAGAAAGTAGTTTGTACTCATGTTTTCACAGTGATTAAATATGCAAAGTAATTTTCATGATTATCACCCTGTTCTGAACCAAATCAGATTCGGCTACGCTCCTCTTTGTACAAAGCCAGTTATTAGATCAGATTCCAAAACAAATCCCCTGAATTTGGCAGATCATCATTTTAAAAGGGGGCTTGTTGAAGTAATCATTAAATTAAACCACCCCTTTAAGAATATTTAGATCTGGTCCGCCAAGCGGAACGGTCTAATGGCTTTTAAATTAGAAGCTGCGGAATGCTAGTGAATTTCTTTTGTGGGTCAAGTGGGTATTAACAAATGCGAACACTGTTCTCTCTTTTGTCATCACCTTGAAATCTGCAAAGAAAAGCAGAGTGTGGCAAAGAGACAAGGAGAGGAGCGGTGTTAGCATTGAACATCAGGCGCTTTTAACCAAGGGCAGCTTCGGATTTACAAGGTTGGAATCGGAGAAGGTATGAGAGGCACTGCTAGTTATCTCTTCATACCTCACTCTTGAGTGAGAGTGAAGCCTGCATCTTCAAGGAAGAGCAGGACCTGAGTGCATTGAATTTCATCATGTATAAACTCCTGGACAGAGGGGCCATAGCTGACTAATCATAGGAGTATAGATACCTTCTACAACAAGATTTAAAAAAAAAAAACAGCTCATCACTATTGACCTGCCTCCTAGGTTATAGGAAATGAAATCTGAGGGAATGAGAGAACAAGGTTTGAACTGGGGAAAAAATGTTTTTTAATATTGACAACAAAGTGTGCTGCACACGGTGAGCTGTTAGTCAGTCAGTCACAAGCATTTATTGAATACTTAGTATATGGGAGGAACTCTGGGAATTCAAAGGCAACCATCATCCCCCAACTCCAGTTTAGTAAATATTTGTTAAACTGAATTGCTCTGAATGTAACCTATAATACCTCACAATTATAAAGTATTTCACAGTTTAAGAATGGTCAAACGGTGCTCTTATCCAGAAGAAGAGTGTGATATAGGGAATACAGAGCTGGCCACAAAGTCACAAAGGCTGGGGTTCAAATCCAGTCTCTTATAAATGCTGGCTCCTTAAACTTGGGGAAATCATTTAACTTCTCACTGTACTAGGCAAATTCCGGAGACTAGAAGTTGCAGGGAATATACTTACCAACAATTGGTGGGAGGAATTTCCTCACTGGAAGTGCCCCATTTCAATGAAATTAAAGGTCCAATCCCTATTCTTTCCCATATGTTTCAATTGATCTTCACAATAACCTGGGAAATAGTGTAAATGTTATCATCCTCATTTTCCAGAATAAGAAGCTTTTCCATTAAATGCTTCTTTTAGGAAAAGAGGTGACCTTGGATTCTTGGAAGTTTGCTGACAAGGTATACTCTCTGTCAAGTCCTTACTAAGCTAGGGCTGGGTCCTGAAATGAATTGTGTGTTTGACATCTGAGGACCAGCACAGGTAAATGCCGAGAAGTTTATTTTTTATCTATTTATTTTTACAAAAAAAGGTTGACCTCAGATAAAGAATTATTTTTACTGTAATAACCCACAAAGACCAACTATTAAAGCATGGGGAGGTTGTCACTTCTGTTAGTGGAAGGTGGACTCACATTAAAAAAACAAAAAGCTGAATTTAGTTACTGCTTTAAGGTTTGTAAAGTGATTTACACACATTGACTCATGAGACCCTCACAGTGAACTTATAGACATTATTATACCCATTTTTCACATGAGGAAAATATAGATAATAGATTACTGATTTATCAGTGGCAGATATGAAACTTGAAGCCAAATAGGTACACACTTAAAATTGGTCTTTTTTGAATCTATAAAGCAGAAAATGGTACCTTTTCAAAATGAATAACCTTATACTTCGTTAATTTTCTAAAACACATCTGTTTGTAGAGATGCATGGTGCTGAGACTATGTGATTTCATATCATCAGACTATAGATATCAGTTAACAGATAGGCATGCTAGAGCAGATTACATTTACATGGCACTTGGTTGTTGTTGTTGAGTTAATTTTCAGTCATGTCCTACTCTTCATGGACCCCATGGACCATAATATGCCAGGCCTTTCTTATCCTTCACTATCTCTTGAAGTCTTTTCAAGTCCATGTTCATTGTTTCTATGACATTATCTCATCCTCTGCTATCCCCTGTTTTGGCTTTAATTTTTCCCAACATCAGGATCTTTCCCAATGAGTTCCTTCTTTTAATTATGTGGCCAAAGTATTTAAGCTTCAATATTTGACCTTCCAGTGAATAGTCTGATTTAATTTCTTTAAGTATTGACTGATTTGATCTCATTTGTGTCTAAGAGACTCTCAAAAGTCTTCTCCAGCAACACAATTAGCAAGTGTGAATTCTATAGCACTCAGATTTCCTTGTGGTCCAACTATCACAGATACATTGCTACTAGAAAAACCAGACCTTTGTCAGCAAGGTGATGTCTCTTCTTTTTAGTGTGGCACTTTATAGTTTCCAGAAAGCTTTCGTCACTGCAACCCTGCAAGTCAGGAGTGAAAATATAATTATCTCCATTTTGGAAATGAAGCAAATGAGACCCAAAGGCTCTTCAGAAGGTTGTTTTCACATGAGTTCTTGAAGAATAGCGACCTCCTTAGTTGAGGCCCTTATAATCTCTTGCCTAGATTATTGCAAGAGATTTTTAATCGTGCTCTGTCTCAAGTGTTTCATCATTCCATTCCATTCTTTTGATGCCAAAATGATTGCTGCCAACATGATTTTTCTTAAGCACAGATCTGACCCATGTGATTCCTCTACTCATCAAACTCTAGAAGTTTCCTCTATCTCTAGGATTAAAACAACAACAACAACAACAACAACAACAACAACAAGCTTCTTATTTGAAAACAGATTTTTTTTTTGTTTTGCTTTGTTGGAGGGGGGAAGGCAGGGCAATTGGGGTTAAGTGACTTGCCCAAGGTCACATAGCTAGCAAGTGTTAAGTGTCTGAGGTCACATTTGAACTCAGGTCCTCCTGACTCCAGGGCTGGTGCTCACTTCACTGTGCCACCTACTGCCCCGAAAGCAGACATTTTAATGCACTGTTGGTAGGCCTGTGGATGGGTCCAACCATTCTTGAAAAATTTTGGAATTCTATACAAACATTTATTAAACACTGCATGCTTCTTGAGCAATTATATACTGCTAGGTTTCTACCTAAAAGAAATCAAAGAAAAAAGGAAAAGGACCTTTTATACAAACCCCTCTTTTTGTGGTGGCAAAAAAAAAAATAGAAACTAAGGGGATGCCCATAAGCTGGATGAGAATAGAACAAATTGTGGTGTATGGATATGATGGAATATTTTGGGACTGTAAAAATTATGAAATAGATGATGTCAATTTGGAAAGAAATGGAAAGAAATTTATGAACTGATGCAAAGTTAAATCAGCAGAACAAGAAATCTTATACTGCAATATTAATATTAGAAAGAATTAATAATTTTGAAAATTTTAAAAAATTGATGAAAACAATGAGCAGAGCAAGTAGAACAATTTATGCAATAATGACAATATACTAAAAACAACTTTGAAAGTTGTAAGGACAATAATCATCACAATGACCATCCAGAGGAGTGAAGATCAAGCCACAATACCCATCTACTGACAGAAAGTTGACAGTTTTCAGGTGCAGAATGAGACAGATATGTTTCTTGAATGTGAGTTTGAGATGATGTGAGATGATGTGAGTTTGTTTTCCCTGATTATACTTATCTGTTACAAAACGTCTGTTTTTTTCCTTTTTCTTTTTTTATTGATGGGGGACAGGAAAGCAAAAAAATAGATTTCTGTGGATTATTTAGAAAAAATACTGAAATATAACCTCTTCTGTTTAACTTTAAACTTTTTACACAATTTAGCCTTAATCCATCTTTTTGACTTTAGTAGACACCATTCTAGCTCAGATATTCCAAAATCTAGCCAAAGTAGCCTTCTTTCCATTCCTTCATCAAGTCACTTCATCTTCTGTCTCCACACCTACCATCCCCATGCTTAGAATGCTATCCTTCCATACCTCTGCCTCATAGAATTCCTCTTTTCTTTAAGATGCAAGATCATCCTGTGAGAAGCTTTTTCTGACTTTTTTTCACTGCCTTTCCTTTCACTGCCACTTCCTTCCCATACTATTCATGTTCATCTGCTTTGTGTGATACACACATACATACTAACTTTGTATTTATGCTGCATATATTTTTATTTGAATTAGTTTCCCTCATTAGAATGAAATCTCATCTACAGAAGGAATTCTTTCATTCTTTGTTCTCGTACCTTCAGAACCTAGGACAGTGCCCAGAGTGTAGTATGTGCTTAACAAATGCTTGTTGATTGATTGAATACTTCAGGTCATACAACAAGAGTTAAGATTTAAATCTATGTTCATAGCATCATAAAACTAGAGCTGGAAGGGACCTTAGAGGATGTCTAGTCCAACCCAATTTTATAGATGAGGAAATTGAAGTCTAGAGAGGTTGTGACTAACCCAAGGTCACACAGTGTCAGAGGTGGGATGTGGACCCAGATCCTCTGATCATAGCATGTGATTCTCCCCCTCCCCCCCGATCTTGCTTTTTACTGGATCATATTGTGTATTCATTCATTCACTCATTCATTCAATCAATCAGCAAACAGTTTTTGAATACCTACCATAAACAGTTATGCCTCCCCACACATGACTTTCCCCATTGTTACATTGTGGGTTGGCATAAAAATTTAAATAGGAATTGTTTTGGAGTTTTGTGGAGCCTGGAGATGACACAGAAAAAGTTTAGAAATTCAGAAGTGCATAAAATATATGTATAACATTGTATAATAGCAACATATTTTATCTTTTAATACCATAATAATTCATAGTTCTTCTTTGGTGTTAAGGGAGGCTGAAAATTTTACTTAGATTTTCCAAATCATGGGAGGCACTGAACCCCAAACCTCCACATTGTGGAAGGAATAACTGTACCAAATGTTATGCTAGGTAATGGAGGTAATATTGGATATGAAGAAAAATAAGATATGGTACTTATCTTACCTTGGGACAACTAGGTGGTGCAGGGGATAGAGTGCCAGGTCTAGAGTCAGGAAGACTCATTTTCGCAAGTTCAAATCTGGCCTCAGACACTTCCCAGCTATGTGACCCTGTTCTCTTCAATTCCCCACCTGTAAAATGCGCTGGAGAAGGAAATGGCAAACCACTCCAGTATCTCTGCCAAGAAAACCCCATGTAGGGTCATGGAGAGTTAAACAAGACTTAACAACCACAACTTTCTTCCATGAGATTGCTGTCCAGGAGAAGAACTTATGATTTATCACATGCACATTTTTTTCCCCTATTAATCAGTCATATGCTGTGGCTTCACATTCCCTAATCTTACTCCACTTTTTATGTATATACATTCATCTCCCCCACTCCACATATCCTCTGTAGGAATGGGAGCCAAACATGCATATTGTAATTGGAACCAAATTCTACCTACATTAAACATGGTAAACCATCACAATAATGATGGATAGCTTGGCACACAGTGAATGATGCAAGGTGGCACCTGCTTATATATTCTATGCCAAAGCACTGGGCATGGTGAAAGACCCTGACATATGCTAATTTAATACTGAGCTATTCAACAAAAAAATGCAATGAAATCCTATTTAGGACATATACTTAAAATGTTAGAATCCCAGAATGTTGAGACAAAGAAGGATCTTAGTAACATGGGACAGAAAATGTTAGAGCTAAAACACATCTTAGAAATGATAGAAGATTGTGGCACAAAGGGATCTTAGCATCATAGGACCAGAGATCGTCAGAGTTGACAGAACCTTAGAATATAGAACCTACAGCTGAAGGAGATTCATGGCACCATAGAATGTTAGAACTAGCAGTCATAGAACATCGAACTGAGAAGTTTTCAACTCATGGATCATAGAATGTTAGAGCTTGAAGGAGCCTTAGAACGAAAGAATGTGAGACTAAAGTAAAATGTTAAAATGGTTACTTAGTCTAGCCTCCTCATTTTAGGGGTTAAGAAACTAAGAATTAAGAAGTAGAGCTAATCTTCCTAAAGTCACAACAGTTCAGTGGAAGAGCTGGAACTAGAATCCTGAACTATTGTCTTCTACTGCAGATGTTCTTCCATCCTTACACTTCAACACAGGTAATCATCAGTTCTGCCACCTGGATGGAGCCCTTTCCTGTTATGGCCACATAAGTTACCAGAGGAGGGGCACAGGGTCACTTCTGGGATGTCTATAATCAAGGGAACATTTATCATTAGAAACTTAGCCCATCCCTGAGACCTGAGAATTGGTTTATTTGGTGATTCGATTTTATCATAAGGGTGGAGGTTGGGGAAAAAGGGAGCTTAGCCTGAGTAAATTCTTGAGGTCTTACCTAGAGTAGAGTCAGTTCCTTCTCTTTTTTGTAGCCCTATTGCTGATTCAGAAGTCTGCTGAATCTTGGGAGGTCAATGTCAAGGGGAAAGGCAGGGTCATTTGTTTTTAAACATTTGTTTATTTTTTAGTTTACATCATTCATTTCCATGAGATTTTGATTTACAGATTTTCTCCCCATCTTTCCCCTACCACCACCCCAAAACAGTGATCTCACTGAATACCCCCTCCCCAATCAGCTCTCTCCTATATCCTCCCCGATCATCCCTCTGACTTTCCAGTAGGGCAAGATGGATCTCCCTACCCCAGTACCTGTATATTTCCCTCCTTCCTATTCCACTCCTCACTTGTTCTATTCTCTACTTTGTCCCTGTCCCTTTACAAAAGTGTGTACTTCTAACAACCTTCCCCCCCCAACCTGCCCTCCCTTCCATTCTCCCCCCTCTCATCCCCTTTCCCCCTACTCTCCTGTAGGCCAAGATATGCAATTTAGAGTGTATGTCATTCCTTCCCTAAGCCAACTTCAATGAGAGTAAGATTGACCCATTCCCTTTTGCCTTCCTGTTCTTTCCCTCCATTGTAACAACTGTCCCTTCCCTCTTCTATATGAAAGGATTAACCCCTTTCTGTCTCTCCCTATCTCCTCTCATACTATTCTTCTCTCACATAACAATTTCACCTTTTAAAATATTATCCCATCCTGTTCAATTGATCCTGAGCCCTCTGTCCATGTACACATATGTACACACACTCACAAATGTATTCATATGCATGTGTACCCTCCTATATAGACATATGTGTATGTATACATATATATACACACATTTATATTCCCTTCATCTATCCTCATACTGAGAAAAGTTTTATAAGTTATAATCATCATTTTTCCATGTTGGCATGTAAATAGTTCAACTTTAATAAGTCCCTTATGAATTCTTTTCCATGTTTACCTTCTCATGCTTCTTGTATTTGAATGTCAAATTTTCTATTCAGTTCTGATTTTTTCATCAAAAATGCTTGGAAGTCCTTCACATCATTGAATGACCATATTATCCCTTGGAACATTATACTCAATTTTTATGTGTAGGTAATTCTTGGTTTTAATCCTAGCTTCCTTGATCTCCAGAATATCATATTCCAGGCCCTTTGATCCCTTAATGTAGAAGCTGCTAGATCCTGGGTTATCCTA
>CM053585.1:323260769-323284272 GCA_028646515.1 Pseudochirops corinnae | reverse complement strand
GAATCTAGAGTTTGTTTGCTGTTCTTACTTTGCTTCCTTTGCCTGCTCATGTTGGCCAGTAAGTTACTTGATTTTTTTAGCTCTATGGAACTCTGCTTCCAGAGGGGAAAGCTCTGTCCCAAATCTCTGGGGTTTTTGCAGCTGCTGGAGCTATTAAGAGGCTACCAATATTTTTCATCCCCCACCAGCTTTGGCTCACTGAAAACACTCCCCAACACCACCACTCAAGACCATGATCCAAATCCAGGCCACTCAATGCAAGAGCACTTAACCTCTGAATGATAGCTTGGCCAACCTGCAGTCTGCAGGCCAGAAGCTCTGAAGCAGCAACATGGAGGCAGCTGCAGGGCTGCAGCTTCTGCCGCTTCCTTGCCCTAAGTTTAGCTGAGTTCCACTGACCTTTCACTTAATCCTTGTTTCTTATGGTTTGATAATTCTGGAAACTGCCACAGCTGCCCCTGATCCACTCTCCTGAAGGCTCCAGCTGTGGCTTGTCCTGGCCCTCCATCCCCCATGGGCCATGCCAAGGTTTCAGGCTGGGCTGCTTTTGGCTCCCAGCACTGAGATGATCCCTTTCTGCTGAGCTGCCTTTAGCGGGAGGTGTATTTTTGTGTTTTAGAGCCCTAAAATTTGTTTAGAGTCATGTTGTATGAATATTTGAGGTGGCTATGTGGGAGCTGTGGTACCTTGCTGCTCCTACGCCACCATCTTGGCTCCTGAGATTTTTTTCCAAGGGAGTTAATTAATTGCTTGTTCAATTTCTTTTTCTGAGATAGGGTTATTTAAGTATTTTACTTGCTCATCTCTTAATCTGGGCAATTTATATTTTTGTAAGTATTCATACATTTCACTAAGATTGTCAAATTTATGGACATATAATTGGGCAAAATAATTCCTAATTATTGTTTTAATTTCCTCTTCATTGGAAGTGAATTCGCCCTTTTTATTCTTGATACTGGTTATTTGATTTTCTTCTTTCTTTAAAAAAAATCAAATTGTCTAAAGGTTTATCAATTTTATTGGTTTTTTCATAAACCATCTCTTAGTTTTATTTATCAGTTTAGTAGTTTTCTTAATTTCAATTTTATTAATCTCTCATCTTGTTTCTTTTTTTTTTTGTCTTTTTGGAGGGTGGAGGGTTGGGCAATTGGGGTTAAGTGACTTGCCCAAGGTCACATGGCTAGTTTTGTGTTGTGTCTGAGGCCAGATTTGAACTGAGGTCCTCCTGACTCCAGGGCTGGTGCTTTATTTACTGTACCACCTAGCTGCCCCCCTCCTCTCATTTTCAATATTTCTGATTTAGTATTTAATTGGGGACTTTCAATTTTTTTCCTAGCTTTTTCAGTTGCATGCCCAATTCATCAATCTCCTTTTTCTCTATTTTATTCATGTAAGCATTCAGAGATATAAAACCTCCCCTAAGAACTACTTTGGCTGCATCTCATTAGTTTTGGTATGTTGCCTCATTGTTGTCATTTTATTGAATGAAGTTATTGTTTTTTGTGGTTTTTTTTGACCCACTCATTCGTTAGGATTAGCTTATTTAGTTTCCAATTAATTTTTAGTCTATCTTTCCATGAACCTTTATTACATATAATTTTTTATTGCATCATGATCTGGAAACAATGCATTTAATATTTCTGTTTTTCTGCACTGGATTGTGAGGTTTTTATTGCCCTATTATGTAGTCAATTTTTGTGTATGTGCCATGTACTGCTGAGGAAAAGGTATATATTCCTTTCTGTCCCCATTCAGTGTTCTTCAGAGGTCTACCATATCTACCTTTTCTAAAATTCTAGTCACCTCCTTAACTTCTTTCCTGTTTATTTTGAGGTTAGATTTATCAAGTTCAGAGAGGGGGAGGTTGACATTCCCCAGCAGTATAGTTTTGCTGTCTGTTTCTTCCTGTAACTCTCTTACCTTCTCCCCTAAGAATTTAGATACTATACCACTTGGTATGTATATGTGTAATAATGATATTACTTCATTGCCTCTGGTGCCTTTTAGCAGGATATAATTTCCTTTCTTATTTTTTTGATTACATCTATTTTTGCTTTTGCTTTGTCTAAGATTAGGATCTATACCCATGCTTTCTTAAAAATTTCAGCTGAAGCATAATATATTCTACTCCAGCCTTCTACCTTTACCCTGTGTGTTTCCCCTGTTTCAAGTGAGTTTTTTGTAAACAACATATGTAGGATTATGGTTTGCAATCTATTCTGCTGTTTGCTTCCATTTTATGGGAAAGCTCATCCCATTCACATTCACAGTTATGATTACTATGGGTATCTTTTTCTCCATTTTATTTCTCCCCTGTTTATGCTTTAATTTCTCCCTTCTCCTTTTCCCTCCTCAAAAGAGTTTGCTTTTGACCACCACCTCCCTCAATCTTTCCTCCCTTCTATCAGATCCCCTCCCTTTTCTTTCCTTTTCACTTACTACTTATTTCCTCCCTTCTAACCACTCCTTCCCTTTTCTTTCCCCTTTCCTCTCTTACTGCCTGTAGGGCAAGCTATATTTCTGTAGTTAACTGAGTATGTAATTTCCTCCTTGAACCAAATCTGATGACAGTAAAGTTCAAACAATGCTTATCTCCCTCCTTTCTTTCCCTTTATTATTGTATGATTTTGTGCTTCTTCATGTAATGTAATTTAGCCTTTTCTGCCTCCCCTTTTCTTCTTCTCCCAATACCATCCCTTTGCACCCCTTTATTAGGGTTTTTATCATCATATCATTTAATTATACTCACACCCTCTGTCTAAATGTCATAATGAAGATGCAGCTCTCAAGATTTATAGGTGTCATCTTCTCATGTAGGGATATAAACAGTTTGCTCTTATTGAATAACATTTTTTTTCTGTTTACCATTTTTGCCTCTTGAGTCTTACATTTGAAGTCAAATTTTCTATTCACCTCTGTCCTTTTCATCAGGAAGATCTGGAAGTCACTTATTTTATTTGTGGTCACCTCCATTTTAGGAACACTTCCCAACCTCCTTCCCTATCAAGTTCACCTAAGAATCCATGCTAACACCTGTGCTCCTGGTCCCCTAGGAGACTCACCAACAAAACAGACCTAACCCACCAGAAATAATTCATAAATTATCTCCCTTGGATCTATCTTCCAGGTCAGTTGTTTTTCCAATGAAATATTTCATATTTTCTTCTATTTTTTCATTTTTTTGAGTTTGACTGATTCTTAATGCCTCATGGAGTTTTTAGCTTCTAAATGCTCAATTCTAATTTTTAGTGCATTGTTTTTCTTAGTTAGAATTTTTACCTTCTTTTCCATTCGACCAATTTTACTTTTTAAAGAGTTGTTTTCTCCATTTAGGTTTTGTACCTCTTTATCCATTTGGACAATTTTACTATTTGAGGAGTTGTTCTCTTTAGTGGATTTTTTTTTTCCATTTTGTCAATTGTATTTTTAAAGGAATTGGTCAATTTTTCTTCTACCTCTCTAATTTGACTCTTAAAATCCTTCTTGAGCTCTTTCAAGAATGCTTTTTGGGCTTGAGACCAATTCATATTCCCTCTTGAGGTTTCAAATAAGGGTATAGTGTCAATGCTTTCATCTTCTGAATTTGTATTTTATTCTTCCCTGGCCCCAAAGTAAGAATCTTTGGTCTTTGATTTTCTAAGATGCTTTTTTCTCATTGTGATTTTTTTTCCTGACTTTTAAAGTGAATCTATGCTTCTGGGGCACCAGGGACTCTGTACCATGCTTCTTGTTCTGGGAGCTAGGTTATTGGCTTTGTGTGCTGTGGCCTCTGGTTCTAGAAGCTTACCTGCTGCTGAGCTGGAGCTGGCTTGTGTGTTCTGAGGCCAGGTGAGGTCTTTCGGCATTTCTCTGGGGTTACACTGAATCTCATGGTGTGAGGTGTGGGCGAGGTGTGGTCTGGCCACTGGAAGTCTCCTCCTCCCCTAGCCCTTCTCTAGATCATGGGTGGATTCAGCTGCTAGTGGATGCTCATTCACTCTGGTTTCTGCCAATTCCCCTGGCTGTGCAAACACATACCTGGGGTCCTGGTGTTGGTTCTTGCTGACTCTACCACCCTGGGACTCCAGATCTCCCACTGGTCTGCTGGGGTGGGGCTTACTGCTGGCTTACTGGGATATTTTCCTTCCTGTACTGGTCCCATTCAGCCACAGCAAGAGGGACATTTCCTTTTAATCCTCCTAGCTTCCTGACCTAAAAGCCTGCTGTACTCTTTATTTCTACTGGCTCCAGTATTCCAGGACTTTTCCTGGCACAACATGCTCTATGTTTTTCAAGGTCAACAAAGGATAGTAATGAAAGTGACTTATTGTTTATTCCACCATCTTGACTCCTGGAAGTTTAAATAGTTAACTTTCAAAAATTCAGTCTGTGGACAGATAGCCCAAGGAGTAGCTGCTGCTGCCACAGACGCTGCACAGGACTGTCCCTCTCTCTCACCTAGTTCTGACAGACTCTTCTCTTGCACTGACAGGTCTTGGAACTGCCACCACTGCCAATAGGTCAGTCCTCTGGGGTCTTCTACGGTCTTGCCATGGTCAAGTTCTAGAGCATTTTTTTTTCATATGACTACAGATTGCTTTTATTTCTTCATCTGAAAAAAGCCTGTTCATATCTTTTGACCATTTATCAATTGGGGATGACTCTTATTTTTATAAATTTGCCTCAGTTCACTATATATTTGAGAAATGAAACTTTTATCAGAGACACTTGCTGTAAAATGTTTTTGATATTATTTCATTGTCAATGATACATTATTTTAGCAAAATGTAGTTTACCTGATTATCTTTTTTTAGATCTTTTTTTTTCTTTTTCTTTGTCTAAGGTGATGATAGGTACACATGCCTTTTTTGCTTAACCTGAATCATAACAGAGTCTACACCAGTTCTTGATTTTAATTCTCTTTGTGTATCTTTTGGTTCCAAGTTTGTCTCTTTTAAAAACATATTTTTGGATTCTAAATCCTAATCCATTCTCATATCTACTTCCATTTTATGTGTGAGCTCATTTTCTTCACATTTCCAGTTAAGCTTACTAACTGTATTACCTGACATCCTTTTTTCTTCTATTTATCCTTCTCTCTCTTTTTTATCCTGTCTATCCTCAAGACTATTTTATTCCCCTTCTCTTCCTTTTATCATCTCCCACCCCACCTCTTTCTCTTATTCCCTTTCTCTTCCTCTTCCATTTCCATGTTGGATAAGATAGATTTCTATACTCGACTGTGTATATAAATATACTCTTCCTTCTTTGAATGAATTTCAATGAGAATGAGGTTGAAACATTGTCTGCCACTCCCTTTGTTATTTCTCCCTCTGGTATAAAAACTTTTTCTTGCATGCTTATTTTGTGTGAGATAATTGTCCCAATTCTACCTCTCCTTTCCCTTTCTCCCACTGCATACTTCTTTCTCTTTCTTTCCTTAAGAATTGTCTTACTCCTGTGTCCTCTGTCTATGTGGTTGCCTTCTAACTACCCTAATAAATGCTAAAGTTCTTAGGAGTTACATATATCATCTTTCCACAAAGAAAATTTTTACCTTATTGAGTCCCTGGTGAGTCCTCTTTCATGTTTACCCTTTTATGCATTTCTTGAGACTTGTATTTGAATCAATGGCAACTTTTCTAATCAGTTTTGGTCTTTCATCAGGAAAACTCGAATGTCCTTGATTTCATTAAATATCCATTTGTTTTCCCCGTGAAGGGTTATATTTAGATTTGTTGGATGAATTATTCTTGCTCTAGTCTTTCCCTCCTCATACTCTTAAGGGAACACATATCAGAGAGCCAGGTAACTAATATCTATGTCCCCACCATGAGGATGCTATGGCAGATTTTTAGCCCAGATAAATTCATTAGAATTGATAATTTTAAGTTTCACATATATTTTTATTCTGAATTTCTAAAAATAGATTCCATTTCTTCTCTGAACCATTCTGTAATTTCTTGTTGATGTTCCATGCTCTTTTGCATTCACTGTATTCTATATTTCATCCAATATTAGTTTATTTTCCTTTGTTTTATATTTTAAAGAAAGCCTTGTATTTTCTTTGAGTATTTACTACTCATCCTTCTTTCTTATTTTAGGATCCTCTCTATTGATTTATATGTTCATATTTTGGGCTTTTATTGAGTCTTTTTCTCTCAAAATTCAGGTTTTTTTTTTTATTCCCCATTACTTACTTTCAGGCTGTTCTTCCTTTGTGCTAGTGAGTAGTTCCATTAGATTAAAGGAAAGAACAAAGAGAGATCACTAATGGACAAAAGGACACAAAGCAATAAAGATATAAGTGGAACTTAAAGAAACAGGGTAAGAGAAGGTAGAAGGATTGAAGCACCATGAACTAAATATTGTCACTCCCTTGAGTCGAATCAGTTTATTTTGTGGGATGGAATTAGAGAGTAGATGGTTGCAAAAATGGGCAAAGTGAGATGGGAAGAACAGAAGAGAATTAATATTATATCCTTACCAAATCCTTGGATGAAGAGTGAAAGAGTTGTGACGTCCATAGACTAGTCAAAAGAGTTGGTTTTCAGGAAAAAGGAATAGTGAACATAAGAGAAATATTGAGCCTGGATGATGGGAAGGAGAGGTTTTCTCTGTAAAAGAAAGAACTTTCCTCCCAAGAGCAGCATCTCATAAAGGATGAGGTGTATGCTTATGATGGGAGATGGGTACCTCATAATAGGTTTAATCTGAGAGGAGTTTCTGCATCAGGAGGTCACCTTCTCTGAGTGCATTGTGCCTACATGGGCAGAATCCTGGGCCAGAATATAGGATGTGTGAGTTCCCAGGGGTATCTGACCCTCATAATGGTGAGAGAGACATAAGTGAGAGGTAGGATGAGATAACTTGGGGGATTAAAACTGGTCGTGATGATGGTAGGGACATGACTATTTCTAAAATGCAGTGTTGCTTCCATCAACCATTACTTCCTTCATGTGCTGTTTCTTCTAAAACCAAGGCACATTAGCATAAAGGATGTAAAAATGCAATAAATAAAATTTGGTTAAATAGGTGACTGAAAACAGGTACTTTGGAAGCTTCAACTGATGAGAAATAGACATTAAAGAAGAAATAAATCAAGATGTAGCTCACAAATCAGAGAATTAAATACAACATAATAGAATAAAAGAAAATATAATTAATGAACAGAATGTAGCAAAAAAATGGAAAGAGGTTTAATAAAACAAAAGTAACAAATATAAGAAGTTGGTAAGAGGAGAGGGAGATTTTGAACTATTTACTTAACTGAAAGGAAAAAAAGCAAGAATGAAACAGGTAATTAATTACATTAAAAAAGAGAATAAATCATTTAAGTAAAATTAAGTTATTGGGAGAGAAGGGGAGAAGGAGAAAGCCTGAGGGAATAGAATATCAGCATGACAGTTTAAACAAAATTAATTCCAGGGTCAAAGAACTAATTTCAAAGAAAAGGATTAAAAATTTTTTTCCCAAAGAATATGAAGAATGAATAGAAGGGAACATTCATTCATAATGTTATCTAACATTCACAATTTCAAAAATTATAGACTAAATAATCCAATTTTAAAAGTTTGGAGAATGAATTTTAAAAATTCCTTCAATCTTCTGTGTATGAGAAATCCATTTAAAGTTAAAGATGCATGAAGACTCAACATGAAAAACTGGAACAAAATTTTACCATTCATGAAGTGAATCTCTTCAAAATATACATTAGCACGATGCTATTAGACAGAGTAAAAGTAAATATTTATATCAATAAATTATAAAATTACATTATTATTAAAAAAGAACTCATATTAATATTTAATAAAAGATGTAAACCAAATGACATAACATCTGAATCCATAAATGAAAAGTTATACAAATTATAGAAAGATATAGATCACAGCACAATAGTCACAGGAGACTTTAATATTCCTCTAGCAGAGATGACTAATTCTAACAGAAATATAAACAAAAAGGAAATAATGGAAATGAAGAAATTATTACAGAACAGAAAACTATTTTTTTTCTCATAATTAAAAAAAAGACCATGGATTAGTATGCAGAAAAAATTATTATTTCATGTAAAAAAATAGAAGTGTTAAATGCATGCTTTACAGAGAGTAATGCAATTAAATATTTATTAATTTAGGGAACACACAAAAAAGGCACAGACCTAGAGGGACACTTATTAACATCCTGAACAAAAATCATGTCACAGAAACAATAATTATGAGAAAGACAATGACACTCCATAGGCACTCTTCCAAAAATTTCTGGGTTGAAGTCAAAGCAGTCCTAAAAGAAAACATGATCACCCTAGAACAGTTGTTCAAAAAAGTTGTTCTAAGATTCTGTGGAATCTCTAAGCTTCTTTCTAAGAGTCCATGAGGTCAAAATTATTTTCATAACAATACTGTCTTTCCATTTCTAATATGATAAATTTCCATAGATACAATCCATATAAACAAAAAATCTTGAGGGAGTCCTCAATGATTTTTAATAATATAAAGGGGTCTTGAGACTAAGTGGTTGAATATTTTTGCTTCAGCATATATATTAATAAAATAGAAAAAGGGATCAATGAATTGAACATGTAATTTTTAAAAATTAGGTAACAACAACAAAATAACCTAACCCAAAATAAATATGAAAGAACACATTTTAAAAATTAAAGTAGAGCTATGAAAATTGGGGAAAAGATGATAGAATTGCTAAAATTAAGAGTTGGTCCTTTGAAAAGACAAAAAATTGATAATCCTTTTGCTAATGATTAAAAAGAATAAAAATAAAAATAAAATAAAATAAGGCATTAATAAGGTGAAATTACAAAACAAATCCAGAAAAAATGAAAAGAAATATCAAAAACATCTATACATATTTGTGTGCCAGAAAAAGTAAAAATTCAATTAAAAAGTATCACTTTCATAAATACAAATACTCAGATTAATAGAATATCACAAAAAAACCTTAAATGATTAAATTTAAGAAAATGAAATTGAACCAGGTGTAAAATAAATTAAAACAGCAGAAAACTGGTTGAAATATATTTAAAGGAGAGTTATATCAAACTTTTAAGGGACAAACAAAATTCATAAAACAAATCATCCTCAAGATTTGAAAAAGAAAATTCTATCAAACTCCTTTTATAAGACAAATCATTTCAATGCCTAATCAAGGGAAGAAGAAAACAAAGACTATAGACCAATATAGTTATGAATGTAGATTCAAACATTTTAAACAAAATTCTGGCCAAAAAGTCTTTAGCAATTTATCCAAAAAATAGTTCACTGTGGCCAAATAGGATACTTATTAAAGATGTAAGCATAGGTTCTACATTAGGAAACAATGAACGTGTTTATACTAAGAACAAATAAAAATCCCAAACCACATGATTATAATCAATAGACACCTGGTCATGGTCTCACAGGATTATACCTTTAAAGCCTGAAGAGACTTTAGGTAATTGAGTCCAATTCCCCATTTTATGGATGAAGAAATAGAGGTCCAGAGAAGTTGAATGATTTTCTCAAGGTCACACAGATGGGAAATAGCAAAACTGAGATTAAAACAAGTGACATGTTCTTTCCATATAACCAGTCAGTGTCAGAGTCAAGACTCAATCTTATGTCTCCTAAATTCAAGTTCAATGCTTTTCTCTCCTAACCCATGAAGCCTTTAATAAGTATGATTATGAGTCATCCATGAATGGCTAGTTATGTTCAAAAACTTTTAGCAAGATAGAGAAGTGTATAACACATCTGATTTTTTAAAACAAGTATTATTGATGTCTTTTAAAAATTTCAATCATTTCCATATATTATCACACTTCTTAAAAAATCACAAAATGAATTTTTTCCCCTTCTCACCTTATATCACTGAGATGTCTTTCTTCACTGTCTACTTTCTGTCTTAGATGAAGAAGTCCCCTTTTTCTTTTCTAGATCTAACCCATCTACATGTACCCTTAATTCCATCCTCTATCTCCTTGCATATTTTCAAGCAGATTGTTCTCTCTACCTCTCTTCTCTCTCTCTGTCTCTAGGTCTCTGTTCTGTCTCTGATCTCTAATCTTTCCTTATCGACTCACTTTTTTCCTGCAGCCTAGAAACATGTTAATATCTTTCCTATGCTTAAAAAAACAAACAAAAAACCCCACCTCACTTTATTCTATTATCCCCAACAGTTAGTGTTCTATATTTCTCCCATTAATGGCTATACTCACTAGAATCCTGTCTCTTCACCCACGCTTTGGTTTCTTTCACGACTCCATTCAAATATTAACTTCTGTAGGAGACCTCTTTGGATTCCCCTCGTTTCTAATGTCTTCCCTTCTGAGACTACCTTCAAACTCTTCTGTGTACTTTTTGTAGTGTACTCTAGCATGTATATAGAGTTCTGCTTTAGAATGTGAACTTGTAGAGGACGAAGACTGTTTTTGCCTTTCTTTGAAGGCTCAATGATTAACACAGTGCTTGGCATATAGTACGCAATCAATAAATGTTTGCTAATTGCCTGATAATTATAATGAAAAACAATTAAACAGAACCAGTCAACACAGATGCCATGTCTAATAGTACCACAAGACTTTCTGCATTGCAGATCCATTACAGACATGCCTATCTCTTTCTCAACTCTTCTCAGAGTCCCAGATTGATTAATGCAATTATTCAACATTTGAATGTTGAAAATTTCATTGTCCATTATCATAGTAGTCAGGGCAAATACTGCTTTCCTGATTCTTATTATTTCACTTTATCTCTTCAATTTATAAAGGTTTGACCAATATTTCTTTGAATTCGTTAGTGCTGTAATTTCTCAAGGTGCAATAATATTCAATTATAGTCATTGTATAATATTTTTTGGGAAAAAATAAATTCAAAATGGTTAAAAATTAAGAAAGTATTTACACTCTTGAGGGAGCAAACATTAGCTATCAGGCAAATTCACTTAGATAAAACAGCATATTTTCTTATGATACGGTTCAAATCTCAGCTCTGTCACTTGTCATCGATATGATGAGGTTAGCCACTAGTCTGGAAGTAAGAGGGCTTTAGTGAGCCTCATATTCCTCATTGTTAAGCCAATCCCAAACAGCTCCCTTGAGGACTGCTGTTGTGAATAACTTTAAGGATCTAATCACTTAGTATGGTGAACTCTCTATTTTTTCAGCAATAAACTAAAACAAAGCATTCAAGAAGCTAAAGCACAACATTCACAACAATCTAACATATCGACTTATTACTAAGGGGCCACATAGTCTTAAACAAAACATATCATTCAGTAAGTTGCAATCTCATTAATGATTATAAAGTTCTCATCTAAAGTTTTCTTTCATCTTGATTGGAGGTTGGCTTCTAATCGTCCTTAAGGGATAATCATCCTTAAACTGATCATCTTTAAGGGATAGTGGAAAGTACAAAGGCTATTCACCCCTAGGTCATAGTAAGTCATAATCTCATCAGATAGCACTAAATACCCATGTAAAGGTTCTTTCATCTTAAGTGGAGGCTGACTTCCAAACTTCATGGCTCCTCTTCTAAGCTCCCAACTCTTGCCTGGATTCATAGGTAGGCAGTTCTCTGATGGCAGCTCATGGTCCCCTAGTCTACTGCAAGCCTTTCACAGTTTCTGTTTCTGGGAAGACAAAGTGTAATAGAGCCACAACAAATTTACACACATTAAGCTTAGCAGAGTTATAACAATATTCATACACATTGCTGGCACTATCATCTCAATTCACTTTCTGTCTGACAAAGTAACACAAACCAATAGACAAAGCTTCTGTCTGAGAAATCAAACGCAAATCAGCAGTAAAGTCCCAGGACTTCAGTAAAACAGTAGTAAAGGTGCTCTTTCAGGACTTCTGTAAACAGCAATAAAGTCCTCTTTCAGGGCTTCTGGATCAGCAGTAAAGTCCTCTTTTAGGACTTCTGTCTAAAAACAACAGAGAAAGCTTTTGTCTGACAGACCAAAAGGCAGAGTGTTCAAATCATAAACATTTTTTCACTCTCAGTTCTGCTTGGTCCCACCTCATGCTTGCACTTTTATCTACTCTGCTCCTTCCTATTCCACCCTTCCTATTGTGTCCTTCCTGTTTTGCTCTTTTGACAAGCTCCTCCCACCATGGGCTCCATGTGTTAGGCCTATTAAGGGGAGGGAAGGTCTCCAAACTCCCTTAGGCCTATTAAGAGCAACACAATGTATACTATTTCTTACAAAGACTTGATATAACCACAGGCAGGGCTCAAAGCCACTTGAATAGAGGAAACAAAGAACAAAGTAGTACTTTGCTTGCCATTACATTCTACCCCTTAGCACTTGAATAGCTGAAACAAGGAGCAAAGTACTACTTTGCTTGCCATTACATTCATTCACAAAATGGAGATAATATTTGCACTAGAATGCAAAAAGTACTACAGTGCCTTCAACTCACAGGCCTAATGTAAAGATCAAGTGAGATAATATCGATAAAATACTTGTAAACTGCAAAGCACTAGGTAAATGCCAGCTACTCTCATTATTTGATCATTTTATTGTCTTTATCTTGATTTACTTTTTTCACTGAAGACTCAAACCCTTTTAAAGGGCTCTTCAATGAGTAATTTAATAAGTAAGTGAAAATTATTATTTACATAATGATGATAACAAAATAACAATAACAAATACATATACCATTTTACAAAGTATTTTACACATATTATTTTATTAAATTCAATAACCAATGACAACTTCTTTAGAATAAATATGATCTATTAAGTGAATTATGCTCAAAAAAATTTATAAATGTTTTTAAGTAAAAGACCCATTCAGCTATCAATATGCATTCCATTAAGGACATAGCTCTTCTTGATTTTTTAAAGTAAAGGAGTCAAATAACTTTAATGCCCTCTGCTCTGACACTACCACATTTTGAATAATGATGGGAGGGACAGAGATCTGGCAAAATCAGGGCATTCAAAGTTAGGAATGAATTCTTTCTCCATGATGACAAACTTTCTTTACAATTTAAAGAATATATAATTTTTATATATTATATATAAATATATATAAATATATATATAAATATAATATAAATATAAATTTATATAAATTTATAATTTATATAATATAATATAAATATAAACAATATAAAACCAAGGATAGAACCAAAAAAAGATTTAGAATCACTGAACATAAGACTATCAACACTTGAAAGGACTTTAGAATCATAGAACATAAAACATCATAGAATATTAAAACATTAAGGTCATCTAATAATTTTTATCATTGATAGATGGATAAGAATACCTAACACTTGTATAGGTGCTTACTGTGTCCTAGACTCTTTGAAAAGTGCTTTATGAACATTATCTCATTTCATCCTTTCAGCAACCCTGGGTGGTAGATGCTATTATTATTCCTATCCCATTTTATAGTTGAGGAAATTGAGGCAATCAGAAGAACAATGACTTTCCCAAGATCACACAGCTAACAAGTTTCTGAGGCCAGATTTTAACTCAGATCTTCCTGACTCCAGACCTGTAGCTCCATTCACTGCTCCACAAACCTGCCCCAACTAGTAAATGGAAGCAAGAGAGTTTAAATTCACAAAGCTAATAAGCAGCATGTGGTTATATTAGAACTGGACTTTTTGACTTCGAATATAGTGGTCTTTCCACTGTGCTCTCATAATCATGAGACTTCATAATTTTGGTCCACTCTTATTATTGCCCTTCCCCAGATTATCCCTGTGTTGAGCAAAAAGTCTTGCTTTCCTGCACCAAGGTTGTTCTCTCCCCAACTCTTAATTAATAAAGACTGTTGACTGGTGGTTCTGTGAATGGCAGTTTGATATATTTATTTTTAAGAAATGTGAAATATTATTTTAACAGACATATTAATATTATGTTCTCATTGTAAATTTTCTGATTTCTTATGTTTGAGGAAATGCTCTTAGCTTTGCTTGAAAGTGTTAGCTTGATGGCACTGATATTTAGAATGAATGCATTTCCTGCTATACCTGGATCCCTATGAATATAAGATGGTTTATCTCATGAGACTCTCCTGGCAAGCCAAGGTTTAAATAAATGAATAGAATGTGCTCATAATAGAAGATGCCTGGGAGCCAAGAATTTGCAGTGTCATAACGTGGATGGGCAGCATGATTATGGAGAGAAGGGATGGGGAGGGTAATGTAATAGAGAGGTAGAACACCGTAGCTCTGAATCACAATAACAGAGCTCTTTACTGCAAGCTAAGACAGGGTGATGACTTGGCTGTATAAATTTATCCGTTTTATCGACAGGGAGTGATATGTGCTTTTAAATGAAAGGTCTCTTTATCTAAAGAAAGATAGCAATTTTAACATTGTCCATTGGCGTAGTTCTCATGTCCAATTCTCATTCATATTCTCTTTCTCTTTCTGTCTTTCTACATCTTTGTCTCTCTGCCTTTCCTCTTTCCTCCTCTCTTCCCCTTCCTTTTTATTTTCTCTTTTTTATCTTTCTTCCTCATACTTTCTTCCCGTCTTTATCTTCCTCCTTTGCCATTGCTCTCTTTTTCCTACTCTCCCATAATCTCCTTTTTTTAATCTCTCCATTTCCATTTCACTCTTTTTCTCCTCTCTCTTTATCCAATTCCCTTTTCCATTCCTTTTATTTCCTTTCCTCTCTTTCCCTCTTCTGTATTTCTCTCCTTATCTTCCCTCTTTCTCTTTCTCTCTCCTTTTGTTCTCCCCCCTTCCTCTTTTCCTCTCTCCTGTTTCTCTACTTCTCTGCCCAAGAAATTATTGGTGTTTGATGAATGATGATAACTGCAGCATGCCAACCTCTTTATTGCAAGTGTCTTCTCAGCCTGAACCTCATTTGTCTTAGGTTCTTCTATTAAGGATGTTTCTGTTTTCAGCAATTGCTTCTTTGTGCTGCAACTATTCCATAATCATGATTCATTATTTTGTCAATATGGGAACTCAGTCCAGCAGTGCAGGTCAAAAAACCCCCTCTATTCCTTAATAAATATATGATTAGTTGTAAACTATTTTGACTAGTCAAATCCCTCGCCTGATAGTAAATGTTTAGTTGATGAGCTTTACCTGACTTAAGCTAGTCCTCTGGTGGCAAATGTTCAGCCATCAATGGTACTTTAAATTCAGTCTTTCTAGCTTTGTAAAGGCTGCAAGAAGAGGTCCTGTGTTAGTATGGTCTCAAGAACACAAGATCAACTCCATGCCACAATAACATCAGGAGAGAAAACCAGTTGAGAAGATAAGATAGCATGGATCCTTTTGACCTTAAGGTGACCTATACATATCTGCTTTCAGTCTCTGGCACTTCCTTGAATTAATCTCTCTTGGAATTTATGGTTGCTCTTTTCTGAGGCTTGTAATCACGATTTCTCAGAAGGGTGCAGTACACAATGCTTTTCATTTGAATCAGGCAGATTCATTTGAATCAGGAAGATCTAAGTTCAAATCCTGCCTTAGATAGTTGTGTGACTCTGATCTAGATACTTAATCTGTGTCTGCCTCAGTTTCTTCATCTCTAAAAAAATAGCCTCTACCTCCCAAGGCTGTTGTGACCATGAAAACGTGATAATATTTGTGAAGTGCTTAGCATAGCATCTGGTACATTTTAGACATTCAATAAATGCTTATTTAAGAGTAACCTCAGTAAATATCATTGTTCTTTATTACATGAATATTCAATGGAATTTATGCACTAAAATTTGCTTACCTATTCCTTGGTTAATGGCAATTATTGTTTTTAGTTCTTTGGTATTATCAAATTATTAAAGTATTTTGATGCATATGGGAACTTAAAAAAAATCTCCTTGGTCTATGTCTGAAATCTCTGGGACAATAGATATGGGATATTTTCAAGACATGATTTCAAATTCCATTTCCAGAATGTTTGGATCTATTCATAGTTCCATTAATAGGATATTAGTGTGCATATTTCTCCATATTCCCTCCAACATAGACTATTTTCATCTTTTGTCATCTTTACCCATTTATTGGGTGCATAATGAAATGTCAGAATTGTTTTCATTTGCATTTCCCTTATTAATATTGATTTGAAACAAATTTTCAGATTGATGTTTATACTGTGAAAATTCTTTTGAGTATAGTTTGTGCATGTCCATTGACCATTTAATTATTAGGGAATGATTTCTCATCTTACATATTTGTGTTAACTCCCCTTCTATTTTGTGTATCATACCTCTATCACAAATATTTTATGGGGAAAGTTCCCTCTCCCCAAAATAATGCTTTTCCTTCTTGTCATAGCTGCATTAATTTCATTTATGCAAAAGTTTTTCAGTTTCATGCAATTGAAATTATCTTTCTGACTACCTCAGTACCTTGTTTGTTTCAGAATCCTCCCTTTAGTCACAGCTACAACAAATACTTGATTTGGTTTTTTGGTGTGATCTTTTATATTTACTGATCACATATCCATTTTGAGTTTATTGTAGAATATGGCACAAGACAGTGTTCCAGTTTATTGCTGTAAATACAATTACTCATTGTCCACTGTAAATTTTTATTTGTCTTTAATTTTGATATTTTGATTTTCCTCTTCATTGTGATCAAATGAGGTATTTTTAATATTTGTTTAAATAAGCTTCTAGTTTTATTATCAGTGATTCTGGGGGGAGTGGGTTCCATTTTATCTCTTTTTATAATTTCTAGTTATGTGTTCAGATGTTTTTTTTTTTGTTTATGGTTTTTCTATTTTTTCTTTAGTTATACGTACAGTTCTTTGATCTATTTGTTCTGTCTTTCAACAAAATAAATTAGAGATATCAGTTTTCCTTTAAAGTCTGTTTTAGCTGAATCTAAAAAGTTCTGTTATGCTATCTCCTTCTTTTTAAATAAATATATTTAACATTTCTATGGGTATTTGATTGACACATTCTTTAGGATTATATTATTTAGTCTCAATTTAAATCTAAATCTTTTCTTTGAATGCCCCTTGTTGCTTTTATTTTTGATTATGTTGTTATCCCTTCCACCTTTAAATTCTATCACGTCCAGGTCCCTTCTACTTCTCAGATATTCTGTTGTATTTATGTAGCTTTTTTTTTTTACTTCTTTCTTTTGTACTTTGTTTTTCTTCCTTCATGACATATAATTAATTTCCAAATCTGCCACCTAATCCCCTTCAAGTATATTAGAATCTATTTTTCTCTCTCAATCCCTCAATGTCCAACATTTATTTTCATCTAACAAATCCCATAATCTAGATGAGAGCAAGCAACTTTTATTTGTTCACAAATTTCTCCTCCCATTCCTGAGTCTCAGTAATATAATAATAATGGACGATAATTATACTATAAGGTTTGCACAACATTTTACATATCTTTGATCCTAACAATAACCTTGTGAGGTAGGTATTATCGTATTATCATTATTCCTATTCTATAGATGAAGCTGAGGGTCCAAGTGGTTGAGTGATTCACCTACTACCATACAACACAATGTGTCAGTCAGAGTCTCTCCTGATTACAAGCCCATAACTCTTTTCACTATCTTCTGCTGTGTCTCAGATACATAATTGTCCCCTTATTTTCCTTCCCCAAATCCAAGAGGGGGAATGTTACATTAAAGTAATCAGAGATAGGTACTTCGCATTATTAGCCATCAAAGAGCATTGCAATGCTGTGGCCATGTGTGTAAAATGCAGTGTTTGGATTAGACAATCCCTATGACCCCTTCCAGTTCTAAATCTATGATCCCATGAGCTGGAATTTTTATATTTTAAAAAAGTAATCTCTCTGTAGAGACAGAGACATATGGAAGAAGCTGGAATTTCCTAATCTAAGAGCAGGAAGAGACCCCAGAGGCCATCTAGTCCAACCTGTCCTGAAAGAAGAAATATCCAGCACATTGAACATGACTTAAGTCGAGAGATGGATCCAGATTTCCAGCTCTGCCGCTTCTTGGTTGTCTGATCCTGGCAAGTCACTTAACTTCTTTGTATCTCAATTTTTCCCTTACAAAGCGAGGCTACTTTAATGCCTGAAACCCCTGCCTCAGATTGTTGTGAAGTTCGCAAGAGACAAGTACAATTTAAAGTACTTTGTCAGATTTAAAGCACTAAAGAAATGCCACTTGTTATTGCTCTTATTAAGATTTCTCACAATAAGTACTGTCTAAAGGAAGACCCTGCCACCTTGTAAAGTGGTGCATTCCTCATCTCTGAAGGTTTTCAAGGAAGTGATATTGAAGGAGAGACTCATGCATTGACTATGAGGATGGCTCAGAGAAGCTTCCTAAGGACCCTTCTAGTTCTAGTATTTGATAGTTCTGGGTGATGTTTTCCATAAGACACTTCATTTTAAATTCATGAAATTGCATAGTCCGTCTTGTGTCTTAATTCAGTTAGCCCACAGAACTGTCCATTAGCTTTAGGTGTGTTTAAAAAAAAAAAAAGATGCCTCAGTATTGAAAAAATCCATGCCAGCTGATATGCATATTGAGCAAAGCTTTTAATCAACATTTTATGAGTGTTAACTCTTGTCCTAAATATAGAACTAACTGTGGCACAGACCAATAGTGCCCTAGAGAGAGTTTAATGGGATAAAGCTGTTTTTATAAGAATATATTAATATATTTATGCTTGAGTGTTTCCAGCACAGCATCAATGTGGCTACTCCCTCCGATGGCACAAATTGTAACATACCTTGGCCTTTTTATTTTGCGTGAATTTTATTCATGAGCCACCTTTATTCCTCCATCTGAGACACACTCAATGTGGGAGAAGTTTTGCAACAGGACTCAGACTCTCCGGCTGCTGTTCTTTGTTTTAATTCTACTACCAGCCCTGCTCACTTTCTGGTCTAGCATTTCCTGGATTAGAAACCTTTTCCTCCTTATATGCAACTCATCCCTGATCACTTACTATGCAGGAAAAGTGACCAGCATTCAGTGACAGTTCTTGTCACTCACTAAACGGAATACTAGAGATTATATAGCTAGGAGGCATAATGGATAGCTATACCTGGAGTCAAGAAGATCTGAGTTCAAATCTTTCCTGAGATATTTACTATTTTGATGACCCTGAGTGAGTCACTTAACTACTGTCTGTTTCAGTTTTTCTGCATTTGTAAAATGGAGGACAATAATAGTACCCACCTGCTAGGTTGTTGTGAGGCTCAAGTGAGATATCTGGAAAGCTCTTTGCAGACTTTAAGGCGCTAAATGAATTATATTACTGCTACTGCTACCGCCTCTCCATACTACTACTTTACAGGATTAAATGAAATGACATTCAAAAGCTTTAAAAAGCTATATGCATGATAGTCATGATAACTATGATAATAATTGGCATATACATAACATCTATTATACGCAGGCACTTTTTTTAGTCCTTTACAAATATTATCTCATTTGTTCTTCACAACAACCCCATGAGGTAGGTGCTATTATCATCATCTTAGACAGAGGTTGAGTGACTTGGCCAGGGTCTCACAGTTAGCATGTGTCTGAGGCAGACCCAGAACTCTATCCAGTGCACCACATACATTTTTCTTTTTCTTCTTCATCTCCTTCTCCTCCCCTTCCTCCTCCTCCTCTTCTTCTCTTACTATTTCCATTTTACAGAAGACAAGAAACCAAAGCCCAGAAAAATGACTTATCTGATCATTGAACTGGTTAATGGTGGGTATATGTCTATAATCCTGATTCTCAGGTCAAGTTGGTTTCCACTGCGCTATGCCTCAAAAACCATGAGCCCTATTGATTTCTGTCCCCCTTGGTTACTGCATTCTGCATATCCCCACATCCAGATTATATATTTATTTTCTACAAGACAATTAGGAGTTAAGTGACTTACCCAGGGTCACACAGCTAGTAAGTCACACACAAGTGTCTAAGGCCAGATTTGAACTCAGGTCCTTTCAGAGCTGGTGCTCTATCCATTATACCACCTATTTGCCCCCAATCCAGGTTTTTCCTGCTTGTATAAGCACAAATAAAGATAGAGGTAGCAACCCAGATTCAAAGAAAATATGCCTTCTCCCAGCTAATAAAGGAAATTAATGTGGGAGAGCCTACCAGAAACACAGAAAATAGATCAGGTCATAATTAGACATTTTGACCCCTTGCCACTCAGTTAGGAAGACTTTCTTGATTAACTCTGCCTAACTCTCATCATTGAATTACCATGCATGCCCTCAGATGACTATTTTCACTCTATTAATTTAACATATGACACTTTGTTTTTCTCCCCTCTATTGCATTTAGGCATGATAGTAATAATATTTACATAATACTCTAAAGTTTACAAAACATATACATTATTTCATCAGAGTCTCACAACAATTTTATTAAATGAGTTCTACTGATATTATCACTCACATTTAAAAGATGAAGAAATGGAGGCTCAGAGAAGGTGATGACTTTGTCTAAGCTGTCAGAGAGTATCAGAGGCAGGGCTCAAAGCTGGTTCTGTGGAGCTTTGGGGTTCAAAGGTGCTTGAGACCCCAAAATGCTAACATGCCGGGTCCTGCCAAATGGATTTGACTCAAGCCTTGTCTCAGCCAAAGCAAAACACATTTTATTGAAGATTTTCCATAATGAGTAGACTCTTAAGGAGCCTAAGTATTTGTGAGGCTTGTATTGACAAGCGGGCCAGCACAATCTGACACAGGGTGAGTTTGAGCTAGATTGAATCTCAGCCCCTTCATGGAGGCAAGATGGATCTTACATACAGAAAGATTGTGGGTGGGATCTAGGGGTGGTCTAGAGGAGCAGTTTGGGGAGGGTCTTGAGGTGGAGTCTAAGGAGGATCTTGATGCAACTGAGGTCCAACTCTAGGAATGGGATTAAGGGTGGGAAATAGCTGAAGGCTACCTGGAGATGGCAGACGATGGAGGGCTAGGCTAGGTTAAGAGTAACAGATCTGGGCCTAGTGATAACGAAAGTCTTAAGGTCTCGGGCAAATGCCTCATGAAATGGAAAGCTTCAATCAGAGTTTAAGGGGGTTTCCCAGAGCCTAAACCCCATCAGTTCTTTCTGCCTCTTTTTTGTATCTATGGCACAACTTTGTCTCTGTAGCTGGGCTGTCTCTTCCAATAGATAGTAAATTCCTTGAAGGAAAGGACAATGCAAGTCTGTTGCAAAGCGTATGTTATTCTTGTTACCTACGGTTAGTGCTATGTAGAGTAAGGGGCTATTAAATCCGTGTGGCATTGTACTATATTTATGGGGCAGCTAGGTGGGCAATGGAGAGCATGCTGAACCTCCAGGCAAGAACTGACTTCAAATGAGACCTCAAACTATACATCCTCTAAGTGTGTGACACTGGAAAAGTGATTTAACCCTCTTTGCCTTGGCTTCCTCTGTCAAATGAGCTGGAGAAGGAAATGGCAAACCACTCCAAGATCTTTGCCAAGGAAACTTCAAATGGAATCATGAAGAGTCAGAAATGACTGAACAACAACACACAACTGTGTTTTTTCATTGATAAAATGATATAATGTTAAATACTTTTTCAGATATGTAAATACTGTTAGATCTTTTACACGTTAAGTTCCCCAAAGGCTATGACTGATAACAAAGTGCTCAACATTTATTAGGTACCTACTTTGTGCCAGGGACTGCACTAAGCATTTTACAAATACTATCTCATTGGATCTTCATAATAACCCCGGAAAAGGCAGGCTATTGTTTTATAGCTGAAGCAACTGAGGCAGTCTGAGGTTAAGTGACTTGGCCAGGGGTGGGGAACTTGCAGTCCAAGTTCAAATATAAACGTAAGCAAAACAGTCTCTGCTTACCTTCTAATGAGGGAAGGCAACACCTGAGAGGGAGCCAAAAAAACAAGAGGTGGAGGAGAAAGAGAGGTATTTACGTGGGGGCAAAGTCTAGGATTCTGGGTGGTACCAGGCTGAACTAGGTTTGTTATCAACATGGTTGGCTTAAGTGCTTCCTCAAATGGAAATTTGGGAATAAATTTACCATCAAGTGAGTGTGATTATGAAAAAGCTTTATATAATGTCATGTGAGGTATAATTAAATGGACTAAGGGCATTTAACTAGTAGGAAATTCAGACAAGACCTTACCATTGTATTTAAATATTTGAAGAGGCATCAGAAGGAAAAGGGCTTAGACTTGTTCTATAGTAGTTCCATAAGGGAGACCCAGGAGGAATGGATGGTAACTATACGCGGTAAACTTCAGCTCGAAGAATGAAATTTCTAACAATTAGCAATAATCCCTAAATGAAATCTGATGCCTATATTGTTAGAGTTGGAAGGGACATTAGAGGTCATTCAGTGAATTTTCCATCAGTGAAGGAGTTAAATTGCAGCTTGGATGAACTACTGCCTGGAGTCTCATAGAAGAGATTTCTTTATTATGATGGGGTTTGACCTGGGTGGATCCTGAGAGCTCTTCCGGTTCTATGATGCTAGGTCTTCTCTAGTCTTTTCCCCAGTTCAGTTCGAGTCCAGTCCAAAATAGTGTACATTCCATAAATATTAGTAACTGAGTGGCCTTAAAAATATTCTGAGAACATCAGTAATAATGACAATTGTCTTTAAAAGGCATCAACTTGCATTATATCTGGTACCGTCAACCCGATGATAAACAAACCAATATAAAAAACGGAACTTCACTTAATAATGCCCTTCTACATGGGCCAATGTGGTCCTCATGACTATTCTTCATTAAATTCCAGTTTCTCAAATTTGGATTGAGAAATCTCTCCAAAAAGGCTGTGAAGGAATCATTCCTCACTTTAATCTTTTTGTTGCATTTCAACAGGTCTTAAAATGTTGAGAAAAAAGGCAACTTGAAGATGTCTATGGCAAGAATGTAATGATATCTAGCATGTATCTAACACTTTTAAGATTTACAAAGTATTTTACATATGTTATCTCATTTGATCCTGATAACAACCCTGGGATGTAGGGGCCATTATTATCCCCATTTTACAGGTGAGAAAACTAAGGCTGAGAGAGACTAAGTGACATGTCCAGGGTTATACAGTTATAGGTAGTAAGTGTCTGAGGCAGGATTTAAACTTAGGTCTTTCAGACTGATCCACTGCTATGCATTGCATTGTCTAACTGCCAAGATGGAAGTTTAGCATGGGAAAGTTATTTTTTTTTTAGCTCTTATTAATTTTAGTTTACAACATTCATTTCCATGAGATTTTGAGTTACAAATTTTCTCCCCATCTTTCCCCTACCCACTACCCCAAAACAACCATCCCACTGTATAACTCCTCCCCCAATCTATTCTCTTCTATGTCCTCCCCCATCACGCCTCTGAATTTCAGGTAGGGCAAGATGGATCTCCCTACCACAGTGCCTGTGTATCTTAAGTTCCAGTTGGATGTAGTTAATAATACTAATTGTGTGTGTATATATATATATATTTTTAACATTTGATTATAGAGCTTTAAGTTCTAGATTCTTTTTCATCCTCCCTCATCACCCACCCCCACTGGAAGGGCAAGCAATCAAATACAGGCTGTACGTGTGTAATTATGCAGAACCTCTCCACAGTGGGCATATTGTGAGAAACTGTTTACATGTCCCTCCTTCCTA
>CM053585.1:323232188-323260269 GCA_028646515.1 Pseudochirops corinnae | reverse complement strand
TTATTCTCTTCAGAATGCTTTTGAGATTCTTTTTCCGTCTGGCAAAGTCAACTTTTTAAGGCATTCTTCTCCTCATTGGCTTTTTGGGCCTCTTTTGTCATTTGAGTTAATCTATTTTTTAAGGTGTTAATTTCTTTAGTCAGGTTGTTGACTCTCTTTTCATGATTTTCTTGCATCATTCTTATTTCTCTTCCCAATTTTTCCTCCACTTCTCTCATTTGGTTTTCAAAATCTTTTTTAAGCTGATCTCTAGCTTTTAGGCAATCTTCATGCTTATTGGAAGCTTTTGGTGCAGGAGTTCCAACTGTGTTGTCCTCCTTCCATTCCCTGCCTTGATCCTTCTTTTCCCCAAAGAAGGAATCCAGAGTTTGGTTACTTTTCTTACTTTTAACAGTAAGGCTTATTCATGGCTGGCCGGTCAGTGAAAAAAACAATTTTTTTTTTTTAACTCTGTGGATCTCTGCTTCCAGAGGGGAAAGCTCTGTCCCAAATTGCTGGGGTTTTCCCAGCTGCTGGAGCTTTTAGGAGGCTGCTGGGTCCCTCCCCAACTCCAGCTCACTGAAAAAAACACCCCAGGACCCCCACCCAAGACCACGATCCGGATCCAGGCCGCTCAACCTGAGAGCACTCAAGGTTTGAGAGAGGAAGTATATACACAAGTATATATATATACTTGGCTCAACTTGTCCAGCCACCTGCAGGGCAAAACCATGATTTTAGGCTGGGCTGGTGTTGGCTCGCAGAGCTGAGATGGTTCCTCGTAACCAAGCTGCCTTTAGTGGAAAGTATATTTGTGTGTGTTATGGAGTTCTAGAATTTGTTTAGAGTCATATTTTGTGGGTATTTTGAGGTGGCTATGTGAGAGCTGCAATATGTTGCTGCTCCTACACTGCCATCTTGGCTCTGCCCTCGCATGGGAAATTTATAAAATGGAGACAAAATACTTTATTCAATCAACAGTCACCAGGTGCCAATTTCCTATGTCTAGTAAGAATATAAAAGTTTGCTTGATTGAATTCCTAGAATTGTAGAATCTAAGAGTTGGGAAGGGCTTTAGAGCTTGTCTGCTCCAGCATGTTTCTGAAGAAACGTTTCTTATACATCATGCCCAACAAGTGATCAGAAAACCACAGAATCTCAGAGGAGGAAGTGATTCCAGGGTCACTTAGTCCAGTGTATATTTCAAGAAGAAGCTTCTCTATAGCCTACTTAAGTGATCATCTAGCTAACCTTTTCTGGAGGACATCTAGTAAGGGACAGCCCACTACTTCTTGAGATTTCTTATTACTTGAGAGATTTCTTTACATCAAGATACCATTTTGCAACTTCTACTTACTGCTCCTGTTATAACCTCTTGGACATAACAGAATAAGTCTGATTTCTATTTCAAATTATGACCCTTCAAATATTTTAAGACTGCTATCATGTCCCCCAAACCCAAATATTCTTTACTCCAGGTAAGGTATTCCTTGCTCCTTCAACCCATATTTGTATGAAAGGCTCTTGAGGATATCACCTTCCTCTCCATTCTTTCTAGTTTCTCATTGTCCGTCCTAAAATGTGGGACCTAAAACTGACCAGAATACTCTAGGTGTCTGACCAGGGCAGAGTACAGCAGGACCATTGGCTTTCTAGTTCTCTCCTATTCTTCAGAATCTTTCTAAGAGCATGGACGATAACTTAGCAAATATATATGCCAGTGCTGTTGAGACCCCATCTGGGTCTGATGGCTGAAACTCATCAAAGATAGGTAAGTGCTCTCTTACTATTTTCTTTTTTATTTGAACTTTCATTTCCCTATTAGCTATTTTTATTCTTCCCTTTTTGGTGAAAGACCATTCTCTTTAGCAGAGAAGACGAAAGCAAAATAAAATATGGTAGTTTTTCCTTTTCTCCATCATCCTCTGCCATCATCTTATCCACTTTAAGCAGAGATTCCATCTCTTCTTTGATCTCCCTCTTTTCTGCTAATTTAACCCCAACCTTAGTTTGAGAGGATATTCACTACCTCTTAAAGCAGCCCATCCCACTTTTGTACAACTCTAATTAATAGAGCAGCTAGGTGGTGCAGCAATTAGAGTACCAGGCCTGGAGTCAGGAAGACTCCTTCCTGAATTCAAACCTGGCCAGAGACACTTAACAGCTGTGTGACCCTGGCCAAGTCACTTAACTATGTGTGCTTCCATTTTTTCATATGCAAAATGAGCTGGAGAAGGAAATGGCAAACTATTCCAGTATCATTGCCAAAAAAATACCAGATGGGGTTATGAAGAGTCAGACACGACTGACTGAATGACAACAACAATAACAAGTTGTTAAGAAGTTTCTGTTTATATCAAATCTAAATCTTTCTCTGTGCAATGAAGGGGAGAGAGGTTACCATCAGCTTTTTTGATTTCATCTTGAGACAGAATCGATGTCACATACAAATTTGCCTGTGAAAAATTAGATTTCCTTTTTCTGATACAGAAAGACAGAGAAGTTGCTCCCAGTGACAAAAAAGTGTTAAGGAGGAATCAACACATGTTCTCATAAGTATGAAATCATAGAACCCTAGATTCTGAGAGTTGGGAGGGACCTCAAAGTTTATCTAGTCCAATATCCTGTATGACGCATGGGTCTTCTTTAACTCATCCCCAATGAGCACATCAAAGAACAGAATGAAATAGACACAATATAGCCAGAAAAACAAGATTAAATTTGAGGATGGTCCATAAGCGATAGAAAAACATCAACACTGTCTCCTTGTATTTAAACTTAGTAACAAGTGTACTTGACTTGCACCTATGTCTACTTTGAACCTTGCAGTAAAATGTCTTTACAACAAAGACCAAGAGCAGGAAGCTATTCCCATATTTCCTCGATTGTATCAAGACAAATTTGTGGATTTCATGGATACAATGTGAATTTTCCTGGCTTATCACTGACTCCCAGATGTGGCATCTACATCTATCCTACTACTGTCTCAAATTTACAACTTTGAAGCTGTTGAATCAAGAAGAATTATTGAGTTGAATACTCAGGAATGATAGAGTTCATGCGCAAGATGGTCTTGGGGCTTAGTCTTTTTAAAGGCATCAAGTCAGACTGACAAAGACACAATCATTGCCTAAGAGAAGAAGCAACAACTGAGAGATCCTAGGATACGTGTGAACCTGGACAGAAACAAGTATGTGTAGTCATAAAAAGAGAGAGAGAGATCCTCAGGATGAGACTGAGACGATAAAAGGTTTTAAAGACTCAACTGAGAGTGGGAGTCACTGCACAAACAAGCCATCTGCATAGACCCAAAGGAAAGGAAAGTCATCATAGCAGGAAGCATTCACTGAGGGCCAAATTGTACCTACCCCCTCCTGGAGTTATGAACTATATGAACCATATAGATCCAGAGTGAAGACAGGATACACCATAGAGAGGGGAAGTTTTCCTAACTCATAAGCTGGTAACTAAAATATTTATTTCTTAATAAAATGAAAACTCCTGCATCATTGGCACATCATCTCTCTCAGACTAAGATTATCCTTCATATATCTTCTTTATTCATCTATTCAACAAAGAATTGTATGGTAGCTCAAAATCTGAAAAGCTTTTAAGCTTTGCTCATCATATATACACAATAATGTCAGAGTTAGAGTTAATAAACACTTAAGTGCCTACTACATGCCAAGCCCTGTGTTAAGAGCTGGGGTTACAAAGAAAGGCATAAAATAATCCCTGCCCTCCAAGTTTTCACAATCTAATGGCGCAGGTAACACATAAAAATAAGCCGAAAGGTGGGAGAAAGATCTGTCTATGGATTGGAAGGAGGGAGCATGATGAAGTTCTGCAATCTGGATGGGAAATGATCTAAGGAGATTTGAGTGTCCAAGTTGATTCCATCTTACAGAAATGATGAAGTCCAGGATATTAGCTGGATAGGAGATGATGATTATATAGACAGGAATGTGATTAAGCAGGGGATAGGTAGTAACCTTGACACTTGGGTTTAGTTTTGTTTCTGTGCTTCCCCCATCTCATCTGCATGGGAATGGAAAAAAGGTTTTGAACGTGAAGAACTGGTAAGCAAGATCCTAAGCAAGATGCCAGAATCTCTTGGTAATTTGTAGAGAGGTCTGATTACAGGCAGATTAACCATCAGAGACAAACAGTGATGCCTAACAAATGGCCATCCTAAGCTAAAATGAGGCCTGCTATGGAGAGACTCAAGCCCTGTTGATCAGGAGTGAATTTGGAAAAACAGATTAAGGGGAGTAGTAATTATTTAATTAGCTAGAAATGATCCTTCTTAAGAGTTCTAATAGCCTAGTTACCTGGGGCAAGGATCTTCTGCTGGAGATAAAAAAACCCTGTTCTAGATAAAACTATAAAAGTAATAGACTGAACACAACTTGTGGGAGAAAAAAAATCTAGGAAGGTTCTTTTTTACCTAGGAAGGAAATTGTCTAAAGATGACTGTGTTAAGGAGATTCTGTTTTTCTAAAAGAAAAGTAGAAATTCTCTGGATTTTAAACTAAAAGAGCATGTCAGTGTCTATTCTTTTCACGAGGAGATAACCTGATAGCCAAGGAATGTAGCTTGAGGCAGAGTATGGCACCAAAGAGAAACTCTCCAATTTCTTGCCTGGTAAAACTGTCCCTTGGCAGTGACCAATAGTGACAACATGGCCAGATAAGGAGCTTTCTTTGGGACCTGGCACCCAAGAACAGCACCCTTGTGAGACTGTGCCCAGAAAAGATGAGCTGAAAACTGACCCAATGGGAGCAGCTCCATCACATCCCTGGAAGATAGCAGTAGCCCCTCAGTAATGGAGATACGACGTTGGTACGATTCTTTAAAATTCCATGGCACTTAACATCCAGAATCCAATTTGACATTTCCCACAACCTTGTGAGGACTGCAGGGCAATTCGTCAATCAATCAGTCAGTCACTAAACATTATTAAGTGCCTACCACGTACCAGGCCCGATGCTAGGCTCTGGAGAGATACAAATATGAAAAAAGAAAAACAAAGCAGAAAGTCCTTAACCTCAGGAATTTACAATCTAAGGCCTTATAATGATGATGATTCCTGTTTTACAAATGAGGAAACTGGACCCCCAAGGAGGTCAATTTACCTAGAACACGTATCAGAACTGGGATTTCAGCCCCCATATCCTGACTTTAAGTCCAATGAGTCATTCGAATAAGCTGTGATGCCTCTTGGTAATAGAGTAGTAATTTATGAGTTCCTGGCTCAGGGTGGAGACGTGTTTGTTTTTTGTCTTTTATCTATTTTTGTCAGAAAGATTTTCTATGGAATTTTCTCTCACAAAAGTCTTAGCCTTAGCACATTAATTTGCCATTAATTACTTCTTCTCCATGGGACTGGGACTGGGGCATAGGAAGAGGAGCTCGTATTGCCATCGTGAGGGTCGAAGCTGGTCACCGTCATGTTTTTGTGCCGCAGTTTGCCATTCAATTAGTACGTGAAAGAAAGTGGTCTGGGCTTCCTGTCCTTTAACTTAGCCCCAAAGAGAACTAACTGCTTCTAGTCCTGTGAGAAGAGGCCTCACAAATGAGATGATCAGAGTGCTTCCAAACCCACAATCCCTTATAATCAATGCAGAATTTCTGTGCTTCCTCTCAGAGATTTCCCAATGTTCGGCATCATTCAGAATGCTTGGAGGGCAGGGGATGAGACAAAGGAAGTGATCAGAATGGTAATAACAACAAAGTCTGGAAGAGAGAGATGGGATAGCTGTGAAGATATGATAATCTAAAAAGTGTTATGGGTAATTTTCCCCTCATAACCCGAGGACAAAAAACTTTATTACTATTTAAACTCCTATATTGTTCCAATTAAATTCCAGCTTAGGAATCAAAGTTTCCAGGCTGCATTCCATTTTTACATGTATCCCTAATTTTGTTCCCAGGAGAAACATCAGAGTAACTTTTGATTCTTCCTTTTTTCTCTTATTTTTAGCAATTAAAGGAGGAAAGGGGAATATTAACTATGGAAGTTTCTCTTATCTACTTATGATTTGGTAGTGCAGGCTTTTTAAACTATACAATTTTCCTACAAAAATAGTAATCTCAAAATTTAGGGTATTTTCCCCTTTGCTGCATTTAACTTTTCTACCTCATAGCTCAGATAACTTTTTTTTAATCAAGGCAGTAATGGAAGAAGAGTCCTTACCCTTAGATGCAATCTCATTTAATCATATTTAATATCCTTATTTCTCAGATGATCAAGCTTTAAAAACTGTGAATGACTTACTTTGATTTAAACTAAAAAATGTAAGACAAATTCAAGAAGAGAATGCATTTTATTGTTTCTGGCTAGCGATTCAGGTCCTGGCTCCTCTGGAAAGGTGTCTGTGTAGTGGACTTTAGTCCCTGGTGGGGCAGGGACTAGGAGAGAGGTGCCTTGATGTTAAAAGAGGAGCAAAAGGGTAGCAATTTCACCAGGAAGTAGAAACGCCTCCTCCTTAATCTAGAAGAGGATCTTCTTTCCTTTGTGAATATCATAGTGAGTTGGCAGTAGATACCATATTTCACCACATTATTGTTGCCACTGCATAATCATCGCACCAAAATTTGGTTTATAACCTTTCATAGAGTCACATGGCATAATTCTGTCCTGCTCTTTAAAAGGTAAATGGAGCAACAATTCGGCAGTGGCACATGGCTATCCATTTTTCTTTAATTCATTGTGCTTACAGCCTAGAATTCTCAGTATGCGCAAGACATTCTACAATATTCCCCTTCGTGGACTCCATGTTTCAGCCAAACCAGTGTACTGATCTTTTCCTGAACTCATCATTCCACATCCGTTTGCTATGCCTTTGCAAAGACTGTCCCACATACCTGTAATGCACTCCCTTTCTCAAGTCAAGTCAAGAGGCATTTAGTAAGTGCTTCCTGTGTGCTAGGAACATTTGCGACTCCACCTTGTTGTTTCTTCTGGGTTTAGCTCTGGTATCATCTCCTTCATGAAACTTTACCTAATTGTCCTGGTTGTTAATGGTCTCTCACTACTCAAATCATCTTGCATATCTCTTTGTAGGTTCTAAGGTTTTTGAAAGTAGGGACTATTTCCTTTTTGTCTTTGCGTCCTCAGGACCAGCACAGTGCCTTGCATACTGTAGGTGTGGAATAAATGTTTGCTGAATCATGGGTACTACAAAACAACATATGTGATACCCACCCTCTCTGCGACTGCCTTGATGGTTTTCATAAATTGCCAGAACCTCAAATGTTCAGTACTTGATAGTCAATATTCTCTCTGCATTTATCCAGGATAAGCCATGGACAAGACATACATAATTCTGTCTCTAGACCTATACTCAAACTTTTGTGTCTAATAGAGTTTATACCTGCCTGAAATAGTCTTTAAGAACTTATGGTCATGTCCACACCCCTATGAGACATCAGAATAAGACTTTTGTAGAACAACAATATTTTTCTTTTTGCTGTGGCTTGAGTCTTGCAAAGCACTTTAACTACAACAACTCTGAGAATATCATCACTCCCATTTTACAGATGAGGAAACTGAAAGGCTCACTGAAATTAAGAAATTTCCTCCCATGTCATTTGGCTAGAAAATGTCAAAACTTGGATGGACATGAACTCCATTCTCCTGGCTCTAAGTCCTAGTCTGGAATCTAACCCATCAAGTTTCCTGCCTTTTGCTTTCCTCTTTCTGGATAACGAGGGAGATGAAATAGCATGGACTAAAGGCAGTGTTTCTTTATTTTTCCATTTCTGGTGGTTTTATAGACTCAGCCCCCTTGTGCTGTGGCAGGGGCTCTGTTGGCGGCTAGCTCCACCTTTGCTACTAAATATATGGAAGGTCTAGAATGGCAAGGGAAGCTTTTCTCTTTGCCGCCTTCAGCAGCTTTAAAGTCCATTATAATTATGTTAATTACCCCTCTTACCCCCACACCATAATCTCTTCATCATATGTAAAATGCTGGGTTTCCCATTGTGTTATTATAAGGGTGGAGTGTATATTAAATATGCCAGGGGTGCATTTGATGTGCTGTAGGGGTCCCTTTTTCTCAAAGCTGATTATAGATGTCACACTGGAGCAAAAGAAATCTCAGGGCACTGAGGGCACTCTTAGCATGGAGCAGGGGAAAGGCTGCACCAGGAGCTCCATAGTGGCCCTGGCTAGAAATAACACCATTTGCCTCTACTTCTGAAGTAAACCTTGATGGGTCTGTAAACATGGAAAACACATTGATAGCCTGGGGCTGGGCATGTGCGGATTTTATCCTTCATTCCCTGTAGAGGAAGTCTGGACCAAATCAAACAACATGTTGCCCTATGGTAGGCTGTTCCAGATTTCATCTGCCAGCTGAAAGTTTGGAGAGGTACAAAATTTGATGGAGCACATATGATTTCAGTAAGAATCTCAAGGGTTTGGTTCTTTTACCATATTTTCTTGAGAGGTTTAACTAGCAAATAATTTGCTTCAATGACAGTTTGTGTCCTACAGCTGGTACCATATATCCATTCTCCAAGGCATCATAGCTTGAGCTCAAGAAAATCAATCCCACAAATACCTGATGTGAGACATGTGGCTAGACAAAAATTGCACAAAAAAGATCTGGAGATGTTAAGAGACAACAGGCTCAGTATATCTTAATAATATGACATGACAGGTAAAACAATAATGAAATCTTAAGCTGCATTAAAGGAAACATAATAGCCAGAGCATTCTCACTATCTTCTGCACTAGTCAGGTTACGTCTGGAATATTGTCCTTAGTTTCAGGCATCCCATTTTTGGAAAGTCAAAGACACGAAGAATATCCTAAGAAAGGTGAATACTGGCAAGGGACTTGGAAACCATGCCGTTTGAGAATCAAGTGAAGCATCTGAAAATAATGACATAGAGAAGAGAAGAGTATCTCAAGGGCTGTCAGGTGGAAAAAGGGTTGTTTGGCTTGTTCCTTGGAGAAAGAAAGGAGAGCAAAGGGTGGAAGCTGTAAAAAGACAGATTTAGGTTGGATGTAAGAAAAAAGTGCCTTACAGTCAGAGTCATGCCAAAAGTCTGCCATGAGGGCTTTCCCTTTTTTAGAAGTCTCCCATTGAACGTTGGATGACCACTTGTAGGAATTAGAAAGATAGTGGTTGGACTGAATGGCTTCAAGACCTCCCAATTCTGAGGTTTATTGATCTATTTTTTAATCAGTGGGGTTCAATCTTGAGATAGATTTTTCTGGATTTTTATTGTTCATAGTATTCCTTCATTAGTATTCTTTTCTAATTCTGTACTGTTAAGCAAATATGTGGCTTCTGAAAGAAAGTGAAAGTAGAGCTTATGCCTTGGTAGGTCTTGCTTAGCCTTAAGGGCTTTGCTTATAGCTCCAGGGATGAACTGGGCATTTTTCTTCTGGGCATCAACATAACTAAGTCTGGAGAGATTGATCATCAGGTTGGATACAAAGGGATGTATGTTTTGACCACAACAACTCATGATAACTGTCTACTCAGGTTTGCTGTGCACTGATAGAGGGAGTGCCCATGACGTCTAAGCTACAAACCCTTGAAGAATTAGAGGATGAGTAAAACATGTTGTTATGTGTGGGGCTCTCAAACATTTATTATACCAGAGATGCAACCCAGGTGGTCTCAGAATGACCTTATTATCACAGATACATCTGAGCCAGAAGGCTGACATACACCCTCACCAGCAATCCTGCTAAAGGGAGAGTATTGAGTACAGCCACAGTCTATTCAGAGAGAGGAGAGCCAGTAACACAGTCTATAGCTCCCCTGGCTACCTACCCATTGTTTGGTATACCAGATAGACATACAAAACAAACATCTGGGAAGGCTTTTTTTCTCTTTAATATTTTATTTTCTCCCAGTTGCATGTAAATGTTTAACAATGTTTAACATTTGTTTTTAAAACTTTGAGGTCCAAATTCTCTTCTTACCTCCCTTTCCACACTTCTCATTGAGAAGGTAAACAATTTGATATAGGTTATACTTGTTTAGTCATGCAAAACATATTTCATATTAGTCATGTTGTGAAAGAAAATATAGACCAAAAACACTTCAAGAAAAATAAAGTAAAAAAAAAAAAAAAAAGATTCTTCAATTTGTATTCAGACACCATCAGTTCTTTCCCTGGGGATAGATAACATTTTTCATCTAAAGTTTTTCGGAGTTATCTTGGATCATTTTATTGCTGAGAATATGTTTAAGAAATAAGGCCTTCATCAGAGACACTTTCTTCAAAAACTTTTGAGAAGGCTCTTGAGTATCCCACATAGTGAATTTAGGTCTTTACCAAACTCTGGAGGGTTACTAGAAAGCTCCACAATAATTCATACTCAATATATACTGGCAATAATTTCCAAGATTTGTCCTCCTTAAATCTTCCCACTATAAGGAACCTTTTATGGCCATCACGTGGGCTTAATTGTGCAAGATTAGCCCTCTCCTTTGAGGTAGTACTGATTCAGCTGATTGGCTGCACCCCTTTCACTATCATTGGTGCTGGTGTTGATATATGAAATAATAAAAACTCATTATTAGGCTGTAAGTTTTATGAGGGTAAAGAATTTCTCTTATATACACTTTGTATTTCTCCTTACTGTTTTGCAATGGTAAGTATATAATAAATGTTTGGTGAATTGGATTGAAATTCTATGATATTTACACATTCAGAGCACAATGTATATATTTTTTCCTTCATTCTTCATAACAGCTCTAAGAGGAGGTGATGGTACAAGTAGGCTGTGTGTAATGGAGCAGAAACAATATTGGACTTGGCATCAAATTCTATCTGGATGATCTTGGGGAAATCACTTAATTAATTCTCAGTTTTCTCATCTGTAAAATGCGTATAATAATACTTGTAATACCTACTGCTCACAGTGGTTGTAAAGAAAGTGCTTTGTATGCTTTAAACCTCAACATAAATGGAATACATTTTAAAAAATTATACCTGTATATAAAGTGAGACTCAGAGAGATAAAATGGCTTTTCCAAGGTCACATGGCGAGTAAGTAAATGAAATGAATGAATGAAAAGACAATTTATTAAGTATTTTTCTTACTATGAGCCAAAGGCTGTGCTAAGTGCTGGGGACCCCTAGAAAAGTAAAAAGTAAAAAAGATAATTCCATTCTTGAGGAGCTCACGATCTAATAAAGGAGACAACGTGCAAACAGCTATGTACAGCCAAGCTCTCGATGGGATAAATTGGAAATAATCAACAGATGGAAGGAGCAGAAATTCGAACTGGGAAGGGCTTCCTATAGAAGGCGGGATTTGAGTTGGGACTTGAAGAAACTCAGGGAAACCAGGAAATGGAGATGATGTGGGAGAGGATTCCCTCAGTGAATAACAGGCAGGAAAAATGCCTGGAGAGAGGAGATAGAGTGTCTATTCAAGGAACAGCAAGAAAGCCAATGTCACTGGATTAAAGAGTGTGGGTCTGCTGGATTGTGAGGTGTAAGAAGGCTGGAAAGGTGCACTAGTTAGAGTTATTTTGCCTTTGAAGTTATGAATAGATCCGTAAAGAAGTAGATTGACGCACCCTTTCCCAGAGCAACGGCAAAGTTGAATTGATTATGGCTACTGAGTTGGAAGAGAGGCGGTGTGCCAGAGAGAGCCGGCCTCAGATCTAGGAAGATGTTTATTCAATACTGGCTATGATTTTGAACAAGTCACTTAAACTTGCAGTGCCCTAGGCAACTCTCCAAGGCAGCTAGCTAGATGGTGAGGTAGATAGAGCATTGGACCTGGAGTCAGGAAGCTCTGAGTTCAAATGTAGCCTCAGACACTAATTAGCCGTATGACACTGGACAAGTCATTTCACCTCTGTCTACCTCTGTCTCCTCAGCTATAAAATGGGGATAATAGTTCCTACCTTGCAGGGCTGTGAGGATCAAATGAAGCAATATTGCAACAGCACTTAGCCCGGTACTTGGCAAATAGTAGATACTTAGTAAATGCTTATTCTGTTCTGTGACATTCCATAATATACTCTCATTAGTAAAGGAAATTCCTCATTCAGAGCTCCTTATATCAATGAAATTATACGTCCAGTCCTTATCTCATCCAGATATGGAAGGGAACAAGTTGGGGATTCATGAGGCAGCATGGAAGCTGGTGAGGAGAAGGCATGGCTGGAGTCCAGGCTTAGAGGTAGAAGGCAACCACCAGAGAAGACATCAGGGCCCTAGGGTGAGAGTTTGGGGTTAAGTTGACTCCAAGACTGAGTCAAAGGGCAACTCATAAGAAGTTCAGGGTATAAAAGTGAATAGGAAGTGAAAGGCACTGAATATGATGCTTTTATTGGGGGTGCTTTCCATAGTGATAACTGAGTAAGGTGCCTTTGTTGCTGATATTTTCCTTGGTAAAGAAATATAGATACTATATTATCCATCTAGACCAGGGCTGGGGAATCAGCAGCCTTAAGGCCACATATGGCCCTTTGACTAAATCAAACTTTATAGAACAAATCCCCTTAATAAAAAAATTTGTCTGTAAAACCTGGACTTAGTCAAAAGGCCACAGCCAAGGACCTAGAAAGCCACATGCAGCCTCAACTGTCCTGTTGGTATATCTTAGTTTCAGCTAGCCTGTCTGACATGACTTGTCTCCCATCTTCTATGGGATCCCACATATGCCTGTGTTCATCCTGGATTCCATGGGAATACCTCTTTACCATTCTCCACTAAGTGTAGGATGTGTGTGTGTGTGTGTGTGTGTATGTGTGTGCGTGTGTGTGTGTGCATACCACAGTTCTAGAGTAAAGTGAGGAACTTCTGATATTTTTTGTATTTAATTTTCTTCATTACTAATATTTCAGGAGCCAATTTGGAGAATACTTTCTGGAGTTTATGTGGAATAACTAGATTTTTCTAGCACTTTTTATTTTGCCATCTTAACCAGAGCTTGGATATTACACACATTCTCATTTAATCCCTACCACAACCTTGTGAGATAGGTAATATGAATATTCTTATGCTCATTTTATGATGCTCAGAAAAGTTAAGTGCCTTGCTCATTGTCACACAGTCAGTCAAGGGTGAGACTTGAACCCAGGTCTTGCTGACTTGAAGTCAGCTGGCCATTCTGGCATGCTACAATTGTGTTGGACTGTTAGCCAGTAGGAATTCAGAAAGGAGAAAAATTAGTATAAACTTGAGTTGTCAGGGAAGTCCTTATGGAGGAGAGATTGCTTGAATTGGGCCTTGGGGAGTGGGTGGGATTTATTATTTTTCCATGTGAAATAGTTCCCTGGATATAAATATGGAGCACTATAAAGGACTGCAAATAATAAGGACTTCTGGCTCCTCTGGGGTTCTCTCTCTGTCTCTGTTTCTGTCTTTTACACCCCACACACACCCATACACCCCCTCCTTTCCCTCTCCTCTTTCCTCTCTCTCTGTTCCCAAGAATCCAGGTTTGAAGGTACTTGTCATTATTTTCGGCTGTCTTATTCACAGAATCTAGTAGATGCAGACGAAAATCAGGATGGCAGTTTTACTCAATCTACTTAGTAGGCAAGTCTAGTTTTCTTGTGGTTTCATGAGCATCCCCATTAACCTCTAGTCTTTGATAAATATGCAGTGCCTAAGAATGTTGCATAAACTTTTTTAAGATGGCAAATAGAGAGTAAACAAAATGCAAGTTAAAATGATATTAAGGCCTTGATGGCTGATCAATCATTTATGTGAAGCTAACTAATCATATGGGTCCTTGAAAACAAACTGCTGGGTGGGGAGAGCTCACAGCAGGGTTGGTGTGCCACTGTCTCTCTTCCTTTCCTCTCAAGAGAGTCAAGATCTGTGGGTTTCTGGGAGTGACAAAGAACACAGAATATAATTTTTCTGTTCTAAATCCCATGTCATGAGATCTCCTTATGAATTAAAGTGCTGGTCTTTTGTCTGGTCACTCCTGAACTATTTTATGCTCATTTCTGAGAGTTACAGTTTAGAAAAAAAGAAATATTAATAGAATGAGGTTTAAAAGGGGGTGGCCAATACGGAGTATCATTTCCATGCAGATTAGATTGGGAAAAAAAAAAATGGGGTATTTAACCTGGACAAGAGAAGGCTTCCCAGGGACATGATAGGTCTCTTCAAGTATCAGAAGCATGATTATATAAAACACCTTCTTTGTTTGTCTCCAGAAGACAAAATTAGGAACAAAGATATGAATAATATAGGGAAACAGATTTTTGACTCAATAAAAGTTAGGATGTCCTGAAATAGAAAAGGCTGCTCTGGAGGTAATGAGCTGCCTGCTACTGGAAGATTTATACATTCAATATAAATCAGTGCATACAAGATAAATATAGAATAAATGAAAGGTAACCTTAGAGGGGATGTCACTAGCAGTTAAGACCAATAAAGACCTTCTGAAGGAGGTTAAGTCTTGAAGGAAGCCAGGTAGTCAGAGGTTAGGAAGTAGAACACCCAGAGAAGCATTTGTGTCTGTGTACAGCGTCTGAATCTTTGAGTTCAAAGGGCTCTTAGAAATTCTTAAGTCCAACATCTATTTGAAGCATGAATCACTTCTATGACATCATTGCTATGGAGTCTTCCAGGCTCCACTCGAACACTTCTAGTAACAGAAAACTCATTACCTCCAGAGCAGCTTTTTCTCTTCTAGGACATCTTTCCTTTTGTTAAGTCAAAATCTGTTTCCCTGTAATTCTCACCCAGTTGCTCTTTGTTCTGTCTTATGGAAACAAACAGGGAATGTGTTCTATATAATCATGCTTCCAATATTTGAAGAGATTTATCAGGTCCCTGGGAAGTTTTCTCTTCTCCACGTTAAACATTCTATGTTCCTTTGTCTAATGTGCATGAAAATAACAGCCCATGTTGGTGACCACTTTTAAGCCCCTTCTGTTAATATCCTCCCTAAACTGTCACTCTTAGAAGTACAATAGTTCAGAAGTGACTAGAAGAATGACCAGCACTTTCACTCAGATAGGAGTACCAAGAAGGAAGAGTCACAAAAACCTGAAGAGGCAGGAGTATACCAGAAGCAAAAGTGTTCAACGTTGTCAAGGGTACAGAGATTTCAAGATGGTGAGGATTGAGAAGTGGTAATTCAATTTGGCAATTAAGGAGATACTGGTAACTTTGGAGAGTAGTTTCAATTAATGAATGAAAGGGAAAGACAGATTTCAGAAGATTTAGAAGAGGGTAAGAAAAAAATGAAGTGGAGGTTCTCGAGGCAGATGGATTTTTATAAAATATTTTGGCTGAGAAGGGGAGAAGAAATATAGGGCGATGGCTGGTTGGCATGAGATCTAGTGAATGCTTTTTTTAAAGGATGGGGTGATGGACATTTTTGTGAATAATGGAGAGTAAACTAACAGAGAGGGGGAGATCATAGATTAGTGAGGGGATGGTGTGTGTGTGTGTGTGTGTGTGTGTGTGTGTGTGTACATGTGGATGAGTACAACAAATACAGTATTTATGTAAAAAGGCTTCATAGTATAGTGGGAAAGACATTGGAATTGCCATTCAAATTCCAGCTGTGAAATAAACTAGTTTGTTGTAAAGGCATCTCCTATTTTTGAAGTTCAGCATCTTGTTTGTAAAATGAGAAAAAAACAAACAAACCTGAAATGCCTACCTTATAAGCATCTTGTGAGAGAATTACTTTGAAAACTCTTCTACTATGCAAGCATTAAGTTAATAGTATAAAAATGCTACTTAAGTATGAGCTATTATTGTTAACATCAACAAATATTCACTTTTCCTTTATAGTTTACCCATAGGTAACAGAATGAATATGGACATGTGTACAAATGCACCCGATTTTCCATAAAACACCCTGACGCAGATTGGCTTTTTTCATACCTGAAAAAAGAAAAAGGCAAACGGTATTTCCAACTTATACCCTTTAAAGACAACCCGTTATGGGGAGAAAATTCCGCCATTGCCCAGCATAATTTGCTGATAATAAATAATCTGACAGCAGCAGTTCTATTGTTAAGAAAAGGAATAAGGACTTCATTTATTTCAAGTCATGGGTGTAATTGATTGAAGGGGAGAATTCATTTCAGTGAGAGAAGGGTGGGTCTTGATGAACTTATGAGCCCACAGCTCCTTTGGAAATGAAATATTTAAACAAGCGAATCCTGATATAGCTGATGCATTAAGCTGACACTAGATCTGAATCTCCCAATACTGAAATGTCCTTTAACAAAGTCAATTATGATATACAAGTTTAACAGAGATGGGACTCCCTTATCCTCTGAATCTTCCATTTCTCTCCCATAACTACTATCAAGATAAAGGCCTTTTTACAGAGGTGAAATATTATTAATAACTCCTCTACGTTGTCCTATAAATTGGATAAATTTTTTAAAAAAGAACTTAAACAAAAACACAAGCTTTATTCATGTTATTGGAAAACGATGTTTGCCCAATGACATCTCTGGAAACAGCTACTCTATTCCTGAAATCTTCTCTATTAGATTATGTAGATAAGATCTATGAAAATACTTCTAAACTTAATCTGTGGAGACTTCAGAGAGTGTATAAGCAAATACTTGGATTTGCATTAGATTCTTGACTTTGAAATCCATTACTCCAACTTCCTTGCTGACTTTGATGGGCTACCTGTACAGCCCAGAGGAAAGCCGAAAGCAGCACATTAGTTTACAGACGCTTGCAGTGTGCTCTTTTTTTTTTTTAAAGGCCATTTAAATTGTCTTTGAAGGTCAAACCTACCTTTTTCATGAAAGGCTCAGTAACAGCAAAGTGTAATGACTGTTTGTGAAAGGATTTTTGAAATTCTTAGTCATAAGTTTTCTGGCCAATAGTATAGCCCAGTGGATGCCGCATTTGGCTTGTTGTGAGGAGTCATGGGTTCACATCCTATCTAAGCCACTTAATGGTTGCCTAAAAAAACAATCCTTCAGAGCCTTGGTTTTTCAGCTAGGAAATCAGCATACTAACATACATTTTCTGCCTTATAGGACTGCTGCTTTGTGAACCTTAACATTTTATATAAATATGATTTGTTATTATTACTGAGAGGCAGTGCCAAAAAATGCTAACTCTGGTAGCAGGAAAACCCAGATTTGAGTCCTGCCTCTGACACGCATTGGTTGTGTGACTGGGCAAGTCACCTTTAACTTTGAGTTGCTCCACAGAGTTAATTCTTTATGACATAAGCTGCATAGTAGGTGCTTATCTGCGTCAGTAAAAGGAGACTCCTAAATGGGAGCGCCTTAGATCAATGAAATCTCACATCTACTTCCTCCAAATCTGATTACTTTAGAAAGGTTCTCAAAAGGCTATTTGGTCCAGTTGTATAGGTTGTTGAATATCTCACCTATTGAAGTCTAACGATTAAAAAATATAATATCCTTTCATGTACTCAAGGATACTTGTTATGTTTCCCAATTACAAGTCTTATCCACTGCTTGTCACTCAGCCCATAAATTGCCAATCTATGCTATCATGAAGACATCAGTGCAGTGGAGAGATTAATGAAGACAAGTTGCAATAAGATGAAAGATACCAGAAGGCATAAAAACCAGCTTTGTACAAATTGTTATCCATGTTCATACCTTGGGCTTTTCTCTCTGTGCTTTCATTAATTTTTACCCTATAACTGCTTCATAATTCTCGAAATGCAGTTTTTCCAAGAAGTCTTAGATAAATACTCTTCTCTTGACATTTATGAACTCAGCGAAATATACTTTTCAAGGATTTATCTCTTCCTCCAATCAAAACACATTTCTGGTCAACATTGCTCTAGCTGAGCAAGACTGGTTTCTTAAAATAAAAGAGTGATTTCTTAGTCTAAAGCCTGTTAGTGACTAATTGATATGTTACCTGGTTAATATGTTGGTTGTAGCATTTTATCAGTTATTTTAAATGAAGTAGAGTGACTTGATTGATTTACTCAACTAAATTATTTCTCAAGATTCAACTCAAGACCCAGATTCAAGATAACCTACATTGATTCATCCTTCAACTCAAAGGAAGTATCTTCAATTTAGATCCAGTCCTTAACATTCACTTAGACCTTGCTTATGGCATAACCAAAATTTTCTCCCCCATCATTTCCTCCTTCTGTCTTTTCTTGTCTTCTTCCCAATGTACTTAAAAAAAAATTGACCACACGTGTGCACACACACACAAACATGTACAAACACACACACAAAGACATACACACTCCCTTCTAATGAGAATGATGTCTGTGATATCAGTTGCTACCATCCTTACATTAATTTATTACTATTGCTACTACTACTAAGTTTATTTTTAATTTTAGAATTTTAAAAATGTTTTAATACCCAGTATCCCATAATAACTCTGTATCTTCACTAATGCAGAAGAAACTTTAAGTTATTAGAAACCATTAATGGAATATGAGCTTTGGCAGGTCTTAGCAATTAATAAAAACTTTGAATACAGGACAAGGGGTATACTGTGGGCCTATCACTGAAGGCCCCAAACAACTAAGTACAGAGAGTTTTCAAAAGAATGACAATCCTATTATTAAATTTTTAACTACTACACTGAAAGAAACCTTTTGACAAGGTAGGGAGGGCTTGGGAAGTGGGTTGGAATGGAATGGAATAGTGGCTCATGATGATGAAATTTCAGGGATTTTAGATATATTTTTAAAGTGTAGAATAAAGCCCACATAAGATTTTGCCTTTTTCAATCACTGAATGGCCACCCTGAATGACCTTTATGTAGAATGTAAGGGGAGTGGCCTATTTAGAGTTTATGAAGAATTATAAATATTTATTTACTCTTTTATGGGGGATAAAGAAAGTACTCAATCAAATGTGATAGAATTATATGCCAGTTAGTCTTTGGATGGCTGATTGGTCAGCTATGACACTGGTAGATAAAAAAAAAATACTGGACAATGAAGTTGAGAGAGTGGGTTAAGAGAAGTGTCAGTCCAGGGAATCATCCCTGGCAGCTGATAATAGAGATAGCTATGGAGGAAGAATATAATTATTGAAAAAGAGTCTATAACAGGGGAAGGAGGTAATTTCTCTCTTCTTTCTCCTTCTCTCTACCACTGAAGTAGAATGTTGCAGCAGAAGGAAGGAACCAAGCATTTATTAAATGTTTACTCTGTGCCAAACATTATGCTAAACTCAGAGATTACAACCATAAGCAAAAAGACACTCCCTCAAGGAGCCTAAATTCTAATGTAGGAAGAAAACACATAAAATAGAACCAAAAAGTTGTAGGTAGAGAGAGACAGATGGGAAGGAAGGCACCTGGAACAAAACCACAAGTTTTGAAGTCTAGAAGTCAGAAGTAGTGCTGAGAAAGGCATAAAAACTGGCCAGCCTGGGCCCATGTAAAAATGGAAGACCCAAGAAAAACTCACTAATGGAAGGAGGGGCCAGACTGGTGGAAGGATATTCCAGATTAAGAAGGCTGCAGGAATAGTTGGATGTACTTGGGTGGGTAGGTCCATGGTGCTAAAGAAGGTTCCAGGAGAAATTGCAATTGAGGCATGTTTTTGAAATCTGAAAGTCAGGATCAAGGTCAATAGTTTTCTACTTGCTAAGTAGAAAACACTGTACCCAGAAGAAAGTAGGTCCAGAGGGTTCACCTGCAGAAATGAGCAGGTCCAGGATTCCCAGAACAGTCATCTGTCTAGAGAAGACACTGATCCTCTGTTTGAGGACACTTCGATGAGAGAGAGGACATCAGGATTCAGTAGGGACAGAGATGTGAGTTGCCTTGGTTGCTTGTATTTCTTACATATGTGCCTCTCTACTAATTAATTATAAAAGGATGATTATACATGTACTTACTCTTCTCACTGATGCTGTGGGGTTCTGTGGGAGATTGTATCTCAGGCTTATGAAAGGGATCCTCTGCTACTACCATTCATATTATGTTATTTCAGTAAATGCATTTTCTGTAAGCTAATTGTTTCAACTGATTCATTGCTGAAGGTGAATAGGCTGGTGAGAACTCATGAGCTATATTTTTAGAAAAGCAGATTGTATAGAGAACTTTGAATCTGGAGTTGTCATTTCCTAGGGAATCAATCCACAAATTCAGAGTTGAGAGGGGAATACACCCAGAAAGAGGTACTACATGTGGGCAAAAGAAAAGTCCTGTAAGTTAAGGATGGCAGGTGTTATTCCCAGCTTACAGTTGAGACAGTGGAAGCTCGAAGGCAAAGTTACCTGATAAATTTCACATGATTAGCAAGAATCCAAGCTAATATTTGGACTTACTTCAATCTCCTGACTCTAAGTTTATTATTATTATTATAGAAGACATTTTCTTACTTAGGAGTTCGCTATAAGAATGAAATACAGTTCCTCTCTGTATCCATATCCTTATCATTCTCATTTGCTGAGTGGAAGATGGCATACCCAGCAGAAAGTAGGTCCAGAGGGTAACCTGCAGAAATGAGTAGGTCCAGGATTCCCAGAACAGTGAGAAGACACTGATTGTCTGTTGGAGGATGCTTTGACAAGAGAGACGATGTTCAATAGGGACAGAGGCATGAGTTGCCTTGGTTGTATGCATTTTCTACAAATGTGTCTCATGATTATGATTATCATGATTACTTTTTAATCTCTCTTCTTTGATTTTTTGCCTTCCTCCTGACACATATGTATGTATACATATGTATATGCACATATATACAGATATTGCATGTATGTCTATATTATATTTATACACCTATTTGCAAAAAAAATCTTCCTCACAAAAATCCTGTTAGGTAACTAGTGTGATTATTGTTCCCATTTTAGAGATGAGAAGACAGTTTTGGAGGGGTTGAAATAACTTGGTACATGTCATGATACTAATGTCAGAACCAGGACATCAGCTTAACTTTTCTGATACTTAAAATTTGTTTAAGTTTGGCATTAAAAAAAAACCACTACAAAATTCCTTTCATGTGTCTGTATTAGGGGTAGCCTCGCATATGGAAAAGAGACATGAAACCAGTTTCTCCTGACTCTGAATACTACCATTTCTGTAATTACGAGTAAAATCATGTAACTTCTCTGAACTTCAACTGCTTTATATGTAAGATGACTATATGAGCAGAGAGAAGGGGACGGGAGGATGACAGAAAAATATCTAGAAATTGATCAGGCATGTTGAGTGACAGAGAGTAAGGGATAACAGTGAGGTTGTGAATGTGGGTGACTAGAAAGATGGTGGTGCCCTTGACAATTGTAGAGAAATTTGGGAGAAGAATGAGTTTGAGAGGAAATGAAATCTGTTCAGTTTGGAACGTGATGAATTTTAGTTGTGTCCAGTTTGAAACACCCAATAGTTGGAGGTATAGGACTAGAATTCAAAAAAGAGAGCTAAAGAAGGACTAATCTGTCTAGAGAGGACAGTCAAACCCTTGGGAGCTGATGAAGTGATAGAATATAGAGACAGTACAGAAGAGGGTCTAGGACAGAGCCTTAGAGGGAAATCAGCAGAAGAAACTAAAACTGACTGGTCAGACAGGTAGGAAGAAAACCAAGAGAGAGCAATCTATAAAGAGAGATTTGAGGATGTCAGTAATGTTACATGTTACAGAGGGGTAGAGAAAAATGAGGGTTGCTACCAGATTTGGCAATTAATAAAGTAGTGGTAGCTCTGGAGAGAGAAGTTTCAATTCAATGATAAATATTGTTAGGGATTGAGAATTGAGTAAGAGAAGAAGTAGAAACTATGAGTGGAGATAGACATTTCTAATAGTTTGGCCTTGAATGATAAAAGAGATATAGAATGATAGGAGAGGAAGGTGTGCTTTACTGAGGGTTTTTAAGGATGGGGATATTTGGATGTACTGGTAGGCAACAGCAACAGCAACAAATGCATCAATGGATAGGGAGAGATAGAAGATTAGAAAGAAAAAAGGGGATGATTGTGAAGCAAATTGCTGAGGAAAATAGAAAGTTATGGTATCAAGGATACACTTATAAGGGTTGCTTCTGGCAAAAAGAAGGGGCATCTTTTCATCCAAAAATGACGAAGAGAATGAGGGATGATGTGGAGGAGTTTGAATAAACAGAGAAGGGGAGTAGAAAGGTCCTACTTTAAGTGGTTTCTATTTTCTCAGTAATGTATGAGGTCAGGTCATTTGTTGGCTAATGTGGGGCAGAAGGAAGGGAGGAGGCATGTGATACTAGAGGAGAAAAGATATTGGAAAAGTTTTTTGGGGGAGTGAGCTAGAGAATTAATTATGGAGAAATAAAAGTATCGTCTTGCTATAGGGAAGGAGTAGTTGAGGACAGATAATATCAAGTTGTGGCATTCTATTATTATTATTTATATTCTTCTGTCCTTATAATAGAATTACAAAATTGTTGAAGGCAGAGACCATGACTTACACATTACTTTCCTGAACTCTAACTCTTGAACCTGACTTGATTAACTGAGTAATTTGCATGACCAAGTACATTTTTCAAATAGTCAACTCATTCAATGGTGTCAATTGATTGAATCACTATAAAACTCTTCTGATGAAGTCCTAACTCTTGATGAGATTCTAGACAACCTCACCATCTAGATTTATAGATTCTGATAAAGACATAGTCAATTTACGTATACTTTTCACCCTATAGGTGCTTAATAATGTGTTGAAGGAATTAAGTCCATTTAAATTCAATAAACATTTATTAATCAATCATTTGGTACAAGAGCTATGCCAGACTCTGTGGGTATAGAGACAAAAGTGAAGAAATTCCTATTCTCAAAGAATCTGTATACTACTGATAGAAATCACATACAAGTGGATAAAAGATTACTTGCAAAGAAAGCACTAACAATTTGGGAAATCAGGAAAAGCTTCCTTTGGGACAGGTGCTCTCAATCTGGGGTCTATGAATTCCCCAAGCAGTCTGTGGATAGATTTTGGTGGGTCTGTGGGAGAGGGGAAAGACGAGAAACTATCAAAGGAAAAATTTATTGAAGTGAGAAGTAAAGAGGGCAGTTAGTTGGTGTAATGATTATGGGATTTGAAGATCTTCCATGCCTCTTGAACTTGCTGATGTAGCAGGAAGGGAAGGGCAAGAAGAAGCCAAGCCAGGCTGGAGCCAGTGTGGTGACTGAAAGCAGTGGCAGCAGTGGTGTGAACTCATTTTTTTTTTTTAATTTTTGAGTCAGCCAAAATTTCTGCTAAGGACTCCCCCTGAGGACTGTTGGGGATGGGAACTGCAGGGGGGTCAGAGCTGTGAGGGTGAGCCATGTGGACCTTGAGTAGTTGCTGTGAGTGAGGAGAGGAGGATCTTTGCCTGAGGTAGCCTGTTCTGTTTTGAAGGCTTGAGAATGTGGGTGTTTACTACATTAACTACATGTGACAACTCCATAGCTACTGTGATGGCTTTGACTTTCTGGTTTTGGGACTCAGTTTTCTGGTATTTGAATAAATGTTCTAGCTATCTCCCCCATGTAGAGGACCTGTTACATTTTGTTATTAATAACCATATCAGCATATTTATAGTTACCATAGGCATTGTGAATACTGCATTGTTGATACAGTTGGCTAAGTGAATAGAATGTTGGGCCTGGATTTGGGAGGACCTTAGTTCTTCTCTAGTCTCAGGCATTTACTAGCTGTGTGATCCAGGAAAAGTCATTTAACCTCTTTTGGCTTCAGCTTCCTCATCAATAAAATGGAGGTAATTGGTGCTAACCTGCTCGATAGTGTTGTTGTGAGGATCATATGAAATAATAATGGTAAAGTGGGTAGCACAGTGCCTGGCATATGGTTATATGAATGTTAACTAGTATTATTAATTAGGGTAGTGGTATATAAGTAAAGAGAGGGAGGAGATGTTATGCAGATAGAATCGGCAAGACTAGCCATTAGCAATAGGAGTGGGGATAAAGGGAAGGAAGAAGTATGTCTCTAAGACTGTGAAGCTGTTTGACTGGAAGGATGGCAGTGCCCTAAAGAAAACAGAGAAGTTAGGATAAAGATGTTTTTAATTGGTGGGGTGGAGTGAGTTCTATATTGGACATTTTGAGTTTGATGTGTAGATAGGGCACCTATTTGGAGGTGTCTAGAGGTTCCTTGTTGACATATTTGGAAGAGATTAGAGCTGCATGTACATATTTGGGCATTATCTGAATGGAGTTGATAATTGAACCTATGGAAGCCGATAAAATTACCCAAGAAAAGTCTCATGATGAAAGCATGATATGAACAAGATGGTATCTCACTTTGATGGCATGAGCAACAAAAATGGAAGCATGGAAGTGTAAAAACAACCTGGGATCTAAAATCAGAGTCATGATTCAAACCCAGGTTCTTTCACTGTTCCTGTTCCACCCCCAAATTCACCCTTCTTCCTGGTTTCCCTAATTCTGTTTAAGGCACTGCCAGCTTTCCAGTCATTTAGATCCACAGCCCTGAAGATATCCTTCCTGGGCTTTACTTTCCCACTGTCACTTCATTGCAGTCTTGTTGAACTGTTTTGTTTTTTAAATCTCTCTTTTGAATTATTTGTTATACGGGATGGCTCTCTGGCAGAAGTATGGGGAGGTATACATTGGGAAATATAGGTGATGTAATGACAGAGAATATCAATAAAATTATGCTTTAAAAAAGAATAACAAAACTTTAAAGACATTTTCCTTTTCAAACTTTTTCCGGAAATCCAACTAAATATGCCTTCAACCCCCTGTTTTGAAATATTTGTAGTTTTGACTTATCTTGATTCCATTATAATATGATTTATGTTTCTTGTAATTGTTGAGATTTCAATAGATACAATTCTATATGCCTTTTCAAGAAATGAAATTAACATTCCCATGTGATTTTTTTTCATTAATAGCTTCCTTAAGGTGATTTCTCCTTGCATTTAGAAATGTCATAATATGTATTCCTAAGTATGAAAATTCCATACCTGTTCATTCAATCTATGCCTGAGTCTTGTTCTGATTTTTTTTAAGTGGAAAATAACTTTCATTTCTAATCTGAGTCAACTGATACAATAGGTGTATAATTTTTAGTAATTTCATAAGAACTGTAATCCTTTTGATGACTATTAATGTTTCATCAGCATGTGTAAAGAGAGGACTTGACATAAAAAAGAAGGGGGTTAACAAGACAATATAAAGAAAATTGGATATGGTTGTCAAGGTGAAAAGGGGTTAAAAGGTCAGGAAATCTGTTTTTAAAAATGTCATTATACAACCAAAATTAAAAGGAAAGCAGAAAAGTGAGAAAAAAAAATTTGCAACAAGTATCTCTGATAAAGGCCTCATTTCTCAAAAATATAAAAAAATGAGTCAAATTTATAAAAATACAAGTCATTCCCCAATTTCTAAAAGGTCAAAAGATATGAATAAGATTACAGAGAAATGAATGTTATATATAGTCATTTGAAAAAATGCTCTAAATCACCATTGACTAGAAAAATGCAAATTAAAACAACTCTGAGATCCATCTCACATTTGTCAGATTGCTTAATATGACAAAAAAGGAAAATGACAAATGTTGGAAGTATGTGGGAAAGCTGTTGGTGGAGTTGTGAACTGATCCAGCCATTCTGGAGAGCAATTTGGCACTATATCCAAAGGAGAATAAAACTGTGTATACACTTTGATCCAGCAATACCACTTCTAGGTTTATGTACCAAAAATATAAAAACAAGGGAAAAGGACCTGAACATATGACAAAAGGGCTGCTATCAGCCCTTTTTGTGGTGGTGAAGAATTAGAAGTCAAAGAGATGTCCATCAATTGGGGAATGGCTAAACAAACTGTTGTATGTGATTGTGATTATTACAGTATAGGAAATGACAAGCAGGCTGATTTCAGAAAAATCTGGAAAGACTTACATGAACTGATGCAAAGTGAGGTGAGCAGAGACAGGCAAGTGTCATGCACAGTAACAGAAATACTGTACGATGAAGAATTGTGAATGGATCGTCTTTTGCCTTTCTTTGCATCCCCAAGTGCTTAGCATAATGCTTGGCACATAGTGGATACTTACTACATGCTAGCTGACTGACTGACTCCACAGGTCCAGTCAAGTAAGAGGCAGGATCTGAAAAAGTGATGAGTAGTGACAATTCCATGATGAACGGGAGAGACTTGAAAAGAGGCAGAAAAAAATGATGGCTTGCTTTAGTGATGGGAGGTATTCCACTGATGAATGTTCCTGTTAGTGAAAGAAACATAGTTTGTGCAGGAAAATGGTAATGTTTAATTAGGTGTGGTCTGTGGGATTTGATGCTTGAAAAGTTCACTTATCCCAATTTGGAAGGGGGAAAGTTGGAACTCCTGGAGACAGCTGGCAATGAGAATGTATGGACTTGTGGGAAGGGATTTTGAGGCAAATAAGGGAAAATGATACTGGGGGATAGCATAATTTGCTTGTGAGGGTATATAATCAGGGATGTAATGGAAGAGAGTCCCTACCAGAGGGGGCCCTACCTGCAATAATGAGCATTATTGTGGGAGTGAAGTTTAATGGAAAATGGGAATCTGAGAGACAATCTCTATAAAGCAGTAGCAGAAACTAGAGAAGTAAACCTAGATACTTTAGAAACTTTGATTGCATGTGGAATTCAGAGAATAGGGGGAGACTAGATAATTATAAACATTATGAATCAGAGAATCAAAGTATAGAGGACATAGAAAGAAAGAATGGATAATGAAGAGAGTGAGAGAAATTAGTTTTTGGAAAGAGGCACAAAAATGAAATAGAAAATGAAACAGAACCAGTTGAAGGGGAAGAGAGAAGGGGAGAATCCATGTGATTAAGTGAGAGATTAAAAAAAAAGGGGTAGGGAAAATTATATAACTATAAAAGCAGGCAAGAAAAAGGAACTAATCAGCAAAATCCCAAATGGAAAGGGGTAACAAATGAGAAGAGGGGATCGAGGGGAAGGGAAGAGCTAACTTAAAAAAAAGGATTAAGGTAAAATAACCAAAGGAACATAGTAGCGTGAAGGGAAAAAAAATACAATTCAACACCCCCCCCCCAAATATTAGAGAGTAAGGGAGAAAAATATAAACCAAACTCATTACTTTAAATATGAATGGACAAAACAATCTTATAAAATGAAAAAGTGACAGATTGTATAAGAAAACAAAACTACAATGTGCTGCTTACAAGAAATATATTAAAAAAAAAAGACATACACATAATAAAACTGAAGGAACAGAAAAAAATATTATGCACCAAGTGAATAAAAAATAAGAGTTGTAATCATAATATCTGACAAAACAAAGATTCCAAAAATAAATAGGGATAAACAAGTAACCACTATTAGGCTGAATGAAATGATAGACAACATATGAATAACATACATACCTACACATATATGCAAACATACATATATATATCTAAATATATGTTTTAGTGTCCAAATTCATAAAGAAAACACTGAACTTTTGAACTACAGTAAGACATGAACAGTAACACAATAATGCAAGAGATTTGAATATCCCTCTCTAAGTTTTGGATAAATATGAAAAAAAAGACAAACAAAGGGACAAGATGGAATTTGAACAAATTGCTGGAGAAACTAGGGCTAAAAGATATATGCTGTTTGTTGCTTTGTTTAATCATGTCCAACTCTTCATGACCCCTTATGGGTTTTTCTTGGCAAAGATATTTAAGTTGTTTGCCATTTCTTTCTCTAAAAGGTATATATTATCTTTTGAATGAGACTGCAAAAGAATACACATATTCCCAGAACTACATGGAACTTTTCCAAAAATTTACCATGTACTATGGCACAGAAATATTGTAAACAAATTGAAAAGGCAAAAATAGTTAATACATTTTTTACAGAATATAATGCAATAAAAATAGCATTTGTTTCAGGGACTACAAATAACACATATAGAGCTAAATAGATACTTAAAGTGAAGTTTCAAACAATAAATTATCAGAGAAAAAATCATAAACACAATTAATAACTATGTAAAATGAAATAATAGTAATGAACCAACATACTAAAATTTCTGAGATGCAATTAGAGCAATAGTCAGGGGAAAAATTGTATACCTACGATAGAAAAAGAGGATTAATGAAATATGCATTTAAATTAGGAGCCAACAAATAAATTCAAAATAAGATAAAAGAAGAGATATTAAAATTAGAGCAGAAATAGATATAGTAGAAACAAAAACCACAAAA
>CM053585.1:323202587-323231688 GCA_028646515.1 Pseudochirops corinnae | reverse complement strand
ATACATACATACATACATACATACATACATACACACACATATATATACATACACATATATATGTTAGACATATAAATAGAGAGAGAGATAGACATAGACATAGACAGAAAGATTTGTCACATGTTTATCAGGGTGTATGAGGTGTTTGTGGAGCACTAGCACCTCTGGTGTAAGGGCTTGCTGAGCCCCTTTCAGGGCTGCTCATCCACCTTTGGTCCCTACTTTTCACCTAGTTTTCACCTGTGCCTTAAAGAGGTTGTATGTAGCATGCACAGTGGTCATACCCCCAAAAAACTGTCTTGACAGAGGAGCTAAACCAGCTTGAGGGTAAATGACAGACCTCAAATCTGTTGATGACTTAGGGGCATTTCTACCCCAAGCATGTGAAGATTTCACCTGGTAGAATGGGTAGATGGAAATAATTTGTTTCAATGGCCATGAACGAGGTTAAAGTATCTCCTGTGGAGTGTTAGACATCAAAGACACCAAGGTCAGCCACTGCATCTTGGGCCGTTGTCAGAAGTTCTGACTTTTGTCTTGCCCCTTGATTTTAGTAACTGGAAGAGAGTGAGGCTGATGACTTTGTGCAACCCTGCCTCATTTAAATCCAATTCACACACAAATCAAGATGTCCCCTGTGAAGCCATTTTTCCTCTTTGAAAAGCTTCCACATCTCTGCTTCTCAGCATCTGGATTACTTTAAGACTCAGCTCATATGATGCCTTCTGTAATAGGCCTTTTCTTGCCCCATAGGGTTATCTTGTATCTGTTCTGGAAATAGCTTTCACACAAATTATCTATCTATCTACAGATATATGTGCATGTGTATACACACACATTTATATATATATATATAATATGTATTTATATAACTATATATATAAATGTGTGTGTGTATATATATCTATATCTATATTTATCTATCTATATATGTGTGTATGATGTTGTCTCACCAATTAGAATATAAGTTCTTTGTAGGCAGTAACTCTCTGCTTTTTCTTTATATCCCCAGCATTTAGTGCAGTTCTTGGCACATCCTGAGGGCTTGACAATCTTTGTTGATTGATTGATCCATGGTTCATAACATTAGTACTATTCCAACTCTTCTATGGTACAGATCCAACAAGAGAAGCAAGAGTCCCTCAAGTGAAATCTGTTTTTGTGTTTCAGGGTGGATGGGCAATCCAGATTCAGCAGTTGGGGCTCCCAGGTATTTTCCTCTAATGTGACATCATTTTGTTTCTTCCTCAACAGCAATTCCTGCCAGTCTACTTGATATATTAGGTTTGGAGTCGATAAATTCCTATCAGCTCCCATAATGGAAAGGGACAATCAGTAGTACAAAGGTTATGCCTCTTCCTCTGGAGCTTTATTTCACAAGATTAGAAGGTTCAGGGTGTATCTGATGAAGTTTGTCCTACATTCTTTACCCCCAACCACTGCTCTCCTTATAGACATGTTTTATTCCCATACTTCTAGAAGATTGTACTCTAGTAGGGGTTGATAAAACAAATACATACAACAAATTAAAATTCTAAATTATTAAGTGCCTGAGGGAGAGATCACTTCTAGCTGAAAGGCTCAAGGAAAACTTCATGGAGGAAGTGACATGTGCTAGGCCTTACAGATTGGGTGCAATGCCAGTAGTGAATATGAAGGGAAAGGCACACTCCTAGAATAAGAATGATCAAACCAGTGCTCATCTGTTAGATTTGAGGTTATGCTCATCAAAGAGGTGCTCTCTAGAGGTAGAAATTATGGTATGTTTTGGGGAGTTAGTGAGTAATCAGTCTATCTAGAGCAAAAAGGGGAGAAAAGGTTGCTTGGAGCTAGATTGTAAACATGCCTGATTTTTCTCTCTCCCCTTCTTGCAAGACATCCTTTTGTTTCTTTTCCTCTTCTGTCCTCCTTCACATAGCCCCTGCTTCCAAGAATTCAGTCTTGTACTAAAGATGTCAGTAATTTTTGCCAAAATTCAGCTCAATTACTATTTCCTAGGATGACTTTCTAGATCCACTTCCCAGACCCCCTCCCCCCATCCACAATTGGCAGTGCTTTCCTTATAATAATGATTTTGCTCTTGTTTTGTATGTGCACATGCATGTGCATATCTTCCATGATAGAATATCCTTGAGAGCAGGTACTTCTTCATTTTTATCTTTGTACCCCCAGTGCCTACGATAGGACACAGACTAGGTGCTTAATCAGTGCTCCTGCTTCCTGATTAAGTGAGTGATTGATCAGTGTGACCATTCCCTCCACAAGCACCAGTTACAATCCTACTTTGCACTGTATGGTATTTTCTTCAATGCTCTTCCATAAATCATCCAGGAAGAATCCACCCATTTTTCTGAGTACTAGTCCAACACTTGAAATGAAAGGATGAATTCTCAATATATAACTAGTTCACTTCCTTTTTCATTCATACATATTATTGATGATGTTTTTATGCCACTTCGTTTACATAAGTTGTTACTGACAATATGCAACAGTCAGTTTCTAGCCACATACATCTTTCTATTACCCTTTGCATCTTCTGAATTTATGAATTATCGCTTTATTTTGACTAAAGAGTTCAGTATGTTATGAATTAAAGAAGACCTTGTAATTGAGGTTAAGAACTTAACTATCATTTATGACATGATTTTTCCAGAAAAAAAATATTATCTGATTCCTGTACAACTGATTTACATTAATATTTTAGAACATATTCTACCCACAAGTTATGGGGTTTCCCGTATTTTTATGGCTACAAATCAAATATCACAAAATTTGGACAATTTCCATGACAATGTTTATGTGACCTTATGAACATTCACATACCTCCCTTGATTTGCTAGTCAAATTCTTAAGTGTATGATAATTGGAAACATTCAAGATTCTAAAGACATGATATTCCCTTATACAAGCCATCATACATAACATTCCTTACCCCATCTCCATTCCTCTGCATGTAGTGACCTTCATTCCCTCCTCACCTCCTCCTCCAGGAAACCCTAATGTCTGATAAAACTCAGTCCAAGCATTACTTCCTACGAGGATTTTTCTGGATCCCCAGATCCCCAGTACCCTGCTCATAAAAATGAACTTGTATTTGTTTTGTACACACATATATGTGAACATATCTCTCATGATAGAATATTCTTGTGAACAGAGACTTAGTTATTTTTATATTTGTATTAGTAGTGCCTAGCACAGTACAGAGAGTAGTTGCTTAATAAATGACTGTGGATTGATTCGTTAAGTGATTGATCCTCAACTACTTCCATGGAAAATATCATCAGATGAAACAAGATTATAGAGGGAGTTAGTTCAATAGGAAAAATAGAGGATAGGGGAAATTATTTTAATATGGGGGACCAAGGGAGCTGACTCAGTAGATAGTGCCAGGCTAGGAGTAAGGCAGCTCTGAGCTCGAACCCAGCCTCAGATATTTACAACCTGTATGATCCTGGTCAAGTCACTTTACCTCATTGTAATGGTAATGGGGATTTAAAGATCTTCCCTATCCCTTGTAATGGCAAGCAAACAGATACTTAGCACTTTGTTTCAGTCGAGCCTTACCCTCAATTATATCAAGTCTTTTGTTAAGAAATAGAACTTGTGAAACCCACCAAGGAGGAACTTGGTGATGCAACAAGAAGGGGTGGTACAGGGAGGGGCTGATGGCTAGAATAAAAAAGCTGAGCACAAGCTAAGAGAGAACCAGAACTGCTGGGAGCAAGCAGCATGGAGGTTGAGCAGCTAGCATTCTTGCCTAAGGGAGCCTGTTTTGCTTTGAAGGCCTAATGGAGGAGGGGCTTGGGAATTTTGGTGTTTGCTGCATTGGTTATGTGTACCAACTTTGTGGTTAATGTAATGAATTTGGCTTTTGGTTTCTTGTATTTGAATAAATGCTTTGGTTCTGTCCACCATATGGAGAGCCTGTTACATTTTTTGACTCACAACTACACCAGCATATTCATAGCCGTCATGGGCACTGTGAATATTGCATTGGTGTTATACCCATTTGCCTCAGTTTCCTCATCTGTAAAATGTGTTGGAAAAAGAAATAGCAAACTACTCCAGTATTTGTGTGAAGACCCAAATGGGGTCATGAAAAGTAGGATGGTTGAAACAACTCAACAAAAACAATTAGGGTAGCTAGGTGGTGTGGTAGATAAGAATGCCAGATCTTTCTGAGTTCAAATCTGGCCTCAGACAATAACTATATAATTTTGGGCAAGTCATTTAACCCTGTTTATCTCAGTTTCCTCATCTGTAAAATGAACTAGAGACATAAATGGCAAACCACTCTAGTGTGTTTACCAAGAAAACCCCAAAAGGGGTCACAAAGAGTCAGACATGAATGAAAATAACTGAACAACAACAAGCAATAATAAGGGAAGCTAAACCCACGGGTATGAAAGCAGAAGATAATATATCCAGTGTATATATATCTTATAGAAAACTGGTCTTAGAGCTACCCACCTGGCTGCAGCTACTGAACATGCTGACCGGAGACTACATGATTGTCTCAGCAATTGAGTCAGGGGGACTGCCATCGTCAACAATCTTAAGGGAAATAGGTTCAAGAAATTGCTGGTGTATTGTTTGGGAAGATTAGCCATGGTTTTCTGTGCATGACAATGCTCTTCATGAGCATGTAGGGAAGAACGAGGCTGGTGAGGTTTGTGGGACAGACAAGCAGACCAAATTCAGTAGTTGGTACTCCCAGGAGATTCCCTCTCATGTGACATTTTATGTGCTACTATCCTTTGTCTGTGACATCTGAGAGTCGTGATTCTTGTGTCCTCAGGGTTCTATGTGTGTTTCTGGCTTTACTATCTGCTAGTCAGAAAATGGGACCTTTTGAACCCTAGGGGGAGGAGATGTGAAAAGATTTGTCAGTAAGATGAGGGGATACATCCAAGATTCACTAATGTTCCGTCCCTGAGAAGACCTTTTCCTATCAAGGAATATATTAGAATGTGGATTGGTAAAGATGTTTTAACATCAAAATGTTCTAATCTTGCAAAATGAAGACAGTATATGGGGGTGTCCCTATATTCCAAAAAGTTTGCCCAGAGTCCTAGTTTTTTAGCTGCAGGTATGTTTGTGCAGTGGGTAAAACAAAACATAACAAAGCCAAGGAGAGAAGGGGGATGCAAATCATTTCCATAATGTAAACCTTGTGGTTCAAGGCACAGCTAAGCATAACAAGTTATTTATTCATGATTATCTCTGGTCCTGGTTTGCTTCTATGCTCTCATCTTTTTCTCTGACATTTATATAACATGCATAATATAATTATATATTTACATGAATTTTTGTTGTTTATATTCATTTATGTGAACACAGCAATATGCATTGGATTAATTTAAAAAATACCATTCACAGAAATTCTTTTGCAACAGGAAGCCCCTTTAGATAACCAAAGTCAGATTCTTCTTCCTTTTTTTCTAGTTTTTCTTCGAATGAGAAAACTGAATCTATTTTAGACAAGTGTTTCCCCAATGACCCTTGCAATATAATCCTTTATGTTGGTGGACTCTGTCCTCTGCAATATGTAGGTGGGTTGATAAACTAGAAAGAATCTCAGAGGTTATCTAGAATTGTTCTAACACTCATCCTGAGGGACTGGGATTTTCTCTTGTCACTTATGAGCCCCCATTCAGTGTTCCCCCTAATATCAATTGAGTAGTTAATATCTCCCAAATAGCCATTAATCAGATAACATCAATTAACTTTCACAGAAGTATATATACTATCTACAGGAAGGGCCAAAGTATGACATCTTCCCAAACCAGGAATGACTCATTCCCCTTTGCACTTCCCCTTGATCTCTGCATAGAACAGATTTGGATTTAAAGTGTTTGGTCAAAGAAATTCCTCCCCCAGCCAACTTCACTTGTAGGTGTGGCAAAGCTGAAGTTCAGGTGCTCTCTTGTTTGCAGGACATGCTCTCTGATTTGTCTGTTTGAACTGCTGATGGCCTAGCTCAAGCAGATTGCTCAGGAACTCTGACACCTCACCAAATTAGCTCCAGTTTCTGAGGGAGAATTTAATGATTATATTGACTTTTCAAAGGTCTTAACCTGATCCATTTTATCTTTGACACTCATTCACTAAAAGGAAGAAAGAATAAACAAAAATCAATAAAAGAAACTGTGGGGCCATGCATTCACAGCCACGTGGTGGCTCAGTGGAAAGATAATTTCTTTCCCTGACCTGAAATCTTCCTCTTCATAAAAAAAAAAAATAATCATACAAGAGAAAATACATTTATTAGAACCTTTTGTATTGCTTATGTAGTTTTTGCTCAAAAGCCAATTTGGGGTCACCATAAAGTAATCCGATAGGAAACAGTTAAAGGATACCCATGCTTACTCTGAGTGAGGGAGACAAAGGGCCCTTTTAATTATGCATTTCAGGAAGCAGTCTCACAAAGCCACCACATGGATTGACAAGAACACATTGTATACATTGTAAAGACTGGGCCCTCAATGACCATTCCCCCCATCCTTATATCTAAATTATTTATAACATTTGATAGCAAAATCATTGCAGCCATTGTAAATATTTTAACAGGGATCAAAACTTTAAATCAAAGGGATCATAATTCATATTCCTATGTGCTTTAACGTTTACAAAGCTCTTTTCAACCTTGTGAGTTAAGTAATTCATGTATTATAATCTCCATTTTACAGAGGTGAAAACCAAGATACAGAAGGATTAAGTAACTGCCCATGGTTGCACAGGTAATAAGTGCTAAAGTTCTTTTCCTAAGACTTTTATCAATAGAACAAGAAAAACACTCGAATAGCATAATTACAGTCCTTAGATAATAGATGAATGAATGAATGAGAGAATTAAAAAAGTTTTTTAAAAATGTTTTCTATGTTTCAGGAACTATGCTAATTTGATAATAAAATACTAATGTATACAGTCTCTGCCCTCAAGGAGCTTAACTACACTTAGAAGGGAATGTTGGCCTGAGAAAGAAATTTTGGTCTGTGGTTTCACAAGTATGGCAAGTTGATGTTTAGGATTGACAATTGACAAGTCCTTTCCAAAAGCTATGGTACTTCCTTTTTTTTGAAGAATTTAGAATTTATTTATTTATTTTTACTTTTTAACATGCGTTTCCACAAGTATTTGAGTTCCAAATTTTCTCCCCATCTCTCCCCTAGCCCTCACCCCAAGTTGGCAAACATACTCATTACCCCTTCCTCTGGTCTACCCTCTCTTATATCTTCCCCTATCCCTCCCTGCCTTAACCCCTTCCCCTTTACTTTCTTGTTGGGCAAGATGGATTTCTATACCCCATTGCCTGGATATCTTATTTCTCAGTTGCATGTAAACACAATTTTTTAACATTTGTTTTTAAAGTTATAAGTTCCAGATAGATTCTCTCCCTTCTTCTCTTCTCACCCACCCCCATTGAGAAGACAACCAATTCAATACAGGTTATTCATGTGTAGTTATGCAAAACATTTTCATAATAGTCATATTGTGAAAGACTAATTGTATTTCCCTCCATCTTATCTCAATCCCCATTTATTATATTTTCTTCTTTGACCCTCTCCCTTTTCAAAAGTGTTTGTTTCTGACTACCACCTACCCCAATTTGCTCTTCCTTCTATCACAGTGCACTCTTAATCCCTTCCTCCCTGCTTTCCTGTAGGGTAAGATACCAAATTGAGTGTGTATGTCATTCCCTCCTTAAGCCAAATCCAATGAGAGTAAAGTTGACTCATTTCCTTTCACCTCCCTGCTCTTCTCCTCCATTGTAACAGCTTTCTCTTGCCTCTTTTATGTGAGATAGTTCACCCTGTTCTTTTCCTCCCTTTCTCCTCCCAATATATTTCTCTCTCACCTCTTAATTTTATTTTTTAAAAATCATCCCTTCATATTCAACTCACCCGATACCCTCTGTTTATGAATATACACACACATATGTAGACATATACATACATATGCACTCTCACACACATATATTCCCTTTCATATCCTAATACTGAGAAAAGTCTCCTGAGTTACAAATGTTGTCTTTCCATGTAGGAATGTAAATAGTACAACTTTAATAAGTTCCTTATGATTTCTCTTTCCTGTTTACCTTTTCATGCTTTTCTTGATTCTTGTATTTGAAAGCCCCATTTTCTGTTCAGCTCTGGTCTTTTCATCAAGAATGTTTGAATGTCCACTATTTCATTGAATGTTAATATTTTCCCCTGAAGTATTATACACAGTTCTGCTGGGTAGGTGATTCTTGGTTTTAATCCTAGCTCCCTTGACCTCCTGAATATCATATTCCAAGTCCTTCAATCTCTTAATGTAGAAACTGCTAGATCTTGTGTTATTCTGATTGTGCTTCTACAATATTTAAATTGTTTCTTTCTGACCCCTTGTAATATTTTCTCCTTGACTTGGGAACTCTGGAATTTGGTTATAACAATCCTAGGAGTTTTCTTTTTATGATCTTTTCCAAGAGGATATAGGTGGATTCTTTCCTTTTCTATTTTACTCTCTGGTTCTAGAATATCAAGGCAGTTTTCCTTGATAATTTCTTGAAAGATGATGTCTAGGCAATTTTTTTGATATTGGGTTTCAGGTAGTCTAATAATTTTAAAATTATCTCTCCTGAATCTCTTTTCCATGTCAGTGGTTTTTCCAATGAGATATTTTACATTGTCTTCTATTTTTTCATTCATTTGGATCTGTTTTGTAATATCTTGATTTCTTATAAAGTCATTAGCTTCTGTTTGTTCCATTCTTATTTTGAAGGAGTTATTTTCTTCAGTGAGCTTTTGAACTTCTTTTTCCAACTGGTCAATTTTGCTTTTCAAAACATACTTCTCCTCACTGACTTTTTGGACCTCTTTTGCCATTTGAGTTAGTCTATTTTTTAAGGTGTTATTTTCTTCAATTTTGGTGGAGTCTCCTTTAGCAAGCTGTTCACTCTTTTTTCATGATTGTCTTGCATCATTCTCATTTCTCTTACCAATTTTCTCTCTACATCTCTAACTTGATTTCCAAACTCCTTTTTGAGCTCCTCCATTCATATTTTTCTTGGAGACTTTTGATACAAGAGTTTTGACTTTGTTATCTTCTTTTGGTTCTATGTTTTGTTCTTCTTTGTTACCAAAAAATAATGCTTTCGTCTGATTTCTTTTCCTCTGTTTCCTCATTTTCCCTGTCAGTTACTTGACTTTTAAGCTCTTTGCCATGGTAGAACTCTGCTTCCAGACTGAAGATTGCTGTATCCCCAATTTCTGGGGTTTTGTGTAGCTATTGTCAAGCTACTTCTAGGCACCTGCCTAGAACTGTGAGGAGGTCTCCCTCTTCACAGCTTCAACAAGCTTTGCCATGCCAGCACTCCTCCTCACTCCAGGATCACCACCCAAGGCTGTGACCCAGATCCAAGTAGGGCAAAGCAAGAGAATCCTGCATCAATGCCAGCAGAGAGATTCCTGCTATTGTCCTTTGATTGGTCCCCCCACCATCTGTGGGCCTGGAGCTCTGGAAGCACCTGCTTCTGCTGCTGCTTCTGCCATTGCACCCACCACCACCTCTGTGCCCCCACCACCTTCTTCCCCTTCTCCCCTGCACCCTCTGCCTGGGGACAGGGACTGGACCATGCTCTTCTCTCACCCAGGTCTAACAGTTTCCCTTCTGACCTTTTGCTTTGTCTTTGATGTTTGTGGATTAAGAAGTCTGGAAAGCACCACAGCTGCCAGTGATTCAATACCCTAAGACCTACTCTACACGCTCTCTGTTGCCAGTTTGTGTGTGCACGGTCCATGTGGGACTACATTCCACTCCAAGTTCAGTGTGATAGACCCTTCCTATGGAACTGCCAGGCTGCCATCTATGGGAGGTTTGTTTCACTCTGTCATTTTACAGATTCTATAGCCCTAAAATTTGTTTAGAGTCAATTTTTTTTTTACAGGTATTGGAAGTAATTGAGGCATGAGCTCGAGCAAGTTCCTGCTTTTACTCTGCCATCTTGGCTCTGCCTCCCTATGGTACTTATTTTCAAATCAATACTATTGTATTGTTTGATTACCAAACTCAGAGCAACGGCAGGAAAGTGAAAGGGGAGTTGTGGATGGACTGAGTATATGGAGGCAGAGAGATCTCAAGATAGACTATGTGGCTGTGATGGAAATTAGGAATTTAAAGAGGTCTAATTTCTCTTCTATTCCTGTGGAAGAGGAACAGTATCACATGGACTTGACTCATAAAGAAGTGAAAGGATGGTGGGTACTCACAGACACACAGACAGAGTTAGGTAAAGAAATACATTAATAGCCAAGCAGGTGGGAACAGAGAGAGGAAGGTGATTTAAGAGGGAAAATAATATTAGGGAACAGTCATCAGCAAAACATATTTCAACTCTGGAGGGGAGATCATGAAATAGCATTTAAGGCAAGGTGAAATGAAAGGATAAACATGAGTAATTAGAGTAGGAATGAGGGGAAAAGCCCTTTTCCAGTGAGCTCCACATTATCAATCAACTAATAGAACTCTATTATCTTTAAAAAAGGGATGACCATAGATGGTTGGGTGAATGTAAAGGTGAAGTATAGTCTGGGACATGTTTGAGAGAAGGAAAAACAGGTCTTTGCTGGGTCCCTGAAATCACAGTAACTTCTTTATATGTATAAGTATGGCTGTCCCTGACACTAAAATGAAGGAAAGTGGGAACATAACTTTGAAGAAATTACTCAGACTTCAGATGAGAAAATTTCTCTTTGGAAAGTAAAAGTATGCTACAAGAGACTTTACTGTGAGTGAAGAGATCGGGACTCTAGTGCTGGCTTTAACACTATCTTTTTACTTAACTTTAGCCAAGCCATTTTCTTCCTCAGGACTTCTACAAAATGATAAATGAGAAGTAGATTCTGATATTCTATTTCAATTAAACTTAGACACCAAGATTTTTTTTTTCTTTTTCTTTTAATAATATGGTTAAGACTTGTTTGGTCATAAAAAATGACCTACTTCTTTTGCCTCCTAATAACACACACACACACACACACACACACACAAACATACAGAGGCAACAGATTTTTTTTCCCTGCCAAATACATTTGTCTGAAAATCTAGAATCATTATGCTCATTCAATAACCCTCCCTTTTCAAAATTTCCATTTTAAGCCATGAAATACCTTTATAATTTAATTTCAGTACATTGCTATTTTCACCAATGTATCAGTAACATGATCATCACAATAAAAAGATTTTATTGAGTGTTTCGCTGTACTTAATCCACAATAACTTTTTCTGCATCAGGAACATCAAGATACCCAAGGGTGTATCTACTTTGTCAGCCTTGGAAATCACATGTAGGTCAATTCATCTGGATTTTGGATGGTAGATAGCATAATGGAAAAGTCTAGAGTTTCTTCTAGTTACCCAGACTTGCAGCTTTTGAGTCACACTTGACTCCCCGCTCTCCTTTACCTCATTATAGCCAATTAAATACCAAGTTTTGTTGATTCTACCTCCATGGAATTTCTTGCATCAGTTTTCTTCTTCCTTTTCCCATAGAAAACACCTTAGTTCAAAACCATTTCACCTCTCATCTGTACCACTGCAATAGTCTCTGAAGTGGCTTCTTTGCTTCTAGATTCTCCCCTGTCCAGTCACAGCTTCCAAAATGATTTTCCTAAAATTCACGTTTGACCATGTTACTCCTTATCACATGAAGTATAAAATCCAAATTCCTGTTGTATTTCTTTCACAACCTTGCCTCAGCCTACCTTTTCAGACTTATACATTATTGACCTTGATTCACTCTAATCTATAGCAAAATAAGTTCACTTGCTCTTGCTCACATATAGTACTTCATCTGCTACTTTTGATCAAAGCCAGTGATCGAACTGTCCAGTGTGCCTGGAACACACTACTTTCTCAATTATACATCTTCAAGGGTCAGCTCAGACACTGCCATCAACAACAGAGACATCCTGATCCATCCAGTGCCTGGTACTTAGTTGGTATATACATATGTTATGAACTGGCCAATAAGGTCCAAGTGCATAGAATATGCTCAAATTTATCCTTCATAGAGCATGTGAACATAGTCCCTGATTAACTCTAAAATATGAAGACTTAGTAAGCCTATTTTGGTCCATAAATTACTGAGTGGCTGGTGAAAAAAGATTTTTCTGGTTGGATAAGAAGCTTGAAGGACTGAAAACTCATGAGTTACTCAGCCAGAACTGAATGATCTATCCCCCAGCAGTTGTTTTAGTTTCTTTCCCTTCCTGGCAATGAACAAAGATGAACTTTTATGACCTGTGCCCCTGAGCATATATCAGGGTGTTTTTTTTTTGTTTATTTTTTTTCTGATCTTTAGTGAATGAGTATTCAGAGAAGGAGGCACTCAAGAAATTGGGAGATCCATCAGAGATCCATTAATCATCAGAGTTCTTCAGAGAGCCATGCTTAAGAAGAACTCCATGAGATGTCCACAAATGAAGAAAAGGACTCACAGTTCCAGAAGTTTTGAGGTACCCTTTGATTTCATGTGTTCTCTACACATGTGCCTCTCTCTTATTGTACTTTAAGGTTGAGAAAACTCTCCCTAAGAAACTTTTTTTGTACAAAATGAGAGTTCAGTTATGATAGGGGAAATTTGTCTGTCTTTATCTGCTCAGTAAATACCTTTTCTAAAAGATAATAGAGTTCTACTATTTGATTGATAGGAGCTCATTGGATAGAGACTCTTCCTCTCATACTCCAATCATTCATGTTAACTTTTGCATTCTAACTCTTTTTTTAAAATTTAATTTAATTAATTTTTAAAATTTTATATTTATTTTTAGTTGACGACATTCATTTCCACAAGATTTTGAGTTATAAAATTTCTCCCCATCTTTTCCCAACCCACCACCCCAAAACAGTGATCCCACTGAACACCCCCTTGCCCAGTCTGTTCTCTCCTATGATCTTCCTCCATCTCCCCTCTGACTTTATGGTAGGGCAAGATGGATCTCCATTACCTAGTGCCTGTATATCTTATTTCCCAGTTGCATGTAAATAATAATAATAACAGTAATTGTTTTTAAACATTTGATTTTAAAACTTTGAATTCCAGATTCTTTCCCTTCTTCCATTGTCACCCACCCTTACTGAGAAGATAAGCAATTCAATATAGGTTGTACATGTGTAGTTATGAAAATCATTTCCATAGTGGATATATCATGAAAGACTGACAATATTTCCCTTCATCTTATCCTGCCCCCCACTTGTTCTATTTTCTACTTTGACCTTGTCTCTTTTCAAAAGTGTGTGCTTCTAACTAACCTCCCCCCTATTTGCCCTCCCTTCTATCATTCCTACTATTATCCTCTTCCCCCCTACTTTCCTGTAGGGTGAGATACCCAGTTTAGTGCATATGTAATGAGAGTAAGATTGACCCATTCCCTTTTGCGTTCCTGTTCTTCCCCTCCATTGTAACAGTTTTCCATTGGCTCTTTTATATGAGATAATTTACCCTATTCTGTCTCTTCTTATCTCCTCTTGTTATATTCCTCTCTCATCTCTTAATTTTATTTTTAAAATATTATCCCATACTATTCAATTGATCCTGTACTCTCTGTCTATGTATACCTGTACACATATATAAACACATTCACATATATATTCATATGCACACATACCCTCTTATATAGACATATGTGTATGTACACACACACATATTTCCTTCAACTATCCTCATACTGAGAAAAGTTTCATAAGTTACAATTATTGTTTTTCCACGTAGGAATGGAAATAGTTCAATTTTGATAAGTTCCCTTTGATTTCTTTTCCCTGTTTACCTTCTCATGCTTCTCTTGCTTCTTGTACCTGAATGTCAAATTTTCTATTCAACTCTGGTTTTTTCTTCAAAAATGATTGAAAGTCCTCTATTTCATTGAATAACCATATTTTCCCCTGAAACATTATACTCAATTTTGCTGGGTAGGTGATGCTTAGTTTCAATCCTAGCTCCTTTGATCTCTGGAATATCATATTCCAAGCCCTTCAATCCCTTAATGTACAAGCTGCTAGATCCTGTGTTATCCTGATTGCATTTCAACAATATTCAAATTGTTTCTTCTTGGCTGCTTGTAATATTTCCTCCTTGATCTGGGAACTCTGGAACCTGGCTATAATATTCCTAGGAGTTTTCTTTTTGGGATCTTTTTTAAGGGGAAATAGGTGAATTCTTTCAATTTCTATTTTGCCCTCTGGTTTTAAAATATCAGGTCAATTTTCCTTCAGAATTTCTTGAAGGATGATTTCTAGGTTGTTTTTTTTTTTTTTTTTTTTTTTTTGATCATGGCTTTCAGGTAGTCCAATACTTTTTAAATTATCTCCTGGATCTATTTTCCAGGTCAGTGGTTTTTTCAATGAGATATTTCATGTTGCCTTCTATTTTTTTTTCATTTGTTTGGATCTATTTAATAGTATCTTGGTTTCTCATAAAGTCATTAGCTTCCATTTGCTCCAATCTAATTCTGAAGGAATTATTCTCTTCAGTGAGCTTTTGAGATTCTTTTTCCATCTGTCAAATTTGACTTTTTAAGGCATTCTTCTCCTTGTTGGCTTTTTGGGCCTCTTTTGCAATTTGAGTTAGTCTATTTTTTAAGGTGTTATTTTCTTCAGTCAGTTTGTTGACTCTCTTCATGATTTTCTCTCATCATTATCATTTCTCTTCCCAATTTTTCCTCCACTTCTCTTACTTGATTTTCAAAATCCTTCTTGAGCTCCTCCATGGCCTATAAACAATTCATATTTTTCTTGGGAAGATTTTGGTGTAGGAGTTCTGACTTTGTTGTCTTCCTCCCATTCTATGCTTCAATCTTTTTTGTCCTCAACAAAAACATCTAAGGTTTGATTGCAGTTCTTGCTTTGCTTTCTTTGCTTGCTCATGTTGCCACTCAATTACTGGACTTTTGAGCTCTTTGCCACAATAGAATTCTGCTTCCAGAGAGGAGAGCTTTGTCCGAAATTTCTGGGGTTTTCATAGCTGCTAGAGGTATTAATTGGGTGCCCTCTCCATAGCCCCCACATGCTCTGGCTCACTGGTCACACACCCCAGGACCTCCACCCAAAACAGCAATTCAGATCCAAGCAGGTCAAAGCAAGAGCGATTACCCTCTGAATGGTTGCCTGGTCCCCCTAAGATCTGCAGGCCAAGAGCTCTGAAGCAGCCACATGGATGTGGCTGCACAGCCCCAGTGCCTCCTCTGCTTCTCACCTTCTCACCCCGGGGGAAGTGGCCAGACAGTGCTATTGGTCCCCCTGTTCCCAAAAGTTCCACACTGACCTTTCACTTCATCTCTGGCATTTATGGGTTGATAATTCTGGAAGCCACCACAGTTGCTGGTGATTTACTCTCGTGAAGTCTGCTGTGGCCTCCTCCCTGTGGTGTTACCCTGGGCCTAAAACCATGGGTTCAGATGAGGCTGGCTCAGTTCCTAGCACACTGAGATGGACTCTTCCTGTCCACCTCCTGAGCTGCCTTCAATGGGAGATTTTCTTTCTCTCTGTGACTTTGTGGGTTCTCAAGCTTTAAAATTTGTTAGAGTCATATTTTACAGATATTTGAGGTGGTTATGGAGGGGAGCCCATGGAGTTTTCCTACTTCTACACTGCCACACACACACACACACACACACACACACACACACGCACAAACACACAGGTACAATAGGCAAACAGATGAAGACAGAGAAAGGGAAAAGATGATTTAAGAGAAAGAATAGTATCAAGAAATAATCAGTAAAAAAAAGCATATTTTGGGGAGGCTAGGTGGTGCAATGAATAGAGCACTGGCCCTGGAGTCATGAGGACCTGGAGTCATGAGGAGTTCAAATCTGGCCTCAGACACTTGACACACTTACTAGCCTTGTAACTTTGGGCAAGTCACTTAACCCCAATTGCCCTCCAAAAAAACAAAAACAAAAACAAAACCCCCCATATTTCAACTTTGAAGGAGAGATCATTAAGTAGATTTTAAGAGTTAGAATGCAGCTCCACCCCTTGCAGAGTAGCTCCTTGGTTGTATGCCTTTATGTTTTGCCTTTTGAAGGTCATATCTCAATAGTTCCTCTCATTTGTGGTGTTAATTACAAAGTCTTGTGTAATCCTATCTGTGATTCTTTGACATATAAATGCTTCCCTTCTGGATGATTGTTTTTTTTTTTTGTTGTTGTTGTTGTTCTGGGAGCTCTGGATTTTGGTTTTGATATTTCTGAAAATTTTTATTTTAGAGTTTCTTTCAGGATATGATCTATGGCTTCTTTTTAAATTTTGCTTTGCACTTTGTTTCTAACAGGTTTGTCCAGTTTTCTGGACAAACAGTTTCTTGAAATTTAATATTCAGGTGATTTTTTTTTTACTGGGGATTCATAATTTTCAGGTTGTATAGTGATGATATTTCTCTCCCTGATCTATTTACCATATCTGTTGTTTTTCTTTAAAAGGTAGATTCATTACATTTCTTTCTCAAAAAACAGAACAAAACTAAAATTTTCTTGGCATTATTGATTTTTTTTTTTACTGCAATATTCAAAGAGTTCTTTTCTTAGGTAAAATTTACCATCTTGTATTCTAAATTACCAGTTGTCCTCCTCATTCTTGGCCCTTCACCGTTCACCTGCTGCAGAAACAGATATCTCCTCTTCCACATATTCACACGCCCTACCAAGACCAGGCATCCTTTGCTTTCTACTCTCATGGGTAAGGATGCCTTGCTAGATCTTTATCCCGAGTGAACTTTATAGGTAGAAGACTGACCCCATCTGGGTTTCTCTTTCCCTTCCCCTTGGTCAGACACAGAAGCTCCTAAACTTTCTTTTTAGTTAGTACTGTGGTGCCATCTTCTGTATCCTCTCCCCATAGCCTTACTGCTCCTTCCCCAGCATTTTTTTTACCCCCTTTTTGTCTATAGCTGCACAGAATCTTCCTCCAGTTTAGTGTTAATGGGGTGGCTCAGACTAAGTTACTGCCACTGTGGGGACCAGGTAGGCATAATTACAATCAAATCCTGAAACACAAGCCTGTGAGATCATTTGAACTGGTTGACTCTCTTCCCCTACTCTCAGTCATGCAGTGGGGATTGAGATTGTAAATACTGAGCAGAAGTTCTAAGTATTTTAGTTTTCCCATGCTGTTTCATGAAGTTTTTATTTCATGCACTGTTTCCATATTCTAGTCTTGTATATTCATCTTTAGTTACTCTATGTCTGATGGATACTTCCTTTCTTTTAGGTTAGAGTAAATAGTTTGCAGAAAACAGCAGCAGCAGCAACAACAACAATGTTCTTTCTCTTTTACTGGTTACAGGTTCCAAAATCACATTTCTTCATAAGATCAAAGCTGAAAGAGGTGAAGTCTTTTGCTCAGAACATCCAGTTCTGTTAGAACTGAGATTCAGACTCTGTTTCTTCGTCCTCAAGTCCAACACTCTTTCATTTCCATAAAAAGTTGTAAAAATATTCCTTTTAGACCTATTCATACAAAAATATTTATAGCAGTTCTCTTTTTGGTGGCAAAGAATTGGAAACTGAGGGGATACCCATGAGTTGGAGAGTGGCTGAACAAATTGTGGTATATGATTGTGATGAAATACTATTGTGCTATAAGAGATGACAAGGGCAATGGCTTCAGAAAAATGTGGGACGACTTAAGTGAACTGAAGCAAAGTGAAGCAAGCAAAACCAGGAGAATGCTGCACACAGTTAGAGCAATATTGTGACAGACTTAAAGGACTCGTGAAAAAAATACTATCTATTTCCAGAAAGAGAACTAATGAACTCTTAGTACAGATTGAACCATACTTTTCAAAAACTTTCTTTCTATTTCTTGCTTGAGTGTATGTTTTCTTTTCAACGTTGTTAAAATGGAAATATATTTTGCGTGACTTCACATGTATAATTGATATATTACTTGTCTTCTGAAGGAATAGTGGAGAGGAAGAAAAAGTCTTGGACTCAAAATTTTAGAAAACAAATATTAAAACTAATTTAAAATATAATTGAGAAATATTTAACAAGAGAAATAAAAATTCAAAGAAATTCCTTCAAAAACTCAGAAATGTGTAGAACTGCACTTCAGATTTCCTGGCATGATCTTCCATTGCACTAAAAGGATTTAGATGCCTTTTTATCCTACTTACCAAAGGTCCTCCTAAGCACTTGTAATACAGACTTAGCAAATTTAGCATCTCCCTTTAGTTCACTGTGGCAGAGGCTTTTCTATAGGAGGGGGACTATTAATATTCCCATACTGTCAAACTTTTACCCACATTATTGTTGATTCTGAAACAGTTCTTTCTCTTAGAAAATCTCTGATTTGAATAACCTACTGCACAGATGATAGGAAGGCAGTATTTGAACCAGCCACTTAGTAGAACAGCTATAGGCATGTTATAATGTAATGTAATCAGCACCAGACTAGCAGTCAATTTTACTTCCATTCATACCCAGGGCCACTAACTAGCTGTGTCACCTTGGGCAAATCTCTCTGAGATTTGCTCTTCACAAAATAATAGAAAAGAGACTAACTGATCTCTAAGATCCTTAGAGATTGTCTATGTTCTAAGATTCCAAATACTGCTTCCAGCTCATAAATTCTATATTCCATGATTCTAAGATCCCTTTCATTTTTGACATTCTGTGATTCTTCATAACAGGTGGGCAGATGTTCTGGTAACAGAAGGCAGAGGTGACAGATGTGATTCCCGTGGGGGATACAATCTGGCCTCCTACATGGACTGAGGGTTCTGATTTAAAACCCATACCTTCTAGAAATGTTCACAACCTTGGGTTTAGTCTCTGATTTTTTTTCCTGGTTGCTGCTTGTTGGTTGGCCCACCTCCAATCCTGCCCAGATAACTGTGTGAGCCAAATGATCTTGGCAAGTGGAAATGTTTGCTTTAGGAGTGCCAAATCCCTTTTGAGCTTGATTATCATGTCAACCCCTGGGCATCAGATGGCCTAAGCTTCTCAATGAGATGGTAGATGAGCAGGAAAAGCTGATCTCAGGACTGTACATATCTTTCTTGATGTGCCATTCAGTGCATTGCCATATGCTATTGAGTCACAAAAAGGTACATTTTTTGAACCTCCTGAAGTATGACCAAATGATGATTGGTCCAAATAAACTGAAAACTGGGGACAGTGTCTTAAAGGAAATAAAAATAATTATATCTATACATCCCAATTGTATAATCTTATATCAGCCTAGCAACAAGTTGTTTTGCCATCTGCTTCCTCTCCTAATAGTTACCTCCAGTAGCCCTGCTTGCATTTTGGATATTGCTGCGTCAGTCTCATTCATAAAAAGACCTTCAAAAAACACACAACATAAACTCCACCACACTGAACAATGTCTTAGATAGAATAGATAGCATGGAAGCTCCCTGAGAACAGGAACTCTTTCTGTTTTGTCTTCATAGCTCTGGAATGTATCACTGTATCTAGTATATAGTTGTTTGAATGATAACTGTTTTTAAAAGTATAGAATGTGTCTTTCAATAAAAATGTCCTTTTTATGTATATGAATTTGGATTCTTTCATAAAATAATAGTCATAAGATATTAGAATTAGGAGAAACTTTGAAATCATAGAAATAGGATGTCAGAGCTAGAATATGTGATTTTGGAACACAGTGTTAAACCTGGAAGGAATCTAAGAAGTCATTTAGTCCAATTGCTTCATTTAACAGATGAGAAAAATGAGACCTAGAGAGGCAGAATTGCTTTCCCAAGGTCTCACAGCAAGTTGATGATAGAGTTGGGACTTTAGAACCATAGTCTCTTGATTCTTGGAGTTAGTGCTTTTCCCAGTATATCACTGTTGAGGAATGCTTTCTGTTTATTTTAGGACCATCTTCTGTCATATAGCCTCTGTGGTTTTTCCACTGATTGATCCCCTTTGGATTGATTTTGTCTGCCTAGAAACATTCTTCTACTGAAGTGATAAGATTCATCTGTAACCAAAGAAAAATTCAGGCTTATGGAAAAACTCCCTCCCTACTAACTCGAGATGTTTTTTCTGGAAACAATCTCCTGTTAATACACCTAGTACCCCAAGGAAATTGGGAAGGAACTTATAGATTTTACTATCATACACTCTTCTCAGGCCAGATTAAATGTATGTTCTCTTTCGGATACTGTTCTGGGACCATTATAGTCATATTGATATCTAAATGCATAAGGATGAATTGTTGTTGTTGTCTCCTGAAACCAGCATTAACAGTAATGGCCCAATAAATTGTAGATGATAAATTGGGCACAGATAAACTCTTACCTAATACCTCAGAAAAATCACTTAAGCAGCCAGAATTTGAGAAAAACAAAACAAGAAACAAAAACATGAGGAGCATCAAAGACTGATGAATTCTTATTTTCTTGCTCTTTTACCTTATGACTCCACAGTTAAGCCCAGATTTAGCTTAAACCCTTTTTATGGTTGTTTGTTGAATGGTGAAAGATCCCTTGGTGGCCCCTAAAATGACTTTTCTCTCCCCTAAGAAAGTTGGTTTCATGAATCAAATTCCCACCCCCTGTCACGTTGTCAAACTCATCTTGTATATCAATATTTCCCTACTTTCATGACTTCTCTCTAGAAGGTATTACTTCTTTAAGAGTTGTTGCTTAGTTATGGGTGTTCATTCGGAATTGGTTATTACAAGTTACTTTTTGGTTCACAGTTCTAGGACAGTTGTTGAATTTTGGATGTGACAAGATGTTCTGCAGTGGAGATATATTGTCATCAGAACTGTTGTGTTATGATTGGATAACTGTAATTTAGCTCATTATAGATGTGAGAGAGAGGGGGAGAGAGAGGAGGAGGAGAGAGAGAGAGAGAGAGAGAGAGAGGGAGAGAGAAGTATAGATTTCAGAGGTGAATTGGCTAAGTTTGAAGATAGAAGTGATAGATATAGTGGCTATTAATGAGTAAGTCTTAATAGAACAGACATACAGATTGGAAGCAAAGAATCAGAGAAGTGACCTGGCAGATCAGCTAGTTTAGTTCAGATATCTTTCTCAATGAAGTGTTAATCAAATGCATTGTAGATCAACCCAGTTTAGCAGAGGATGAAAGCATCTGATCATCATAAAAGCTGTATTAATAAAGGAACTCAGTACCTGAGACAGAAAGAGGATACCAAAGCTGATATTTTCAGAGTTGTGAATTCACCTGAGCATATGAGTTCTTCTCCTTCATGTGCTTCCTTAGTAGGTTTCTGTTAATTTGTACTTACTCTCCCCTACAGATACAGAGTGAATTGGTGGGAGAACATGACCTAGAATTTTGTGAGGATAATCATATAATTATATATGCATTTGTTTTTAACTTATGAGAACCTGTGTTACTATTATTTCTTTTGCCTTATTAATTAATCTATTGTGTTTAAGATCAATATTTAATTAATGTGCCACTATTGTGAATGGTTGGTTGTATAAATAAAAATTAATTGGGAGATTGAGAGCTAGAGTGCTGACTAGGAGGATTATATTATCTCATAACAGGGTTACCTGTAGGACCTTGATAGCATTTGAGTATAACCAAATGATACTAATACTTCTTTGGGAATCTAGATCTGCTTCTGTGAGGGCAGATTGGAGTGACTAAGACAGCCTGGAGACTGAATGGGTATACATTTCCCCCTCGTCCATGTGAGAAGCAAAAATTATTACAGTGTAGGTGACTACCCCATACATTGGTTACATCTTTGCTGCATTATCTGCTCATGGGGTACAGGAGTCATGTCTCTGCTAAACTCCATAGCTCCCTCTTTGGTTAGCGCAGTAGTCTGTATGTTGTATCTACTTACAAAATGCTTTCTGAATGTTTATTGAATGGAAAGTATCCAGATTCACCACCTATCAGACCCTTTTTACATTCAGTCACTGGTCCTACAAGATGGGGGTTGTGAAAGGGAAAAGGCTCTATACATTTGTTTCTATTGAGGTTAAGAAAACTGGTTCAGGTTAATTATGTCTTTATTGCAGCAGGTTTTGAGTATTACCTCATTAAGTAAGGATCACTCTTGGTGACTTGGAGAACTATCTGTGTTCATGCTGTTTCACTTTGTAGTTTGGATGTGAGGATTTGTAGAAATGTTTAAACCACAAAGTCATTTTTTAAAATTTGTTTTTGCTGTCAAGATCTAATAACTATCTGAGTTCAAGTGTTACTCTCCTTTATGTTTTAGGACCCAAGAAGTTGGATCCATGTAAGAGAAAGTGAGGATATGCCATACCATGTAACTCTTTAAAAATGTTTTGACTGAAGCAATGTAGGGTCATGATCTATAACTTCATCATCATCATCATCATCAACATCACCATCATCATCATCATCATCATCCTATTTGGATGCTGCCACTTGTTTAATAAGAATGTATACCCTGGAGACACCTCATTGACTTAGAGTCAGGAAGAGATGAGTTCAAATATCACCTCAGACACTTATTCATAGTACAATGCTATTAGTGATTTAATTCCTCTTGGCTTTAGTTCCTTCATCCATGAAACAAAAAGGCTAGATTCAATGACTTCTAAAGTCCCATACAGTTCTAAATCTATGATCCTTCATCTGCTCAAGCAGGAGAAAAACATAAATTCCAAGAGTAATAAAAAGCTCTGGATATTTTGTTCTTTATCAAAGCTATCAACAGGAATTCTCTCACTGGGGAAAAATGTTGAATTGGATGGGTGAGTGGGCCAGTGATTATTACAGCTTCAGTGCAGAGCACATCCTAGCCACAGTTACAATCATGCTGCAAGAGTGGGTAGTTCCAAAAAAGATTTTGAAAAACAAGTAAGAGTGGTAGAAGAAAAATTCAGAAGTGAAATGAGAGTGATGCAAGAAAATAATGATAAGAGAGTCAACAGTTTGGTAAAGGAGACACCAAAAAATACTGAAGGAAATAACAACTTAAAAGATAGTCTAGACCAAATGGCAAAAGACTTCCAAAAAGACAATGAGGAGAAGAATAACTTAAAAAGCAGAATTGGCCAAATTGAAAAGGATGTCTAAAAAGTCACTGAAGAAAAGAATTCCTTAAAAAATTAGAATGGAACAAATTGAAGCTAATGACTTTATGAAAAATCAAGAAACAATGAAACAAAACCAAAAGAATGAAAAAAATAGAAGACAATGTGAAATATCTCATTGTAAAAACAACTGACCTGGAAATAGATCCAGGAGAGATCATTTAAAGATGATTAGACTACTTGAAAATCATAATCAAAAAAAGACCCTAGACATTATATTTCAAGAAATTATCAAGGAAAACTGTCCTGATATTCTAGAACAATGGTTCTCAACCTTCCTAATGCCACAACCCTTTAATACTCGTATGTGGGTATATCTGCATGTGGACTGACCCGCCTGGAGACAGATAGAGGAGTGGTGTCTCTGTTCCTAAGACCATCGGAAATATGTATTTTTGATGGTCTTAGGCAACTCCTGTGACCCCTGTGAAAGGGCCGTTCGACCCCCAAAGAGGTTGCAACCCACAGGTTGAGAACCACTGTTCTAGAACCAAAGGATAAAATAGAAACTGAAAGGATCCACTGATCACCTCCTAAAAGAGGTCCCAAAATGAAAACTCCTAGGAATATTATAGCCAAACTTCAGAGCTCCCAGGTCCAGGAGAAAATATCACAAGTAGTCAGAAAGAAACAATTCAAGTATTGTGCAGGATAACACAAGATTTAGCACCTTCTACACTAAAGGATTAGAGGGCTTTGAATATGATATTCTGAAGGACAAAGGAGCTGGGATGACAACCAAGAATCAACCACCTAGCAAAATTGAGTATAATCCTCCAAGAGAAAAATGGATATTCAGTGATATAGAGAACTTTCAAGCATTCTTGATGAAAACACCAGAGCTGAACAGAAAATTTGACTTTCAAGTACAAGACTGAAGAGAAGCATAAAAAGGTAAACAGGAAAAGGAAATCATAAGGGACTTAATAAGGTTCACCTGTTTACATTCCTATATGGAAAGACAATATTTGCAACTCATAAAACCTTTCTCATTATTAGGGTAGTTAGAAGGAGTATATATAGATAGAGGGCACAGGTGTGAGTTCAGTAGAAGGGATGATATCTAAATAAATAAAATTAAGGGGTGAGAGAGGAATGTACTGGGAGAAAGAGAAAAGGAGAGTTAGAATGGGATAAATTATCTCACATAAAAGAGGTAAGAAAAAGCTTCTGCAATGAAGGGAAAGAGGGGGGAAGAATTGGCTCAAAGAGAATAACATACACATGCAATTGGCTATAGATATTTATCTTACCCTACAAGAAAGTAGGAGTGGAATGGGATAAGGGGGGAGGGTGTTACAAGAGAGGGCAGATTTGGGGAGGGGTAGTTAGAAGCAAAACATTTTTCAGGATGGACAGGGTGAAAGGAGAGAGAGAGAATAGAATAAATAGGAGTAGGGGGAATAGGATGGAGGGAAATAGAGCTAGCAATAGTAACTGTGAAAAAAAAATTGAAACAAGCTTCTCTGATAATGGCCTTATTTATCAAACATATAGAGAACTGAGTCAAAGTTATAAAAAATAAGAACCATTCCCCAATTGATAAATGATCAAAAGATATGTTTTAACATGAAGTAATCAAAGCTACTTACAGCCATATAAAAATATTCTAATTCATGATTGATTGGAGGAACGCAAATTAAAACAATTCTGAGGTACTACCTCATGCTTATTAGATTGGCTAATATGACATAAAAGATAAATGACAAATTTTGGAGGAGATGTGGGGGAAAAAGAGACATTAGTGTAATGTTGGTGGAGGTGTAAACTGATTCCACCATTCTGTAGAGCAATTTGAATTATGCCCAAAGGGCTATAAAACCAGGCATACCCTTTGACTTAGCCATACCACTATTAGGTCTTTATTCCAAAAGAGATAAAAAATAAAAAGGAAAAGGACCTATATGTACAAAAATATTTATAGCAGCTCTTTTCTGGGGGTAAAGAAGAAATTGAGGGAGTGTCCATCAACTGGAGAATGGCTGAACAAATTGTAGTATGTGATTATGGTGGAATACTATTGTACTATAAAAAAATGATGAGCAGGATGCTTTCAGAAAAACTTGGAAAGACTTGCATAGTGATGCAAAGTGAAATGTACTGTGTACAAAGTAAAGCAATATTGTCAGATAATTAGCTATAAATAATTTGGCCCTTCTCAGCAATACAATGATCCCTGATAACTCTGCAGGGCTTAAGGTGAAAAATGCTATCCATCCCCAAAGAAAGAACTGATGGTGTCTGAATACAGATTGAAGCATCCTTTTTTTAAACTTGATTTTTGTTGAGTTTTTATTATTTTTTAAATCTGTTTTCTTCCACAATGTGACTGTTATAGATATGTTTGCATATGTTATAGATATGCATACAAAAGCATAATTTATATTTAATTGCTTTCCTTCTCAATGGGGGTGGGGTGTGAAAGGAGGAAAGGAGAGAATCTGGAACTCAAAGTTTTAAAAAAGAAATGTTAAAATTGTTTTTACATGTAGCTAGGGGAAGATAAACTATTTTAAAAATAAAAAATAAAAATAGAGTAGGCAGCTCATTCACCTGAGAGTTTGACCCTTTCCTGATGCAGCAGAAAGGTTAGCCTGAGAAGAGGTGTTCTGTTGACATAGTGGTGAGGTACTATTGACCCTGGGGGTAGTGCCTAAGCCTGGATGTACCACATGGTGGAATGGGGTAGAAGATTGTGTGTTTCAAGCATAGCAGATACTGGGGGAAGAAACAACACCCCATTCCTGGATGGTTGTATGTTAGGGCAAAGTTCCATTTTCCCAATGATAGTTATATCTCATTTTTCAATCATTATTCATTATTTCTCAGCACTTTGCCAAGACCTCCTTTGGATCACTCACATCCAAATACATGCACATTCCTCCCACTCCCTGCCCCACATTTGACTGTAAGCATCTTGAGGACAGAGAGTGTGTAATTTTTTTTAACTTCACATGCCTAGCATCTACTGCAAGGATTTACACATAGAAAATGTTCAATAATGGGTGTTGCTTAATTTGTTTGGACCTAATTTGTGAAATACATCATGTAAGTACTGAGAGACAAATATTCTATGATCTTTGTCATTAGGGAGCTAATAATGTAGTAAGGCAGAGATAAGACATGTTCCCAAATAACTATAAAAAACAAGCAAGAAAATCCTTGTACAAGAGGAATATAAAGAGTTATGAAATTATATGAAATCACTTTGAAGATATCTGGTCACATAAGAAACTTTCCTCAGAAAGAAGAGAGGGAAAGCACAGGTTATGATCATCCTTTGCTGACTTTTTCAAAGGGTACATTCACAGGTGTTTGGAGGTTCCTGAATCAATGAAATAATAAATCTGCCTCCCCCCCCACCAAAGCATTCTTTATGTATGCAAGCTATGTCTCTCTTGTATAAATTCAAATGTATTTTTATATGCTTACGGGAGGAAAGATCAGATGATTCATGAAGAAGATAGTATTAGAACTGAGTCTTATATGCTTGAAAGGTAGCTGGCATAATGTATAGATAATTGGCTTTGAATCAGGAAGACCTGGCTTAAAGTCCCAACTCTAACCATGACTATATGACCATAGGCATGTCACTTAGACTCCCACTAACATGAGAATGCACAGACCAGCCTTCAGAGAGGGGATTTTCTCAGCTAGCAGTTTCTTATATCAATGAAATCACAGGTCTAATTTTGTGTATTTATCCTTTATTGACCCACACTATGCAAGGCCCTCTATTAGATGCTAGAAACACAGAGATGACTGCTATAAATAAGGTTGAATTATATATTGTTTTTATACAAAACTAAAAGAATGTACCCATGTGAGTACCCATAGACTCTTGTAGTTTTTTAGAATGAGTGATGGTTTTTTGGCTCAGCCTTCACTTTTTCCCCCCAGTCTCTTCAATATCAATGGCCTGAATGTGAGAGGTACCTATACAGATACAGCCAGAGAGTTTTTTGTCAATTTAAAACTATTTTAGGTTCTTTATCCACCCGAAACTAATTGGCCATCAATAGGCCTCAATAACACTACAAATGAGCTAACTGGGTAAAAAAGGAGGTATTGAAAAAGAAGGGAATATTATTCTATGACTTTTCATTCATTTTAGTAAATATTTATTGTTCACATTAGGAAGGCAGTCACAACTCTGGAAATTCCTAGCAAGCTGAAAAGACCTGGTGACAGCTTAGACACCTTTCAATCAAAGAACAGACTCACTCATTGTTGAGAAACTTGTCAACAAAGCTTTGACCATCAGGAAATAGTGATTTTTTTTATTTTTTAGGAGGGGAAACAGCTTGTGAAATTATGTAAAAAGATATGGAGTAGTTGATAGGCATCAGTGAAGGGAAAACATTGGTTAAGTAAAAATTCTTTTCAAGTCAGTTAAGGAGTATAATATAATAAGATTGGAAAGGTAATTTCCAGGCTAATTCTGTATTTTCCATACTTGGCTTCCACTCTGTGCAACATTATGCCCTTTCTAGGTTAAGCTGATAATCTGAAAGCTTATCACCATACTAAATGACTCAGGTTTTGATACTCAATGGCTTCTAAAACCCCTCAGTTGCCTCTCCCCTATGATTAGAGGCCTGTAAGGTATAGCACTAAACTGTTCCCAAAGTCTTCCTTCTCTTTATAGAGAGTTGAGAACTTTCAGAGCTTTCCAGGTAATCCTTCACTTTCCATCAGGAGCTGTGCTTGGTTTCACTTTCCCAGAACGTTATACTCCTAGACTCAATGTCCCCTGGCACCTCCTGCTTCACCCCAGGCTTTTCAGCTTCCCTTTGAGTGTTGGCTTCTCTCATTAGATTGTAAGCTTCTAGTAAATAAAGAAACCAAATGTTTGATAAAGACCCAAGACCCAAGCTTTGGGACAAGATCTCATTATTTGACAAAAATTGCTGGGAAATCTGGAAAACAATTTGGTGGAAACCAGATTTAGATCAATATCTAATACTATATACCTAGACAAGGTCAAAATGGGTACTTGATTTAAAGGTTATAACATAAGGAAATTAGGAAAGCATGGAATAGTTTACCTTTCAGATGCATGGATAAGGAAAGGATTCATGATCAAACAAGAGACAGCATTACAAGATGGAAAATGGATAATTTTGATTACATTAAGTTAAAAAGTTTTCACCCAGTAGAAGCAGGAGAAGTCTGAGGCTTCTCCAATACTCACCTCAAATACCTATAAAATATGACTCTAAACAAATTTTAGAGCTACAGAACCCACAGAGTGACAGAGAGAAACAAATCTCCCACTGAAGGCAGCCCAGCAGGCTGGCAGGATATCAAAGCATACTGAGAGCTGAGCCTGTGGTTTTAGCCCTAAAGTGGCCCAGACCAGCCATGGCTGCAGCATTTGGGAGAGTGGATCACCAGCAGGTATGGTGGTTTTCAGCATTATCAACCCATAAATGCAAAAGACAAAGTCAAAGGTCAGCAAAACTTTGCTAAATCTAGGGGGAATGAAGGTGTGGTCCAGCCTCTGCCCCCAGAGCGAGAAGCGGCAGAGGTACAGTGGCCCTGTAGCCACCTCCACGTGGCTGCTTGAGAGCTCCCAGCCTGCAGATTGCAGGGGTGCCAAATGACCATTCACAGGCTAAGCACTCTTGCCTTAACCTGCCTGGATCTGGAACACAGTATTGGGTGGTGTTCCTGAGGTGTGTGACCAGTGATCCAAACCTGGAGGGGGCTCTAGAGGTGATGCCCTCCTAATAACTCCAGCAGCTGCAAAAACCCCAGCGATTTGGGACAAAGCTCTCCCCTCCAGAAACAGAGTTCCACTGTGTCAAAGAGCTCAAAAGTCAAGTAATTGACTGCCAACATGAGCAAGCAAAGGAAGCAAGGCAAGCACAGCCATACAACTTTAGATTCCTTTTTTGGGGACAAAAAGGAGCAAGCATGGAATGGGAGGAAGACAACACAGTCAGAACTCCTGCACCAAAAGCTTCCAAGAAAAATATGAATTGGTTACAGGCCATGGAGGAGCTCAAGAAGGATTTGAAAATCAAGTAAGAGAAGTGGAGGAAAAATTGG
>CM053585.1:323188258-323202087 GCA_028646515.1 Pseudochirops corinnae | reverse complement strand
TATATATGTGTACATGTATACATAGACAGAGGGTACAGGATGTGTTGAATATGAAGGGATGCTATCTAAAAAAATAAAATTAAGAGGTGAGACGGAAATATATTGGGAGAAGGAGAAAGGGAGAGATAGAATAGGGTAAATTGTCTCATATAAAAGAGGCAAGAGAAAACTGTTATAATGGAGGGGAAGAGCAAGAAGGGGAAAGGGAATGGGTCAACCTTACTCTCATTGATTTTGGCTTAAGGAGGGAATAACATACACACTAAATTGGGTATTTTACCCTACAGGAGAGTAGGGGGAAAGGGGATAAGAAGGGGGAGGATAGAAGGGAGGACAGATTGGGGGAGAGGGTAGTTAGAAGCACACACTTTTGATAAGGGACAGGGTCAAAGGAGAAAATAGAATAAGGAGGTGGGAAAGGATGGAGGGAAATAAGTAGTCTTTCACAGTATAACTACTATAGAAATGTTTTGGGTAACTACACATGTACAGCCTATATTGAATTGTTTGTCTTCCCAGTGGGGGTGGGTGGAGAGGCAAGAATGGAAAGAATCTCAAAATCACAGTTTTAAAAACAAATGTTAAAAAAATTGTTTGTTACATGCAACCTGGAAATAAAATATACAGGCACTGGAGTATAGAAATTCATCTTTCTCTACTAGAAAGTTAGCAGGATAATGGGGGAGGATAGAAGACAGAATAGATTGGGAGAAAGGGCATTCAGTAGGCTCCCTATGTTGGGGTGGGTGGTAGGGGAGAGACAGGGAGAAAATTTGTAACTCAAAATCTTGTGGAAATGAATGTTGAAAACTAACAATAAATAAATAAATTCAAAAATGAAAAAAAAAGAGAGAGTTATCTAGAGTATTAAAATCAAATGATTTACCAGGAAGGAATGACAGGGCCAATCTATAAAAGTTCAGACTCAAGCACAAGGCTTCATGATGCTAATAGTAGCTCTTTATCCAATGCCTCTTGTAAAACTAAGGCCATATCTTTATGAAATGGGTCAAATTTTAAGCCCCCTGTATAGAGTAAACCTAACCAAAACATAGGGAGACCAAATCTATGACCTTGTTGGTCTCGTTAATGAGTTTTAAATAATTAAGCTAATTCTGTCTATCACAGTTAAGATTTTCATACCATGCAGGAAAAAGCTAATAATACTAGAATACTGGACAAAAGAGGGCTGTTAGCATCAAGACTTGGTTTCCATTACTCCCAGGATAGCAAACTAAATAGCTCAGTCCCCCTTCAAATATAAGCCTTACAATAGTATGAAAAAGTTCAAGTCACATTTTGGGTCAGTTCCACTCAACACCAAATTTATCCTACCAAGCTACCAAATGTATTAATTCAAAGCTAAATTCATTTAATAGAAACCAAATAGTAAGGTCCGTAACAAGGGACTACTCCTTTTCTCCCCCTATCCACATAAAAGGCATACATATCCACAGCTTCCTATGACACTGGTGGGAGAGAGAACACTTGTTGCCTGGATAACTGACATTCCTAATGAGAGAAATGTTTATTTCTCTCATATTAATAGCAATTATTAATTGAGATTAAAATTTTTTCTTTCTATTTTGTTCTTCAGAAATAACTCCCTGTAAGTTATACACGTAGTCTTTGAAGGGCATTACTGTCTTTGTCCTAAAATTTACTATACCCAGACCATCTAATCTAGATAGAATTGTTACCCCAGCCAACTAGAATATCTCACAAAGAGGATCTAATCTAGGTGAATTCTAGCCTATTGTGTTCTACTCAGATAAGCTTGGGTGGAAGGTATATCTCCTTGTCTAGATTGCTGGAGGCTGGGGTGGTCTGTAAGTTAGAGTGACCTAATTAAAGTCACTTCCCTCAGTCCCTCATTAGAATAGGTTCACCTCTCATTATAATATTAATTTTCTCACTAATTATTAACCAGTCAGAGTTGATTGCTACCTGTTAGGAACAAGCACTCTTCTAAGCATTGAGAAGCTTCCATGATTCAGCTTTGGTTTACAAGAGAAAACCAAATGACCATCCTGTTGTTAATTATTTGCTATCTGTAATTAATAGAATGGATATCCCCACTCTGGGAATTTTCACTGACTTTTCCCCATGTCTAGAATTTGCTCACTTTTCATTTCCAAGTTCTGGTGTCCCTGACTTCCTTCCAGTTTCAACTAAGGTGTCACTTTCTACAAGAAGTCTTTCCTAGTCTTCCTTAACCTTAGAGTCTTCCTTCCACAGATTGTCTTCAATCTAATCCTGTATAATATCTTGTTTGTAAATATTTGTTTGCATATCATCTTCCCATTAGACTTGTGAGCACCTTGAGAGCAGGGACTGTTTTTTGTCTTTCTTTTTATTCTCAGCACTTAGCATAAGACTTAGAACATAATAAGTGTTTAATAAATGGTTACTGAGTTAACACTTGATAGCAAATGCTTTTTTTGAGAAAAAATGTTAGGTACTAGATGTGTAAAGTACTACAGACCATTATAAAAGTGAAATAGATTACATCTTAACAGACAGGAAAAGACTTCTTATTAATGAGGCTGTTATCACTGAGTAACCTGTCTACTTAGAGTCAGACTACCAATTTATCAAGGCAAAAACCAGAATTATTTTTTAAAAACTCAAGAAGAAAGAATAATAATATGGCTTGTAATAGAAAAAGAACAACACTGAACTATTAAAGCAAATAATTAGAAATGAGAAATAGAAACCTAACATCAGATATATCAATGAAATAAGTGACAATAATTTTATACAGAAGTTTAACCATTGTAAATCTGCTATTACAACAAGAAGACCAAAAGAGTTCAAAAAATAAAGTTTCTTAGTCAGCAAACATTTGACTTAGTTACCAAGCAGGGGGAAAAAAAAAGAAGAGGAAGCCAAAGGCATACTGGCTATTTAATTCATTTGTAAGAAGGATAGCACATAGCTATGAATAGCATGATTTCAAAAAGCAGAGAGAAACAATGGACGGGAAGACCAGTTTAAAGAATGTATGGTAAGAGATCCAACCCAGGAAATAAATCTCAAGTGTGTTTAAGGATGAAAATAGGAGAATTATATAAAAAGAATAAAGGAAAAAGATCTATAAAGATTACTCTAGCAAAGTGTTTTCACTCAAGGACATTGGAAGCACTACATTTGAATGCTCACTCACAGTGCCAGATGTGCTTAGAGGGGAGTAAATGCTTAAGGCTAAAAAGGACAAAGAAGGAGAAAATGGCCAGACTGGACAAAGTGTATATAGTGAAGGAGCAGGTACGATTATGAGAGTGTTGAAGGATCAATATTCGTGATTTCTGAAGTGGGGAAGAAGAAAGGCATGGAAATAATTTTGTACTTTATTAGTATCAAAAAAGGCTGCTGAGGAAACATTAATAACCACCAACCTTTATGTCTTCTTTTCCACCTACAAAAACCATTATGTGAGACATTTATATGTGAATTGAGGGCATCTTCAATGAGGTTAATGGTAGGGACCAAGCAAACTCCACAAGCAATAATCAACAGAATTATCATTTTGCAGTCGACTAACATATGTGAGATCACTTCTTTTCCACAACAACAGCTATGGTGGCCATGTTGGAAGCAAAGCTCATGATCTAGGGGAGGGGTGTGTGCATGTGTTGCTATTACTAAGGTTCTTGGGTTCAGATTCCTGTGCTTTCTTCATTGTGGTCAAGGTGGTAGTGTTTGACTTGCTTGGCATATGCTGCTCTGCCATCTCTCCCTAAGGATGCTTTGCTGCTTCAAGACCTGAATTCAAATCTGGCCCTAACTGCTTGCTAGCTGCATGACCCTAGGCAAGTCATTTAACCTCTATGTGCCTCAGTTTCCTTGACTGTAAAATGGGGATAATAATCACACTTACTTCAGAGGGTTGTTGTGAGGATCAAAAGAGATAATATGTATAAAGGGCTTAGCAGAGTGCATGGTACTTAATAAATGCTTACCCCCTTCTGCCTACCTTGTCTCCACATAAACCTGCTTCTCCACAAATAGACATAATATCAGTGGAAAGAACAGGCACACACATACCCAGAGTTCACTTATAGATAGGCATACAATCGTGAAACACTTAACCCTGTTTGCCTCAGTTACTAAATTGTAAAATGAGCTGGAGGAAATTGTAAATCACTACAGCATCTTTGCCAAGAAAATCCCAAATGGGGTCCCAAAGAGTCGGACACAACTGCACAATGACTCCACAGCTGCTCAAGGTCAACCGTGATATGTGGAATACTTTGGACAAGCAATAATTTTGATATGGTTTCATTTTATGACAGCAATGATCATTCATGCATATTTCTATTGATGCCAGTTTGACCCAAAACATCTAACTTTAACCAGAAGAAACTACAGACATCCACTTTCCCCACCTTTATTTCTCTGAGAGAAGAATGCTCTTCCACGCTATATACACATATTTCATTGCCCTCTTTGACTTTGTTTTTAATTCTGTTGTTTTTAAGAATGAATACTACTTAAAGGAAACACAGAAATGGTTGTTAAAGAACACACTTAACTAACCGCTAGAGATAGTGCAGCAGTTCTTGGTAGGGAGAAGACGTGAATTTCTAGGTTCATACATTTCCACAATGAAACAGGATCACAAAGAACAGAAGTGTAAAGGAAGTGAAATTAAAATTGTTTTTTGGTTTTTTTTAATATCAAGGACTAAGAAACTTTGCTCAAAACAGTCTAACATAATCCTCAGGAAAAAAAGTAACAAAAACTTCACAACAAACTAGCAACTGAATAGCTTGTTAGGGATTCCTCTGTACTGAGGGTTTCTGATTTTCAGTTCAATTTGATAAACATTTATTAAGTGCCTACAATGTTCCAGACGCCTTGCTAAGTGCTGGGATACAAATAAGAAAAAGAAAGTCCCTTTCTTCAAGGAATTTAGAGTCTAATGGGGGACAATAATTCACAAAAGGAAGCTCGAAAATAGCAGGAGTGGGGCGTCAAAAAGGTCCCTAGAAGGAAGAAGAGCTGCTGAAGGAAAGTGGAGTGATAGCTAGAAAGTTCAGATCCCAGACCCAGATAGAGGAAAGTTCTGGAAGGGTTTTAGGGCTCCCTCCAGCCCCCCAATAAGAAGGGAAAGGAGGAATTCAAGAGGATATTGAATACCTAAAACTGAGTCAAATGGCACAATGATGAAATTTCAGGTGATCAACTTATCCTGAGTGGGGTATGATATTTATGGAGTCTAAACCAAACAGAGATGCCTTGTGGATGCAGAATGAATGTTGGAAGACTAGCAAGAACATCAGTGTAAAAAGAACCAACCAACCACTGATATGGTGGATGGTGAGAAATGGGAGGAGACTTCTTATCAGCAGAGTAATACAAGGAATGAAATACTGAACATTTGAAAAAAAAAAAGATCATTTTTGCTGATGAAACTCACTTTGTTACTCAAGACATTGTCAGAAGGACAAGTGAACCTGTGAGATTTGGGTATCTTCATCAGATCATAAGACATCGGCTCCCCCCCCTAAAAAAATATATATATTTCTTAGATTTTGTTTTTTACTTCCACTCCACCTGGAAATCTTGTCTCCATTTAGAGAATGAGAAACTTTAACAAAACTATTGATACAACTTAAGAGGCAGTAATTTCCTAGAATTATAAAAATTCCCAAATGGAGATAGATTATTTCAATAGAGCCCCATATTTCACCACACACCACAAAAGGCTAATAAATTTAAGAAATAAAGATAAATGTGTTTCAGTGGTCTGAAAATTCAAATCCAATAGAAAATCTATGGGCCATAGTCAAGGGCAGGCTTGGAAAAATGCATTATTTGTCTAAGGTATACTAACCTTGAACATGCCTTTCATATCACTGTACAGCTAATTAGCAACGAAGGAAGAACTAATACAGAGGGAACAAGTTGGGGTGGAGGACTGGTAATGTTAGAACCTTCCTCCTGTCTGGGTTGAAGTGAAAACAATATGTACATCTGAAAAGAAATAGAAGTCTTCTAAACAAGTAAAGAGGTGAGAAAGTTGAGAGACAGAATGGGAGAGGGACATTTAGAGGGGTGTATGGATTGTGATTTAGAAGGGTGGGGGAGAAGATGGAGGGAATTTTTGGAGGGATGTATGGATTGAGATTGGGGTGTATAGGTGGGTGAAGTTGGGTTTGGGAGGGAAGAGGAAGAAGGTAAGGTAACAGGGATAGGGTAAAAAGAGAGATTGAGAAAGAAAATAGTGAGTGAAAATAAGATGGAAGGAAATTTACAAATAGTAAGCCTAACCATAGAGGAAATGAAGGAAGAAAAATTAGTGACAAGCAGGGGCTCAGAGCATCATCTACTTAATTTATATTGCAGAAGAGAAAATACCAAGTAAGTGAAGTATTTTGCTTATAATTACAGTCATGTGTAAATCAAGTCATTATTTGCTAATAGATGTAACACTATCAGAAAGAATTGGTGGAAAAGACAAATATGATATTTTTTTCATGTCAGGTCAAACTGTACAGAGTTTAGCATAGTAGAAAGAATCTTGGAAGGGTTCAAGCCCTGGTTCTGACATTTGTTAACTGGGGGACAATGACCATGGGACTTTATTTCCCAATCTGTTAAATGGAGGTAATAGTACTTGGACTGCTTACCTTGCAAACTTGATTTAAAGATGAAATGAAAGGTTTTGTAAAGTGTCACCTAAATGTTTGGAATAATCTAAAGTGATAGTTTTGTTCTCAACAGGGTATTAATCAGGGCTATGCTGGAGTCAGCTCATATAGCAAAAGTCGATTCTGAAATTTTCAATGTGAGCATCTATACTTAGGAAATCAGGAAGCCATATAAAACAGGGCTTGACTTCTTGTTTTGTTGATTGTATATACTTAAGAAAGTAATGGAACAAATGCTAGTGATACAGACTAAACTTGAAAATTGTTGTATTTTTTTTTGGAAAGCCAGTTGTTAAACATTTACAAACATACTCCTGGCACTAGTGATCAGCATCATAGACATCCAGAAACACTTGTTTCTTTCTTTTTCTAGAAATTTCCTTTTCTGGGAATCTTCAAAAATCCCTTTCCTTTCATTTTTAATGACTAGTGCAAAGTGCTAGGTATAGAGTGCAGATACAAATATATATGTATAGATAATATAAATATACATACACATATATGTTTGCGTATGTATTATGCATATATTTATACATATATAACATATCATATATCTATATACACACATGTATATGTATACATATTCAAATGAAAGAGGAGAACCTTTTAACTAACACATTAAGATTTTATGAATGATTTACATCTGGTGCTAAAGTTCACCAAAGAAACGTGAGGGTACCAGATGTTTCATTTTTTCACTGTGTCGTGCCTGCCCATACTGATGGGGAATTGAAAACAGGATTGTCTCATAAATCAACATATTTATTTTTGTGTTTCTTTGTTTGCATCCCAAATACCCACAACACACTCCCAATAAATGTGGCCCAATTGGCTCCTCAAGAAGTCATTTATTTTTAGTAATAGAGTGGACATGGTAAAACCCAAAAACAAACATGAACACACAAAACAGACCAGGTGACTGGGGGAGAAAAAGAGGAATGAGATCCAATTCTCATTTAAAAAAACTATATTAAAAGAATGTATTTTTATGGAACCAATAGCAACCATCATATTTTAGACATCAAAGATACTTCTTTCTACAGATGAGAAAACCAAAAGGGGAACTTACTTGCCCAGGTTCTCACAAATAGTGAGTGGCAGAAAGAAGATATGTCCTTTTCTTGTATTGTTCTTTCATATCCTGCTACCTCCTCCACTTCTTTCACTTGACCAAATAGATGGGAGGCCTAATCTGCACTAAGAAACTCTAAATACAAACCGGGAAGAAGATGCGTAAATTCTCTAGCAAAAGCATCTGAACAAGGACAAGATCTGATATTTTGACAATCATAGACATACACTTATATTTCTATAAGATTTCATCAACATTGAAACTCACACTTCCTTGTACCCATTGCCCCTTAGGCTGCCTTCCCTCTGATTGGAAAGGATGAATGTGGTCACTGGGAGAGCTCTTCCCAGATTCTCAGTTTAAAAAAAGTACTGAAGGCACCTATTTCATCATAGTTGTTCCTCAGCTGTAGGACTTCATCATGTCCCCTTAGGTAACCTCCCCACTTTTATGTAGTATCCCCTCCCTTTAGACTGTGAATTTCTTGAGGGCAGGAACTGACTTTTGCCTTTTTTTTGTGTGTGTGTCCTCAGCATTTGGCACCATGCCTGGCACTTAACAAATGTTTATTGACTGATACACAGCATTTGGAAAGAAAATATTTGTCAATATCAACAAGACAATCAAAAATAGTTTAATTAAGCACCTATTCTGTGTTAACTACTGATCAGATACTGGGAATACAAATGCAGAAATGATTGTTGTCCTTCGTTCTTGAAGAGGAGCAAAATAATATCACTATGTTGGAGTCAAAGTACAGTGTGTCCAAATATGGCTAATCAGACCAATATAATCTTAGAAGGCTCTACCACAAATCAGGCACAAATAGTCCATATGAACACCTGGAGTAGAGATGTCTCTAAATTTGCACAATTTATGTTTCTTTTGGGCTACTGCAATTTACTTTGTTCATAGAGCACAGTGTCTTCTTTGATTTGGGTAAGCCATGCTGTGTGGTCCTTTGTGAATATCTTCTGTCACACAATCCATTCCAAAGTTCTTCAGAGAGTCCTTGAAAGTGTCCTTATATTGCTTCTTCTGATTACAGTACAATCACCTGCCTTGCATAAGTTCTCCTTAAAATTGTCTTTTAGACAAACATACATTCGGCATTCAGAGAATGTGACCTGCCCATCATAGAGCTGCTCTCTCTGCTGTAGAGTTTGAATGCTTGGCAACTTAGTTTGAGAAAGGACCTCGGTGTCCAGTAGTATCTTTTTTTGCCAGGTGATCTTCAGAGTCGTAATTTAAATTTTTAAATTTAAAGTTTCCTGGCATGGCACTTGTATGTTGTCCAGGTTTTGTAGGCATACCACAATGAGATCAGCACAATGGATCAGCAGACCTTCAGTTTAGTAGGCAACCTAATACCTCTTCTCTCCCAAACTTTCCTTCAGAACTGCCCAAACACTGAGCTGGCTTTGGCAATGTGTGTGTCAACCTCATCATCTATGTGGACATCCCTGGAAAGTATAATGCCAAGGTAAGTGAACTTATCCAAAGCAAACTTATCAAAATAGAGGAATGGTTAGGTGGCACAGTGAATAGAGCACCAGCCCTGGAGTCAGGAGGACCTGAGTTCAAATCTGGCCTCAGACACTTAACACTTACTAGCCATGTGACCTTGGGCAAGTCACTTAATCCCAGTTGCCCTGCCCTCCTCCCTCCCAAAAGGAAAAAGCAAAAAACAAAAAAAAACAAAGTCTTCAAAATTTCTCCATTTGCTGTAACCAATGATTCCAAAGATGGATGGTGTGGTTCTGACTGGTAGAGAACTTGTGTTTTTTTGGTGTTAATTGTTAGGGCAAAATTAGCATGAGCAGCAAAGATTAGGTCCATACTCAGCTTAAGAGGCTGCATTGATTGCACAATCATTTGCAAACAAAATACTATGCACCAACTCTCTTTTAATTTTAGTCTTGGTTTGTGCCTTTTTAAATTAAATAATTTGCCACCAGTGTGGTAGTTGACTTTGATGCCATTTTCATCCTCCTTGAAGGCATCTGACAACGTCACTGAAAACATCATACTAAAAAGCATGGGAGCAAGCACACAGCCTTGTTTCACTCCACTGGTGACTGGGAAAGCACGACAGCATCATCTTTTATTCACAACCTGGGCAATCATACTGTCATGAAACTGACCTACAATAATGATGAACTTTTCTGGGCAACTAAATTTTGACACAATTTCCCACAAGCTCTCATGATTGACAATATCAAAGGCCTTGGCCAAATTGAGAGATATTCTATACAGACCTCTGTTATGCTCCTGTCATTTGTTCTGGAGTTCTTAGGGAGTAAACACCATATTGACCATGCCTCACCCATTTCTGAAGTCACAATGACTTTCAGGTAGATGACCAGCAGGTGAGGGATCAGCCTATTAAGCAGGACTCTTGGAAGAATCTTTAAATCACTAAGATAGAGACCCCACTGTGATTGCCAGAGGAAAATCTATTCCTTTATAAATATGGACAATGCAGGCATCCTTGAACTCCTGGAGGATAAATTCTTCTTACCATATAACCCAGAAAATTTTAGTCAGCTTTTGTATGGGCAGCAGAACCCTCTGCCTTGTAAATCCCAACTAGAATAGAATAGAATCAGCACCAGGTGCTTTGCCTAATGAGAGGAGAGGAGCCTAATTGTATTTAAAATTCCTTCTTCAGGTGGAAGTTCAGCTAGAGAAGGATTGACTTCAACCTGAGGTAAATGGTCAGTGGCTTGAGCATTGATTGATGATGGTCTATTGAGAACACTATGGAAAGGTTCAGCTCATCTCTCCCAGGATCATGTCCTTATCTCTATTAAATGTTGCTCCATCAGCACTGAGTAGTTGAGATGCACCATAGGTCTTTGGCCCATAAATAACTGTCAGAGAATCACAAAAGCATTTTGGATTGTTATTATTAACATAAAATCAAATTTTTATCTGCTTTCTTACCGAGCCAACAATACTGTATCTCTCTAAGCATTTCTTGCACTTTACTTTTGATAGAGTTAAATGCTGCTACCTTAGAGACAGATGAATTCTCAGGCTGGTACATCTTGTGGCGTTCTCATTTTTCACTTAGCAGTTTGTGAATTTCCCCATCATTTTTGTCAAACCAATTTTGATATTAGTAAGTGTTGTGGCTCAGACAAATAATTTAAATTTTTAAATTTATACATCAAATTCTCTGAAAGCTGCCCACTCCTTTTCTGCTCCACTGTTGCCAAGTGTGTGTCAGTTCGGTTTTCCCTTTAAGTTAACACAAGCTGTTCCCATTTGGAGAAGTACTCTGATCTATTGACATTTAGTCTTCTGGTAGTTGTCTTGTCTTAGGGCCCTCACTTTTATTGAATGCAAATATTTAACTTGAAGAGGATAAGTCTATGATCAGTCCAGCACTCTGCACCACTCTCATCACTCACATTCTGTCTCTTCTACAATGACAGTCTATTAAATGCCAATGTTTGCTGTGAGGGTGCATCCACGAAGTTTTATTACCTTTAGGTAAAGGGAAGACAGTGTTGGTGATAAGAAGTTCATGGGACACATAAGTCTTCAGTAGTAAATTACAATTGCTGTTTCTTTTTCCAACTCTATTCCTCCCAAGGATTCCCTGCCATGTCTGGTAGTCTATGTCTCTTCTTGTATTAAAGTCACCCAGATTTATAAGCTTGTCCTCTCTCAGTGCATTGATGATCAGGGTCTCCATCATAAAATTTTTCTTTGAATTCATCAGGGTTTGTCATAGTGGGAAAATATGGACTGATGATGGTGATGTGGCACTTTCCTGCAAATGGCAATCACATTGTCATGGTTTTGTTATTAATTCTTTTTAGTAAGCATACAAGCTTGTTGACTAAATTAGTTTGGATTGCCAAACCTACACCAGCTTCTCTGTTCTCTCCTTCATTGCAGCTATTACAGAAAAAAACATGTACCCAGTTCCGACCTCAGTTAGCCAACCTTTATTTGGCAGCCTTGTTTCACTAAGAGCTGTTCATTCTGTGGTGTGAGGAAGAGGCTAGAAAAGATGCCCTAAATTTGCCTGCTTTCTTCAACCCTGCCTGCTTACCTCATTAGGTGGAAATCCTACCCTGAGATCAAAACACAAAAAATATGTCTAAAAACTTTTGCAAAAAAAAAAAAAAGATTCCACTCACCATCAATACATGAAATATGTGCACACTTAAAGACAACACGAATTCTAGTACAACTGAAATACAAACATTCTTTGTTGCAAGAGAATTCAGCAGGTATCACATCCAAATGCAGAAATAAGACTAACCTAGTATAATGGTGCAATGCCATGCAAAGGCAAGGTTTGGATTACCAGCACAGCAAACTCCATTTATTCAGTGACAGATTAAGACAAAACATTCATAGAACAGAGAAAATCAAAATATAGTGTAACCCCTTCATTTAGCAAGTAAGTTCTCAATTCAACTGTAAAGTACCAAGGTCCAAGTATCCCATCCTTGGCCAATACATTAGTCAAAGTAGCCCATTCCTGGGCAGTACATTCATTTAGTCAGTCAAAGTTTCTCTTCTCAAATGGAGATTAGTTTCTAATCATAAACAAAGTACATTCATTTGGTCAATCACAGAGCACAAAAAAGTCAAAGGTTTCCCACCCCTGGATCACAACTAAATTACAATACCATCCGTTAACACCAAGCACTTTCTTAAAAGGGGCAGGAGAGCACAAAAGGCCATCTACCCTTAAGCTACAACAAGGTTAAGGTATCATCACAGTATTCAATGCCCAAGGAGAGGTCCTGTCTTCATCTTGACACGAGGCAGGTACTCAGCAATCCCTGTTCCTGGGGAGACAAAGCTTAACAAAGCTACAATATACATTGCCAGTGTCCTCATCAAGTCACTCTCTGCCTGCAGAACAGTCCCAGAACCCCTGAAAACATCATCAAGGCCCTCTTCCATGATTTCTGTAAACATACAACAAGAAAATCCTCCTTCAGGGCTTCTGAACCAACAGCCAGGTTCCAGGACTTCTACAACAGCAGCCCTGTCCTTCACCAGCAGGTGAATCTGGCAAAACAACATCAAAATAGACAGACAAAATACCAGCACCAAAACCATGCCTCCTCAGTTCTTGGAAGCTCCAGGTGGCAGTTCCCAAAAGTCCTTCTGGCCTCCTCTGCTTGGGCCTTCTCTCTGCTTGGACCTTCTCTGCTTGGGCTTCTCTCTAAATCCATGGCTCTTCCCAGTTCAGCCCTCTCTCTTCATGTCAACAAGTCCATCCTACAAGTGGGATTCACATACTCTGGGTTTTAATGCTCAACCCTAAAACCAAGCCAATACAGGGGGATCTTTAAATTCCATTACCATTACAAATGGCAAACGAATATTTAGCACCTTGTTTCAGTTATTTAATCATTTAGCACCTTGTTTCAGTTCAAGTATCTTTGAACCTTGCCCTGATTATATCAAATCTTTGTTAAGAAACCTGTGAATCCCACAGTGGGAGGGACTTGCCAAAGACAGGCACTGGAAGGACATGAGTAGGGTGGAACAGGGAGGAGCTAATGACAGATAAAAGAGCTGGCGCATAGCTGGGAACAGAGCAGAGCTGAAAAGGGGAAAACTTGTGGTGTCTGGCACCATTTGTCTGTTCTGTCTGTGTTGATTTATGTTTGTGATACTTTGTACAGAAGCCCTGGGACCTTACTGAAAGGCCTGAAAGAGGATTTTCTTGTTGTCTGTTTACAGAAGTCCTGGAGGATGGTTTCAGGGGTCCTGTGACCATACTGATGATTTGTGTTGAGTTCTCAGACCTTGTTTGGGGGTCTGTGTTGATTTCATAGGCAGATAGTGAATTGATGATGGTGCCAGTAATGTGTGTGAATTTTTTTTGGCTCTGTTAAGCTTTGTCTTCCCAGAAACAGAAACTATGAAGGACTTTGGGTGGACTAGACACTGTGAGGTTCAATATGGAATGGGAACTGGATAAGGAACTGGATAAGGAGCTGGATGAGGAGCTAGAAGGAGCTGAGAGCTGCCTGCCTGTGAATCCAGGTGGTAGTTGGGTAGATTCAGGCAAGAGCAGGACCCATGGAAGAGGAACCATGGAATCTGGGAGCTAGCCTCGA
>CM053585.1:323154773-323178230 GCA_028646515.1 Pseudochirops corinnae | reverse complement strand
AGGAAAAGGAGGGGAAAAAATTTGAAACTCAAGGGACTCTGGAACCAAATCTTGTAAACTATAAGTAAATAAACAAATCAATTTAAAAGTTAAAAAAAAATAAAGTGAGCAGAACCTAGAGAACATTGTACACAGTAATCCCAATGTTGTAATGATGGTCAATTGTGAAAGTCTCAGCTACTCTAATCTAGACAGTGATTCAAGAAAATTCCAAAAGACCCATGATAAGAATGCCATCCCCCTCCAGAGACAGAACTGATGAACTCTGAATACAGATTGAAGCATACTTTTTAACTTGCTCTGTTTTTCTTTTTTTGTCTGTTTTCTTTTGTGACATGGCTAATATGGAAATGTGTTTTTTCGTGATGTCACATGTGTAATTTATATCAAATTACTTGCCTTCTCAAGGGGCAGAAGTAGGGAGGGGGAGGATTTGGGATTCAGAATGTAAAATAATGTTTCATGTAATTGGGAAATATTTAACAAACTAAGGAAAATATATTTAAAAAAAAAACAACCCAGTGAAGTAAATAGAAGAGTAAAGAAATTATTATCCTCCCTTTGTAGATGGAGACATTGAGAGCCAGATATAAAGAGCCTTACCTAAGACCTCACAGGAAGTTAGTGGAACAAGAAAGAACTCTCACTTGAACCTCTCATTTCCTCCAACTCTTGGCCTGTATCTGTCTTCCAATTTGGCAGTTAGGTCATACAATGGATAGACCTGGGCCTGAAGTCAGGAAGACTTGAATTCAAATTCGACCTCAGATACTCTCTAGCTGTGTGACTTTGGACAAGTCACTTAACCTCTACTTGCCTCAGTTTCCTTATCTGTAGAATGCAGGTAATAATAGCAACTGCGTCTAAAGAGGTTTTTGGGTTTTTTTTTTTTTTTGAGGATCTAATGAAATATTTCTGAAGTATTTAGGTCTGTGTCTGGTATGTAGTAAGTGTTTGCTATTATTATTTTGCAGTCAAACTCCAAAAATAAGTCATCTATAAGCATTGTCTACACTTGCTCTCCTTTCACTTTTTCAGCCTTTTGTAATCTGGATTCTGACTTCTTCATTACTCAACTAAAATTGTTCTCTTGAAGATTACTAATGATCTCTTAATTGTTAAAATAATGGATTTTTCTCTATTCTCCTTCTCCTTGACCTTTTTGTAGCCTTTAACATAGGTGACTACTCCCTTCTAGAAAATTTTCATCTCCCTGAGTTTTCATGACACCACTCTGTTGTGGTTCTACTCTCGCCTGTCTGGTGGGAGTCTCCTGTTGTAGATTATAAATAATATCCCAATGTCTATGAAGATTTCCCAAGATTCTGTTCTGGGCCATCTTCTCTTTTCTTGTTCTCTTACCTCATCAGCTCCCATGGAGTTAAAAATCACCTGTATACAAATGCTTTCTGGTTCCATATGACTCCAGGCCCTACCATGCCACCTGGGATAACAAAGAAAATAAAGTGAGCCCTGCATTACCTACTGGATTCCAATTGACTATCCCATATACATCGCAAACTCAAAAATATCTAAAACAGAATTATCAGTTTCCTTAACCCAGAGCCTCCCCTCTTTCTAAATTCTCTGTTTCTGTTGAGAGCGTTCTTCTAGACACCTAGTTTCACAACCTTGCAACAGTCTTCCACTCATCCCTCTCCATTCCTGAAAAACAAGCCTCGCTCAAGCAAGTTTCTCCTGTGGGCTCTGCTTCCCTTCAGCAAACTCTTCCCACCACAGGCTCTATGTGACCACATTCAGCCTATTAGGTGGCTGAATATATTTTCAAATCAGGGAAGGTCCTCAAATTCACTTAGGCTTTTTAAGGGGCAGAGAAGATCTTCAAATTCCCATTACTATTAGAGGACCAGAGAAAGAAATGACTTGCTCAAGGTCACACAGATAATAAAGGGCAGACCTGGGATTTGAACCCAGGTCTTCTGAGTCCAGGTCTATGGCTATTTCCACTGTATAATACTGTCACAGATGGTGATTCTCACCTTTCTCTTCAGCAGTTTTATGAAAAAAAAATCAACCATCACAGTGTCATGTATAGCCAACATTGCCCAGCATTTAGCAACATAGAAATTTCAAGTGTGTGCATCCTATTAAACTAGCTAATTAGGTTAAAACATTTTATTTGTGCAAAAATTCTCAGGCACCAGGTCTCTGGGAGTTCAATTAGACTCCCTGCAGGCAAGTACACACAACTTATGAAGAAAATTGCTTTTCTAATACAACATTTAGGATAGAGCCATAACTAAGGTAGGGATACTTTGGTTTTTGTCCCAGAGTGCTGATAAATTGGGGTCAAAGAGATCTCACTTCTTTCTTTTGGTTGTCCAGTGGGCTACAGTTTCCATGTCTTCCAGTCTTCCACAGGGTTTGTGTGACACCTCCAGTGTTCCTGCTCCTTTTCTGGAGACTACCTTCTCCAGAAGACTTACCTTCAATTCCTTCATGTCATCTATCCCAGGCAGCAGTGGACTGCTTTATTGCTAAGAAAGACTTTATAAGTCAGTGTTAACTTTAAATAATTAAAATTTACCTATTTTTTTCTCTTAAGATATGTGCTGAACTAGACAGTCTCTGAGATTCCTTCCAATTCTTTGAGGTTGTGAGAGGAAGGAGGCAAGAGGATTTCTTGGCAAAGGTAATGAAGAGAGAAAAGGAAGAACCACAAGTTGGAAAGCTAGCTAACTGTATTAGAGAATCAGCCTTGAATTATCAAGTTTGTTTGACCTCCTGGTATTATTTAAATGGAGTGATATAGACTAATGAAGCACCATCATCCCTTCTTAACATCTTGCATATTAGTTTTTATTCAGAAGCATTCATGCGTTTGAAAATACGCTTCTTCATTATTCATATTGTGCCACAAGAATGCTATATTTGAAGAAACCATCGTGAATAAAGTGCTCAATTTAACACTGAGATTTACCAGGAAAATACTCTGTAAAAATATTCAATAACTGCATTTTTCAGGGGGTGAAATTGTGTTCAAGACTTAACAGTTACAGAACAATGCTAATAGCTTTAGGATTCATTTCAATAGTGTTTGCTCTAACAATTCAAGGACAAAGAAAGAAAAGTTCATTTTGTTCTGGATTTTTTTTTTTAAGTGTTAAAATGAGAGCCCAGAAGATGGTCTCAGATCTGACGAAAGATGATTGAAGAATGGCTCCCTATAGTTTGAATAATATTGAAACAAATTTTAAAAAGAAATACTGAAATAACATAACTTCATAGTTAAATATATGAGTTCAGGACTGAGATGTTTCACATAGGTAAAATAATATGAAAAATATATTTTCAGACAAACCTTGTAAGCTCCTTAACTATAAATATCAATATGTATTCTGTTTTTTAAAAAAAATGTGCCATTAGGATAATAGAAAACAAGGAATTTGAAAACAAACACAAAAATTATAAAGAAAATGATTAATTCTGTTGTGGTAGCCTAAATTACCATAGTAATAATTTTTTTTTTTTGGTCCTTGAAAACTTAAAAACCACTATGAGAGACAGATGATTAAGTATTACCTCCATTTTATATAATAAGAAACAGAGGCTGAGAGCTAGTGATTTGCCCTTAAGTATATAGTTATTAATTGTCAAATTAGGTGACTTAAAATATGCCAGGGAAGGTAATAAAAATAAGTCCTTACTTTAAACAATTGAACCATCTTGATTTTATTTTGTCATTGAATTCAAGCATTTTCTTTTTCATGTATACTATATCTTGAATAATTCAATTATACCTTACCATTAAAGAGAAATTCTGACTTAGATTCCATCTCTGAAATATACATGTATCTGTATTGCATATATGCACGTGTATACATCAGCTTTATATGTATATATGTGTGTGTATGTGTGTATGTGTGTATATGTGTGTGTGTGTGTGTACCACCACACACATACACAATCACCTTTCCCCCCGCATTGTCCAGCAATTACACAAAGATGGGCACAGTGAATAGAGGACATATCAAGAGATAAGAAAATCTGAATTCAAATCTTGTCTCAGGCTAGTGATATTGGACATATCACTTAACCTCTGTATGCCTTAGTTTCCTCCTTTGTAAAATGAGAACATAATAATAGCACCTACCTCCCAGAGTTGTTGTGAGGATCAAATGAGATTGGTAAGCACTTTACATACCTTAAAATCCTATATCAGTGGTGGTCAATATTACTACATATTTGTGTATTAAGTATGTGTGTACATATGTATATGCATACATGCATACATATGTATTTATTAGTGTATACATGTGTACACATACGCCAGAGATGGAATGTAACTCAGAATCTCTCTTCAATTCTTTGTTACAAGAATGATTGGCTGGGTAGGGGAGGGCCAGGATGTATTCAGAAATTAAAATTATATAAAAGCAAAAAGTATCATTAAAAATAAGATTAAAATGAGTTATGCCAAGAAGTCTCATAACTACTAGTAGAAACAGATTCTGAATAGATTCCGATGAGCAGTGTTTGTGAAATGTCCTCTCTCCCTTGTTTGATAAAATCAAAAAAGCTGCAAAAGCTCATCTAACTTCTTTTGTCATAGAATGACCTTTTCTATCCAGATCATGTATCTGTTTTTCATGTCTTGTAATTTATAGTGTAAAACATTAATCTAACCCTAATTTCTGCCTAACTGCTTTTCAGTTTTCCTATAATTCTTTGCAAATAAAGAATTCTTCTCCAGGTAATTGATGTTCTTGAGCTTTTAGAATACTGGCTTATTGTGTTCAGTTGTTTCTGATTCTCTTATCTAGTCTGTTCCGCTGTTCTGCTTTCCTCTTTCTTTTAGCCACCACCAAATATTTTTAGATTTCTTCTTTATAGTATAACTTGTTAGGGGGGAGTACAATTCTCCTTTCAGTCCTATTTTTTTAAAATTGTTTTACCAAGTTTTTATTCCTGCAAATAAATTTAGTTATTATTTTATCTGTGTATATAAAGGGCTCCATTGTTAATTTTATTGGTAAAGTGCCAAATTCATAAATTAATTTAGGTACCATCATTTTTATTGCAGTCCATTAAATAACTAGCCTTTGAATTCTTTTTAGATACCCTTTATTTCTTTAAAGAGCATCTTCTATTTTGATGAATATTCTTTAAGTGTGACTTGGTAGATTGAGTTCCAGATTTTTTTTTTTTTTTTGCATTTTGTAGATATTTTTAATGGAATTTCATTTTCTATTATTTTCTCCTAGATTCTGTTGTTGCTTTATAGAAATACTGTTCATTTTTGTGGATTTATTTTATATACTACTACTTCATTGAATCCATTATTTGTCATAATTAGTTTCTTGTTTGATTCTCTGGGATATTTTAAGCAAAATATCTTGTCATCTACAAATAAGGGCACTTTTTGCATCAAGCCCTTAAATCCTAGCTTACAACAGAAACTCTCCAATGAAATCATAACTGTGAGTATGACAGTATTCATACTATTTGTTTCATCTGTTTATTTTGAGGAATAATAATAAGAACAATTGATATTTGAATAACCTTTTAAAGTTTTCAAAGTGTTTTCAACACAAATTGCTTTATAAGCCAAAAAGCAATGCGTAAATGTGAGGGACAGAAAAGTGTAGTGGGAAGATCACTGAATTTAGAATCAGATAACAGGGTTAAATGCCAGTTCTGACAATTAGTACCTGTGCGACCTATGGCAAATCTCATTTCATGTCTCTGGACTACAGATTCCTCATCTGTCAAGTGGAAATTGGATTATCTTCAAGGTCTCAGGAGCTTCAAATCTTATGAACCTATGGACTTCTTAGGAAATTATCATTATTTATATTACTGTTTAAGCTGCAATGTCCTTCTCTGTAAAATGGAAATCTTTTAGGTTTATTGTAAGTAAAGTAAATCTTCAACCTTAAAGTTCTATAGAAATATCAGCTATACCTAAAAATAAATAGATCTATATATCGATATCTTTATAGACATTAATATGTCTATATTTGATACATCTATATCTATGTATCTAGATAGATGTAGGTGCTATTCAAAGCCCATCTCTGATGTTTCTGTCAGAGGCTGACTCCTGGACTGGCTCATTATACTTTTGACTAGATATGGCATTTCTATTTTCCAGGAACTTTAGCACTTGTAAAACATAATAAATGAAAAGATGTAGACCTAGAGATTAAAGTAATCCATCTCTCCCTTCTCTGAGCTACCTGCATACTTCTAGCCAGGACTATATAAATTGATACATAATTGTTCTCTAATTACTTCAAATGTCCTAGTTTTGTTTTCCAAACTATATTATAAGCTCTTTAGAATTTCTGGGTCCTCTAAGGCACATCACATGCTATCAGGACTAGATAATTAATTAAAGAAAGATTTGAATATGAAATCAAAGGACCTGGGTTTGAATCTTGACTCTGCTACTTATGTAATTTATTCATTGGATAATCACTTTCCTTTTCTAGACCTCAGTATCTTCATAATGAATAGTCTAAACTGATTGCTTTCTGTTCTCTTCATGCTCTAAATCCTGTGGTGTGCTCTAAATCCTGTGGTGTTCTGATTTCTTGATTTTTAAATATGCAAGATAGTACCCAATACTAGGAACTCAATGTAGTGCTTCATTGGCTTGAAAGATTTCCTTCTATAAACATTTATTAAGTGGTTCAAGTCAAGTTGGAGGTTGCATGATATCGTGAAAAGAACACTGGAGATTGAGGTTCTCTAATCCTGGTTTTCTCACTCTCTTAATATGTAACTTAAGGAAAGTCTCTTTACTCATATACAAAATGATGGTGTCATGTAAGAAGATCTCAGACTCTCTACCCCAACGGGTTTGATTCTGTCTGTGAGACCCCACTTATATACACCTCAGTGAACAGAAAGCTACTGGGGCTCTCTATTGTTTCAGTGTGAGGCTGTTTAAAGGGAGCTGTGTGAGGATGAATTGTGGTGCCAGCACCTTTCAGACAGTGTTAGAGATCGCACCCTCAAGGCACCCCTTTTTTTCATCTTACAGAACTCACATTTGGGAAGGACTACTGTTTCTTAATAAGGTCAAAAAAACAGAAGACCAAGAGGTTATTTAATTGAAACCCCTTATTTTACAGATGAGAAAACTGGCACCCAGAGGAGTTAAATTGTGAGTATAAATGAGATGCTTTGGATTTGTTTTTATATTATGCATATCAGGACATCTTGTAAGCTGCAAAATTCATCTTATATACGTTATTTATCATTATTTTTATTGTCAGTTACTATTAGCCACGCTACCCCTTCTCTATAAACCATGGGTTTCATTATGTTATAAAGGTCATAATAAGAATAGCTCACACTAATTTAGCGCCTACTCTGTGCCAGGCACTGGGCTAAGTGCTTTACAAATATCATATCATTTGATCCTTAACAACAATCCTGAGAAGGGTCATTATCTCCATTTTACAGATGAGGAAACTGAAGAGAATAGCAGCTAAGTGACTTACCCAAGGTCACCCAGCTAGGAAGTGTCTAGGCTAGACTTGAGCTAGGGTCTTCCTGACACCTGACCAGGCACTCTATCCACTCACTGTACCACCTATTTACCCCCTGAGTTCTCAAAATTTATAAAACTTATAAAGCTCTGGAGACACTAATAAACTAGAAAGATTTTCAGTCTAGTCCTAGTTAAGCACTGTGTTTCTGTCATCAGGCAACCTGTCTGACTGGTACTGGAGAGAAGCCTCACCACCAGAATGCTGTACAACAGGGTTCGTTGGCTGTAGCTACTCAAAAAGACTATCTACAGTAAGTAACAAGAAGCTCACAGTAATGAAATTACAGAATTTTAAAGTGTCAAAATATTAACCACTCTATGGGAGAGGTTTTATTTTCATACCTCCATATGTGAGGTAAAATATCTGCTACATCAAGGTCAAATCTCTACAGTAAAGCATTTCTTTTTTCTTTCTTTCTTTTTTTTTTTTTTTTTAGCTTTTTGTGCCTTTTTGGGTTTTTATATTACAAACATTTCCCTTTAAATTATTCTCTCTTCATTGAAGCTTCACTTCTCACAGAGAAAGATATTTAAGCAAAATCAAGTACTATCCCAAATTCATGGGGCACCACACACGCTATTGAGTAACTGCAATCCCCCATCTCTCTGACAGGAAGAGGAGAGTGTGTTTCATCAACTGTGTGTGGTGAAGATTGGCTGTTACAAGCTACCTAAAATTCAAATGCCTTTTTTTAGCATTGTTTTCATTTATATATTTGTGTGGCTTGTGTATGTTATTCCCTTAGTTTGATTACTTTGATCAATCAACAAACATTTAAAATATTTAAAACATTTAAAACACATCTACTATGTGCCAGACTCAATTCTTTATAGCTTTTCCACATTTTGTGCGGAGGTGGTTGGGGGCCAAGCGGTTAGAGCTAAGTTCAAATCTGTCCTCAGATACTTGTTGGCTGTGTGAGCCTAAGCAAGTCAGTTGACCCTGCTCAGCCTCAGTTTCTTTTTTAATAAAATAGGCATAATATAATAAGATCTACCTCCTAGGATTGTTGTGAGGATAAAATGAGATAATATTTGTAAAACTTAGCAAATCTTATGGAATTCTATAAATTCTAGTCATTATAATTGTGTCTTTTAATTCATTGTGGTTATTGTTTCCTACAGTACAATAGTATCCTATTACATTTGTATACTGTCATTTGTTCAGTCATTCCCTGATTGATAGTCACTCACCTTAGTTTCCTTTTTTTTTTTTTTTTTTTTTGGTACCACAAAAAATTCTACTACTTAGTGTTTATGGGGCCTTTCTTTTTGCCATTGACCTCTTTGGGGCCTATACTAGTTGGGTTCCTGCATCAAATAGTAACATTTTTGTCTAATTCTATATTGTCTTCCAGAACAGCTAGACAAAGAAGGAACTCTTCCAAGAGCAGTTTATTGGCTCAGTCTTCCCACAGTTATTATTTCTTTCTTCTATCATATTTGCCACTCCGAAGATGACTTCACATGAAACTTCAGGCAGTATGACATCATGGATAGAGTGAGGGGTCGTGGACTTAGAGTAAGGAGGACGTATGTTCAAATCTAACCTTTGATATGTACTACTTGTGTGACCCTGTGTCAGTTACTCAGCCTCCTTGGACCTAAACTGCCTCATCTATAAAACAAAGAGACTGGACTTGACCTCTCACTTCCCCAAGTTTTGATCCAAAGAACCTAAATTTAAATTCATGTTGTTATAGTTCAGTCATTTCAGTTTTGTCTGATTCTTCATGACCCCATTTAAAGTTTTCTTGGGAAAGATATTGGAGTGGTCTGCCATGTCCTTCTCCAGCTCATTTTATAAAGGAAAACAAGGTTAAGTGACTTGTACAAGATTACACAGAGAGCAACTGTCTGAGACCAGATATGAACTCAGGAAGATGTCTTCCTGACTTCAGACCCAGCACTCTGTCCAGTATGCCACCTAGCTGTCCTGAATAAAATTCATAGTTCTCTTGTTATTAGTGCTCTAGAGCAATCTTTCATTTGGTTGTTAGTTTGTAATCCTTTTTTGAAAACCTTTTTACATATTTAACTTGACTATTTAACCATAAGGTCATGTTCCATATTCTTTTATATTTAGATCAATTCCCTATATATTTTAGCTATCAGGCTCTTAGTAAAGATAGTTTATGCTGTGGATATTGTCACCATTTAATCACTTTTCTGATTATAACTGACTAAATTTTATTTTTGGAAAAACCTTTTTAAAAATGTTATATGAGCTAAATTGTTTCTTTAATCCTTTGTAATCTTCTCTACACTTTGACTATCAATTTTCCCTTAGCCATAATTGTTAAACTTATCTCATTATATCCTCCTCTAACTTTTTTTATGATAATAATTAGAACCTAATTGTAGAATATGTTGCCAACTTCTAACCTAAACCTAATTTCTGCCAAACCACTCTCCGATTTTCCTGGTAGTCCTTGTGGTAGAGTGAGTCCTTCTCTAAGTAGGTTGTATTCTTGGGTCTACAAAACACCAGACTATTATACTCAGTTGCTCCTGAATTTTGAATATCTGTTTTATTGAACTACTTTTCTATTTGTTAACTGGTATCAAATAATTTTTATGATTATTGTTTTATAATGTGTCTTGATACAGTTATACTCATAATTTTAATAACTATTTTTGAGTAACTGCTATGAAGAAAGCCCTGAACAAAGTGGTACATGAGATAGAAAGAATTGTAAGATGAGGTCTTTGATCCTAAAGAGCTCATAGTACAGTTGGGGAGACAGCAAACAAACGCATCAAAAGTGTGAACTCTCACATACAATGAAAGTTTCCATATCACCTAAAAATAGAACATAACATTGCAGTGAAAATAATTTAATCTGAGCCCATCTGTCACGGATCAAATCAAACCAGTTTTAGTTAAAACTAAGTCAGAGGGAGCCAAGATGGCGGAGTAAAAGCAGGAACTTACTTGAGCTCCCACTCCAACCACTTAAATTCCTGTGAAAAAATGACTCTAAACAAATTTTAGAGCTGTAGAACCCACAAAATGACCAAGAGAAACAAATCTCCCGCTGAAGGCAGCCTGGCAAGCCAACAGGAAAGGTCTATCACACTGGGCAGAGAGCCAATCGCAGCTCCACATGAGCCATGCCGGCCCAGACTCACAGCCCAGACTGGCCAAGGTGGACTTCAGGGGAGACAATCACCAGCAGCTGTGGTGGTTTCCAGACTTCTCAATCCATAAACACCAAAGAGAAAGTTAAAGGTCAGTAGGGAACTCTGTTGGAACTGGGGGAGAGAAGTGTGTGATCTGGCCTCTGCCCCGAGGTGACAGAGGTGGCAGCTTCAGGGGAAATGGTCATTCAATGAAATAGAGGACTTTCAAGCATTCTTGATGAAAAAACCAGAGCAGAACAGAAAATTTGACTTTCAAATACAAGAAGCAAGAGAAGCATGAGAAGGTAAACCGGAAAAAGAAATCATAAGGAACTTTTTAAAGGTGAACTATTTACATCACTACATAGAAAAAATAACAACTGTAACTTATGGGACTTTTCTCAGTATGAGGATAGTTGAAGGGAACATATATATGTAAACATACAAATATGTATATATATAGGAGGGTGTATGTGTGTATAAATATATATGTGAGTGTGCGTATATGTGTGAACATGTATACATAGACAGAGGGCACAGGATGAGTTGAATATGAAGGGATGATATCTAAAAAATAAAATTAACAGGTGAGAGAGGAATATATTAGTAGAAGGAGAAAGGGAGAGATAGAATAGGGTAAATTATCTCATATAAAAGAAGCAAGAAAAAATTGTTACAATACAGAGGAAGAGTAGGAAGGTGAAAGGAAATGAGTCAACCTTACTCTCATTGAATTTGGCTTAAGGAGGGAATAACATACACACTCTATTGGGTATCTTACCCTACAGGAAAGTAGGGAGGAAGGGGATAAGAGGGGGATGATAGAAGGGAGGGCAGGTTGGGGGACAGGGTAGTTAGAAGGAAACACTTTTGAAAAGGAACAGGGTCAAAGTAGAAAACAGAATAAATGGGGGGTGGGATAGGATGGAGGGAAATATAGTTAGTCTTTCACAATATAACTGCTATGGAAATGTTTTGCATAACTACACATGTACAACCTATATTGAATTGTATATTGAAATATATATTCAATATTCAATATATTGAAACTTCCCAGGGGGAGTGGGTAAGGAGGGAAGAATGGAAAGAATCTGGAAATCAAAGTTTTAAAAACAAATGTTAAAAAAATTGTTTTTACGTGCAACTGGGAAATAAGATATACAGGCACTGGGGTATACAGATCCATTTTACCCTACAAGAAAGTTAGGGGGGAAATGGGAGAGGACAGAAGAGAAAACAGATTGGGTGAAGGGGTATTCAGTAGGCTTGCTACGTTGGGGTGGGGGAGGGGAAAGACGGGGAGGAAATTTGTAACTCAAAATCTTGTGGAAATGAATGTTGAAAACTAAAAATAAATAAATTGAAAAAAAAAAAAGAAAAAAACAAAGTCAGAATTATAACTAGGGTAGAGCAATCAGGGCTTTGTTCCAGAGCACAGATAGCACTTCCTGTCTTTCAATAGCTTGGTTAGCAAGAATAATCAATTAAAACAGGAAAGTATCAGTTGATGGGCTTCATGAACTTTTCCCCTTCTCCTTGCCTGTCTTTCTTATGGATGGTTTTCCTAGGTCTCTATTTCCTAGACTACTGTGCATGTATGTCAGGATCTCTAACTCCTTCCTGTTCATTGTTTGTTTTGTGCCACTTTCCTTGAATACCGTTTGAGATACCTTCCCTCTGCACAAAAACCTCTAGTTTAGTCTTTACCAACTGGAAATACAATTTTACAAAAAAGTCACCTAGATTAGAGAGCATAAGATCAACTACTGACTTATTGTCCACTAACTATGTCTCATTTAGGAAACCTGCCCAATTTCCAATTTATCTGAAATGCTAAAATATTTTACTGGTAGGTACAGATTTATGGGGCTTTACCTTTTCAAAGAGCTTCCCTCCTAACAATCCTGTGCAGTAAATAGTACAAATATTCTCATTCACATTTTAGAGAGCAGGAAACTGAAGACTAAAGAATTTGGGTGACCAGACCATGATCCCACAGCTATTCAAAAGGAGAGAGCCAGAATTCTAATAGAGGGTTCCTGCCTCCAGCTCAAGCTCTCATTTCCCTCCACCTGACTGGCTCTAAACAGAATGTTTTAAGTGTAGTCTCTTTGTTTTCTACTTTCAGTTTGGGGGTACCAGTTCTGGATAGTTCTTTACATCGGGAGTGTTATTTCAGAGTTGCAATTTTGGGGTATTTCATTTTCTTTTGAAGAGTTGTTAGTCCTTTCAGCGCTGTGCACAGTTGGGTATTGCTGTTCTCCCATTGTTCTTGAGACTTTAGTTTACTGAGCCAAGAACAAAAGAGAGGGGAAAAGATTTTATGCATGAGCAAATGTTCATGAAAGAATCCCCCATGCAACCTCATATGACTCAAAATGGTCAGAGAATGTTGTATTTTCAGCAAGTGAAAGAGCCCTGGAATGACCTGGCTTCTAGTCTCAAATCTGCCTCTTACTGGGTGCATTAGTCAAATTGTTTCACCTACTAGAGACTCAGAAATCATTTAAACTAGCTGCTACCCTTTTACTGATAATGAAAGTGAAGTTTCCATAGGCTAAAATAATGGATTCATGTTAACAACATGAAATATATTAGGGACAAAATGTAATATTTGGCTCTTAGGATTTAAAAAAAATCAAATACACGATTGGAGGAGCAATACATATTTAATTCAAGAGGAAAAGATCAGAGGTTTATAGTGGACAATATAGTTAACGCAAGCCGACATTGTGACCCTGCAGGAAAAAAAAAAATGAAGGCTATCTTAAGTTGCATTAATAGGAGTCTAACATAGAGAAAAAGAGAATTGAGAATCCCACTGTCCTATGCCCTAATTAAACCACATCTGGAGTTTTCTAATCAATTCTGAATCTTATCCAGAGGAAGATCAAGTGAAGGCAAGGAACATTCATTAGGTACTATGCTAAGCACTTGGGATGCAAAGCACTGAAAAAGATATTGCCTTTTCTCGTGGAGCTCACAGTCTAACAGGACAGGCAAATAACTGTGCACAAACAAGATACTGGGAGGACAAATTAGAAGTAATGAGCAGAGGGGAAACACTAGCATTAAGAAAGGCTTCAGGAGAACCTGCATCCCAAAGATGGAACCTTAGCTGAAATTTGAAGGAGGAGGTGGAGATGAGGAGGGAGAGAATTCCAGGCATAAGGAACAGAAATTGAAGATGCTCATAATCAGGAGACATTGTATATAGTGAGAGGAACAGCAATGAAACTAAAGCAGGGGAGGACATTCAAAGCCCTGTTAAATGAGAAAAAATGAGATAAGAGTCATTAACCCAAAGAAGGAAAATGTTAAGAGGGAAACACAATATCTGTCTTAAAATATTTGAAAAGTTGTCATTTTGAAAGGGGAATTATCCCTAGCCACTACTAAGAATGCCTTTCAGGAAAGAGAATGGTTGCAATATTGAACTTGAAGCATGAAGCATCACTAGACAACTCTTTAGTGCATATGCCAAGAGCCCAGAATACTTGTCAGTACAGACACGAATATGTAATATGCCCTCTAATGATGTACAAGGACAGTCTACCAGTTGTCTTTCTGGTAAAAGCAGTGCACCATCAGGAAACAATGTTAAAATAATAGTTCACATTTTAATAGTGCTTTGGAATTTTCAAAGTAATTTCGTTATAATAATCACATGCGGTAAGTAGTGAAAGTACCATTATCCCATTTTACAGATGAAGGAATAGGAGCACACAACTAAACATATAAAAGAGAGAAGTGAAAAATTCAAGTAAATTATAAAAACTTGGGATAAAGTAGGTAAATGAAAGCAAGGAACCAGGGGAGTGCCTGTAGAAACTGAATCTGTTTAATAGATAAATATCAAAATAGCCCAAGCACAACTAATCCAAGGGATCAAGTAGTGACTTAGAGGGGTAAAAAACTAATTAAAAATGAATAAAGGAGAGCCACAAGCATAATAATTATAACCTTTGATGTAAATGGATTTTAAAATTCAATAAAACAAAAGAGTGACAGTAGATAAGAAAATAAAACCCAACAATCTAACATATGCTGGAAATGTAGTTTAAAATCAAGACACATACAAAATCAAAAGCTCACACATTTAGAGGCTTCAGGGGACCTTGGAAGTTGTCTAGGCTTCCTTTCCCTGCCCTACCATTGCCCTAGCTTGGGGCCAGAGAAATGTCACAATATCAGATACAAACCTAGATCATCGGATTCCAAATACTGCTCTCTTTTACTATACCACTTTCCATTAAAAATACCACATATGCCCCTAAAGTCTTCCTGTTCTTTGCTTAGGACTTCAAATGCTTAACAATGCTTTCTGGGTTCTTTCTTGTGGTATCATTTGTTCCTATATTAATTGACATTGGAACAAAATTTTCAGTTTTGAACTGTCTTGAGAGGCTTACTGCCAGGTTCCTGATAAATGTTGGACTATAGCAGACTTCTGTTATTTGTGAAATATTGACAAATAGCCTCATTGGCTACTCTCAGCAGGGAGTCACCTCTAATCACTACTTATCTTCCTTCTCTGATGATTTCTGGATGACAATTCACCTGATAATGCTTCCTCTTTTCATGGTACCCCTAAGCCCTGTAAAAGAATACCTTCATATCATACAAATAATTTGTCTATAAATGTTCAGTGGCCCTTATTCCTTCTCTTTGACATATTTTTCTACCCTCTAACCTCTTGATATAAGTGAGATTCCCCCTGTGCCTCTTCAGATACCTTTTCATCTTTGTTTCCTCCTTCTATTGCTTCTTCCATGCTTGAAAGAAAAGTTTAATCTCAGAATCTGGAGAGTACGGATTCATTCCTCAGTCTCTTCCACTCTCCTCCAGAATAGACACCAGCTAGCACTTTGTGGTGACAAAAGTGTTTCTTGATTCTGATAGAATCACAAATGTAGCACTGCTGGTCACTACAAAATATTTTCTTCAGTTGAAGCTGCTTCCTGAGCCCTTTTTATTCTTTTACATATGTCCCTTGGCTAACCTTTACAGATGAAAGTGAGCTTGCAGATATAAAGTGGTTCACCTATGTTCACACAGCTAATAAATCCCAGATTTGAGCCTAGATATTTTGACTCCTGATTCAGTTCTCATTCTATTATACTATATAACCACTCAAATTTGAATGTGGAATAGGAATTGATAGGAAGTGATGAGAATCTGGTGGAATGAGCCTAGAAAGTCAGCCTGCAAGAGTGAATCCTATGAACATCAGCATTTAAACCAAGACAGGGTTCTCATCCTCCAAGTTTATAGAAAACTGAAAAAAGACATATGCACCCTATTTAGATTATAGGATCATCTACAAAGACGGACATTTTAACTACAAAATTCACTTAAATGACCCCCAAATGATTGTCTAATGTTTTACCATAGAAAAAAGATATATTTTCACTCCAAAATTAATTCAAAAGTAATGCTTTATCCCTAAAACACTTCATCATTTATGTAGGGAAGTAATCAGATCACTGAAGGGAGAAAAAGAAGGGAAAATGTTTTAAAACAAATTAATTTGGGGGCAGCTAAGTGGTGCAGTGAATAGAGCACTGGCTCTGGAGTTAGGAGGACCTGAGTTCAAATTCGGCCTCTGACACAAAACACAAAAAACTAGTCATGTGACCTTGAGCAAGTCACTTAACCCCAACTATCTTACCTTCCCCTCTCCAAAAGAAAAAAAGAAAAAAAGAAAAAATTAATTTAAAAGCACAAAAAATAACATCTAGCATGTATACAGTGCTTTAATATTTACAAAGTGCTTTTACATACATTATCTTCTTTATACTTCTGTAAAAACCATGTAGCTTTAGGAAGTACAATTATTATTATACCCTATTTTATAGGTAAAAACTGATGGCAAAAAAAAAAATCAGAAGATGCTTAAGATTTGAAGCCAAAAGAATCCTTAATGATCATTTAGTCCAATCCTTCTCCATCTATAGGTGATGAAACTCAAGCCAGAGAATGGAAGTTGTTTATTAAAGGCTGCAAAATTATTGAGTGGTAGTTAGGATTTGAACCCTAATCTTCTGCCCTAGGACCCAATGCTCTTTCCATGATTCTATAGCTACCTCCTAGGCAATGATTACAAATGTTCTATAATAGCCTGTACCCACATGGTCAAAAAGATTTGTAACATATTTTTTCCTGAAGGAATTTTATCTTGAATTGAGCCTGAAAATGTTTAAAGATATGACATACATTGTATTATTTCAATTCCTTGTCAAACTTAAACCTAGTTGGTTCCTGGCACTTTTAAAATATAACTTGATATGTAATATCATTTATTTCAATAGGATTTTTAAAGTTCTCTTATAATCTATTAACGGTGAAACTCGAGTTCAGAAATGCTATTTTATTTGTGATATGAACCTACTTGAGTATTTTCTCCTAATAATATCCAGAATGTAATTCTGCCCCCAGCTGGTGAAAACATCTGTGACATCATAGGGAAAGAGGGAAAGTTGGAAACCTTGTTTATCTTTGGGAATGACAAATACAATTTGTATGCGTAGAGTGAGGGATCTAATTTGGGGAATGAATGCCCCCAAACTATAAAGTTGGTTAGGTAAGTGTATGATGTACTTTTTTATTCCAGTACTAAAATCTGGGGGAAGGGGAGCTTATTTCAGAAAGCAAAATCTCCTGTGATTATTCCTTGGGTAGTTTACCATTAATGAAGTATTGATTGCCCATCTATGATAATTGTACCATCTGTATCAGATCAACCTACAAATGGAGAGTTAATAAAGATTACTATCACTACTAAGATCTATGGCCAAAGGTATAGACAATGCATTAGAATTTGTCTTCTTAATGCACTCTTGTTTTTTCCATTACTTTTTAAATTTATTAGTCCTTGCTTATTCAGTTTTACAAGGGGGCTGTTGGAAATACATAGTGGTTCACATCCCTTCTGGTCTTTGTTTCATACACAGTCATCATTTCTTGGCTCAAGGAAGGACAAAGAAGCTAAGAAGCAGGGGTATTCACACTCCCTAGTCTTGCTTTATCCCCGACTTGTACATTGCCACAATGCTGTTTCCTTAGATTGTGAGAATGAGGATACCAAGGTTCAGAACAAGCCCTTCATCCAGAACTAACTGGTCCCCAAGCATTGCTGTGGTCAACATTTTCATAGGATTTAAAGTTGACGAATGTCTTAGATTTCATCTAGCCCACTACATTCTTTCCACAGATATAGAAACTGAAGCACAGAGAGGGGAAGTAATATTCCTGTGCTCATATAGGTTCCAATCAATAAATTAAAAAAAAAAAAACTTTTAGTAAACTACTGCAATGTACCAGATACTGTGCTAAGCAGTGGGAATACAAAGATGAAAAGTAAGCAGTCCCCACTCTCAAAGAGATTATATTTTATAAGGAAGACAACATGTACAATATGTTGTGTGTATCTATATCATGTAAAACATAAATACAAGGGGATTTATTGGGGAGACTAAAGGTCTAGGATTCTTCATGTTTTTTGTGTCGTGAACCTCTTGGGCCATCTGATGAAGCCTATGGACTCCTCAGAATTATACTTTAAAATGCATAAAATAAAATGTATAGAATTACAAAGGAAACCAACTATATTGAAATATAGATGTAATTTTACCCCCATCACATTCATGACCTTCCCCCCCCCCCCTCCAAATCTATTAGTGAACTCCAGGTGAGGCCCCTACTCTAAAAGACTGGGAAGGATCAGTCACAGTTTTGTATATAAGGTGACAATTGAGCTATGCTTTCAAATGGATTCAGAGAAAGACAGAGAAGACTGCAGGGGCTGAATAGGAGGGAGGAAGGAGGGAGAGACTGAGAAAGTCAGAGACAGACAGAAAGAGAAAGAGAAGTGATAAGGAAGGACAGGGACAGAGACTGAGAGAAAGATAGAGACAGAAAGAGAGACAGGAAGGAGAGGAGTATATTTCAGGAATGGTACAATCTTACAAAGGCATGAAGATGGGAAATGGAGCATCTTGTGTAAAAAAAATTGCAAGAATTCAATCCCAGATTCTGACTCCAAATCTAATGTGTTTTCCTATTACACTAGGCTACATTAATTAAAAATAAGGATTCCTCAAATGGGCATAATACATTAGTGTGTATTTTTTCCTTTGAGTCGCATAACAACACTTTGAAACAGTAAGTGCAAGTAGTAAGATTCCCATTTTAAAGAAAGAAACTGAGGTTCAGAAGCCAATGGAAATAGCAGACCCACTGATTCATTTTCCAGTGCTCTTTTCATTACACCATGCTCCCACTGGAGAAATATCCTGTTTCCAGCTAGGCACTATAAAAAAATCAAAGAGAATACAATTATTATGTTTAAGTAGTGTATCATCTAAATAACAAGCACAATGAATTATCTAGTGCCAATTCTGCCTGGTAACTCTTCTTCATTATTTATTTTAAAAAATTTAACTTTTGAGAAATTTATTTAACCATCCAGGGAATTTTTATTTAAAATGAAAAAAAAATACCTAAAAACCTATTTGTGTGCTTGACAGCAGCAATAAGAGATAAAGCAAGATGGGCCATTCCTAGAATACAAAATACATGCACTAAAGGGGGGATTAGAATTATCTGGTTCAAAACTCTTTCCCTCACAGAAGAGGAAACTGAGGCTTAGGAAAGTTTATTAACTTATCCAGGGTGACTGAGCTAATTAACGATAGACAGGCATAGAATCAGATTTGTCAACTACAGTTTAATGCTTCTTTTTTTCCCCAACATATTGGCTTCCTATGTATAAAATTGTACTAAGTAATCAGGGAGATGTTGAATCTGAGTCCGAAGATTTGCAATTATGCCCTGGTTCTCATTCTGACTGGCTGTGTGACCTTGCCCAAGTTTCCTTACCTCTCTCAGTAAGTTTCTTCATCTGTAAAATAGAGAAAATAAAACGTGCACTATCTTTCTCACAAGTGTCTTGTAAGGAAAGGCTTTGTAAACTATAACGTGCTTGAGGAGTGGAAGCTATAAATTATTTTCACTATTATTCTCCACTCTGTAGCTACGGACATAAATTATGAAAAAAAAAAGCTAACGAGGGAGGAAAGAGAGGATTCACAACAAATAGGCAAAGATCAAGAATGGGACAGAGCTTTCTCCTTCCACCCAAAGATGGAGGAGGCACATGGATTGAAGCCCTTTTCTGGACCTTGGTTTCTTTGAATAGTATAAAGAACAGGAGATTGGGATTCAGAAGACCAAGCTCTCCACACCTGATTACTGTCTGACTTTTAAAAAGTCTCTTTATTCTTCTAACCCTCAGTTTTGTCATTTGTAAAATGGAGATGACAATGTCTGCAATACTCACACTGCAGGTCTGTTGTTAGGATCAAATGGGACCCATAAATACTCATGTAATGTACAAGTACTGTACGAACACAAGCTATTGGCTATAAAATGGAGACAGTCTTTTTTGTCCCACCTGCCTTCCTTCTGCCACAGGATTTTTTCAATCAAGCAATAAATATGTACTGAATGTCTTTAAGCTGGGTCACGTGGGCTGTGAATTATATAGAGATGAATAAGCCAGTCTAAGCCCTCAAGGAGCTTGGTGTCCAGCAGGGGAGGCAGCATGCAGAACACAGAGCCCAAGATTGCCCTTAGCTGTAGCCTGTCTTCTCAGGGCTTTTGGAGTTCAGAGGGAGATCAGTGAGGACTACAGTGATCAGGGAAAACCTGAGAATGCATTTTAAAAAGTTAAAAGATATATGCAAATGTGATGATGATTTCAAGGCTGGCATCCAGACTGTAACCATAGTACAAGTTCACCCAGAGGGCTAGGAAGGGAATGGGGGAAGTCGCTACAGACAGATAATACTTATTTCCATGCTCTGCCAAAGGACTGGATTCATCATTCCTGGGCTGCTTGACAAGTAGCACCCTTGCTACCACACACAGAAATGCACACACATGTGCACATACACACACGGGCCTGAAACATGTGCGTGGCACTAAGAAGTCAGTGGAGAAGACTGGGTAGATTGGATAACCATGGAGAAAAGACAGCCTGGGTTGTGAGGGAGAACATTAATGTGACTTTAACTTTTGCTCTCTCCCAAGCCCATTGCAGCCAGAAAAAAAAAAAAAAGCTGAGGGCTTTGAAGAGGGTGGGATAGGAATGAGGAACTGAGAGGAAAGTCCTTCCCACTGTGCAGAAAATTGATTGCAACCACAAAGGTTGCAAGCTCCCTTAACAGAGAACTATACCCCGGGGAATACCTCCCTTTGGTGAAAATAGTGCTTGACTTGGATTCACTGTATTAAAGAGCTGAATTTGGAAGGGATCTCAGTTTCCTTCTGGTCCAAAACATACACTAAAGGAATCTTCATTATGACACACACAAAAAGTGGTCATTCTCTGCTTAAAGACCTTCCAGGAAAGGGAACTCACTACCTAGTCAGCACTAATTTCCACATCTGGATAGATCTAATGGAGAGGTCTCTTTTTCCCTGACAAGTTTCAGTTGGCCTCTGCAACTTGCTCCTAGTTCTGCTCTTTGGAAACAAATAGAACAGATTTAAACTTTTCTCCACATGAGAGCTATTTAGCTTCTTGAAGACAGCTACAGTGTCTTAGCTGTAGTGAGTCTTTACTTCAGGCTGAACATGTCCAGTTTCTTTAACTAATCCTAATATGACATAGACTCATAGCTGATCACTATCCTGGGTCCTCTCTTCTGCATACACTCTAGCTAATAATTGAAGTCCTTTTTAAACCATGGCAATAAGAACTGAACAGAACATTATAGATGAAGTCTGATGAAGGAATGGTATAGTGGACCTAACACTTCCCAGTTCCTGGAAGCCATACATTTCTTAAGGTAGTTCAAGGTCACAAGTAGCTTTTTTTTTTTTTTGACAACTACATCACACTACTAACTTGTATTGAACTTACAATCCACTAAAACCCTGAGATCTTTTACATAGAAACCACTATTTTCTCATGCTTCTGGCATCTTGTAGTGGGGAAGATGAATTTTTGTCCCCAAGTTGTAAGTCAAGCCTGACTCAAGCCAAGTTCAAGTCCAGGTTTAGAAGGAAAGAAGACACTAATAGACCATCTAATAGTTAACAAAATGATAGTTTGGAAAACTTGTTCAGTAAAGTGAGAGCATTGATACAGTTGGGTGCAGCTACCCTGGTTCTGTATTGGCCAAGCTGGTTGATCAATAAAAGGCCTGACTAAAGAAGCCACGATTCCTCATCTACTAACTATTATACCTATGCTACAAGGAAGCTATGCCAATGGCCTATACCTTAGTCCATGGAGTCAGTTAAGGAAAAGTTTGTCCAGTCTATGTGGTAGCATACTAGGAAAAAACAACTTCATCACAGATTGGTAAAACTTTGAATTTGTTCTACTGAGTTTTATCTTATTGGAGTTAAATTCTCAATGTTTTAGCCTGACACATTTCATTTGGATACTAGTTCTGACATCCTTCACAATTTTGTGTCATATAGGAATTTGATGAACATGTCTTCTATGCCTTAAGACATTAATAAAATGTCAGATGCCATAGGGCCAAGCACAGATCCTCCAGGGACTCCACTGAAGCAACGTTGGCTCTTCTGCTACATTGACAATACATGATTCACAACTCTACCAAACAGCTCCAAATCCATATACAGATAATTGTATTATCATCTAACCAACATCTCTGCATGTGCTTAACAAGAATAGTCTGAAATATTTTACCAAAAAGATTTTTTGTAATCTAGCTTAAAAAATATAGCCACATCTGCCCCCCTCCATCGACTTCTTTAGCAACCCTATCAAAATAGGAAATGAGGTAAATAACAGAAGCCAGACTCGTTCTTCAAAATCACTATTTCACTTTCTAAATGTCTTGCAAACCCTTCTTTAATGATCTGTTTTAGGATTTCCACAGGAATTGAAATCAAGTTGGCTGACCTTAATTTATAGACTGTTCTCTTCCCTGCTTTGAAAATCGGGGTATTTGTCCCTTTCTCTTTTTGCCAAATTTCCCTTTTTATTATTATGAACTTAACAAATGCAGTAATCTGCACAAATAAAGGAAAAAAAGATTGTATCTGAAAATGCAAATCTCCAGTATGTCTATTATATTGTTTTTATGTAACAAAACAACCAATGTAACACAATGGTTCTGAAACTCTCCTCTTTTCTGTCTGTATCTTCATTTGGTTCTCTTCTATGAATTTCTAACCGGTGCCTCCACACGTATTTGTGCATTTTTTCATTATTTTTCTAAAATAACCCTTTTAGAGCTCTATTGATATATTTAATCTGTACTAATTTGGGTAGCATTGTCATTTTGTTATGTTAATATCATATAATAATTTAATAATTAAATGCTGTCTTCATTTTGGTGAGGTGTTTTATAGTTGCATTTATATAGCTTCTGTCTTTCTTGATAGATGGACTCTGGGACATTTTAGACATTCTGTGATTTTTTTTAATGAATTTCTTTTTCCATCTTTTTCTGCTGAGTTTTGTTGGAGAGATACCAAAAGGCTAATGATTGTGTGAGTTTATTTTATATAGCCAGATACCAAGATGAAGTCATTATTGTATCAATAAATTTTAGTTTAGTTTTAATATTTTCTCATTAAAACATTGTAATCTGAAAAAGGTGATCATTTTGGTTCCACGTTTTCCACTTATTCCCTCAATTTTTTTTTTTGCCTTATTGCTTTAAGTAACTTTTATTTCAAATACTATATCAGATAATAGTGGTGATCATGCGTATCCTTGTAGAAATGGTCAAAATATTTTTTTTTCATCTGTTAATTTATTGATG
>CM053585.1:323129558-323154273 GCA_028646515.1 Pseudochirops corinnae | reverse complement strand
TAGAAGAGGCAAGGGATAATTGTTACAACAGAGGGGAAGAACAGGAAGGCAAAAGGGAAAGGGGCAACCTTACTCTCATTGAATTTGGCTTAGGGAAGGAATTTCATAAACTCTAAACTGGGTATCTTGCCACACAGGAGAGCAGGGGGGATGGGAATGAGAGGTGGGATGACAGAGGGGCGGGGAGGTTGGGGGGCGGGGGGGCGGTTTACTGGAAGTACATACTTCCGTAAAGGGACAGGGACAGGGACAGGGTAGAGAATAGAACAAGGGGGAGAGGATAGGAAGGAGGGACATATAATCAGTCTCTCACAATATGCCCACTGTGGAGATGTTCTGCGTAATTACACATGTACAGCCTGGATTGAATTGCTTTTCCTTCCAGTGGGGGTGGGTATTGAGAGAGGAAGGGAAAGAATCTAGAATTTAAACGTAAAATTAAATTCAAATTTAATTAAATTCAATTAAAATTAATTATTAAATAATTAATTTAATTAATTAAAGTTACTAAATTCAAATGATAAAAGTATATGTATATGTATATGTTGTTGTTGTTGTTGTTATTATTATTATTATCTACATTCAACTGGGAATTAAAATATGCAGGCACTGTGGTAAGGAGATCCATCGTGCCCTACCGGAAAGTCAGAGGGGCAAGGGGGAGGACAAAAGAGAGGGCAGATTGGGGGAGGAGTTATACCCTGGGATGGCTGTTTTGAAGTGTTGGTTAGGAGAAAGATGGGTCGAAAATTTGTAACTCAAAATCTCTTGGAAATGAATGATGTAAACAAGACAATAAATAAATAAATTTATTTTTTTTTAAATCTTAAAACAATAAAAAAAAATAAAAGAATCGTTTTCTTCAGTCAATTTTGTGCTTACTTTTCCAAGCTATTGACTCTTTTTTCCCATAATTCTCCTGCATAACTCTCATTCCTTTTCTCAATTTTTCTTCTCTCTTTCTTAGTGGATTTGTAACACCACTTTTTAATTCTTCCAAGAAGATTTTTTGAGCCTGAAACCGATTTATATTCCCCTTTTGAGGGTTCACATGCAGGCATTTTGATATTGTTGTTTTCTTCCTAGTTTTTGTTTTGACCTTCCCCACTGCCATAGTGGTTTTCTATGGACAGGGCTCTTTTTGGTTTTTTGCTCATATTTTGAAATTAAGTTCTGCCCCTGTGGCACAGGGGGCACTGTCCCAACTTTCTCTTGTTGGGGGTGAAGGGTCTGGTTTCTGGCTTTCTACTCAAGGGCTTCAGGTGTTGATGACTTAACTGATCTGCTTGGTTGTCCTGCCTAGTTATGCCTGTTGTACCAGGTTTCTAGGGTTGACAATTTGCCTTCTGTATTGGGACTGGAGGTCTCCCAGCTGTCATACTGTAGCACTAGCCTACAGAACTAGGACTAAGCAGCCTCAGTAGCTGATCTGTGCTGTGGCTAAGAGCCTCCCATTGGCTTGTGCAGACACTGTCTGTACTCTCCTTTTACTCAAGTGAGACAGACCTTTGCTTAAGTCCTACTAAGTTATCTTAAGCTTGAAAATTGTTTCACTTCATTTTTTTGTGGGTTCTGTCCCTCCAGAATTCATTTAGAGAATTTATTTAACATTGTTTCTGAGGGAACCTGGGGAGAGCTCAGGTAATTTCCTGGCTTCTCTCAACTATATTGACTCCACCCCACACTGTCTGGTATTCTATACATTTTGACACCTAACTCCGTCTAAGAGGCAGTATAGTATAGTGGAAAGTGTGCTAGGTTTGGAGTCAAAGTTCAGTTGTTTTATTCGTGTCAGATTCTTCTTGACTTCATTTGGGTTTTATCAGCAAAGATATTAAAATGGTTTGCTTTTTCTTTCTTCAGCTTTCCTTTTCCAGCTCATTTTATAGATGAGGAATTGAGGCAAACAGTGTAAAATGACTTGCCCAGGGACACACAGCTAGTAAATATCTGAGGCCAAGTTTGAACTCAAGATGACTGTTCTTATCTTCAAGCCCAACACTGTATCCACTGCACCACCTAGTCAGAGTATCTGGGTTCAAATCCTAGCTCTGCTAATTTAACACCCTTATAACTTCTCTGGGTCTTCGTTTCCCATGTACAAGAGGGGGGTTGGATTCGATAACTTCTAACATTCCTTCCCACTCTAATTATATGATTTTAAAATTCCCTCTCAATTATAATAATCTATGATCTTAAAACATCCATGATTTTCTACATGATTAGATACAAATCCAATCTCTCAAAGATCAATTGTCTTCACTTTTGCTTGTTTCTCTAATTTTATTCTGGTGGTTGGTTCATAAACTTTCCACAATGGCAAAGTAACAGCAGTAAGATATATATATATATATATATATATATATATTACGCATTCTTAAAGTAAGCTAGTAACATAAGCTTGATGAAAATTTTATTTTTTAAAAAATTTTACCTGAAATGTCTTATTGTTAACAACTTCCTTAATATGAAAGACTTCACTGGAGAGGATATAGGCTCCCAGTGGCCAGGAATTGCTTCTTTTTAATTTTTGTGTTCTCAGGGCCTAACACAGTGCTTGTCACACAGTTTTTATAAATTCTTGTTGATTTATTCACCAACAGGATTGTTTGCTGCTTATTAACATTACATGATTGTGAAGAATACTAGATATGATTGTTCATCTCACAAGTTATTTCCCAATGATTTTCATTTTTTCCCTTTACCTGTATTGATATTCTAGAGAATTATATGTTTATCACCTTTTTGGAAAAAAAGATAAGGCTTGTTTTTAAATTCAATGTGTGTCATTTCTAAATGTCCTCATAATTTTGCCAAAACTCTTGCTTTAAATATAGTAAAATAACACACACTGAGCATCAGAATCAATAACAGTAAACCCAGATTGAAGAAAGGCATCGTATTAGCATTTATGCCATATCTGGCTGTTGGACTAGATTTGCACATATTTGTTCCACTGTCAGAGTTATGTTAATTATTAAGACTTTGGCTTGTTCCTTCAAAGTTATCTGTTTTGCTCAATTATTTATAATGGACACTGGTGAAAGAAATATTGACATTTTTTTTAAAGCAGTAGAATACAAATAGACATTGATAATTTTCCATAATTTTCCACTTCTACTGAGAAAGACCAATAATCAACTGATTGTGCACCATATAGTAATGATGATGCACCCAATTATTGATTCTATGAAAAAAACAACTTTTTAGTCAGATGATTAATTTTGACTTTGCTGAATGTACAAAGCATATACAATGCACAGGCACCAACGCAAATAGTTTTGCTTTATACACAAATTTATCTTTTAAAATTTTTTGCTTTGTAGAACCATTGGTATTATTCCATCAAACACCACAATTCCATAGAACATATTCTGAGAAAGAGGATATCAGGCAGTGTTATACAAATGTGTACCATTTTTGTCAAAGTCAGTCAGGTTTACATGTAAAAGGCTGACAGCAAATCCATTCCCACTACTAGAAAAGTATAACTTCATGCTCTGTTAATGAGCACAGAGGCTGGGAAGTCAATTAATACTTTATATGGAAAGGGTGACACCTGTCTGAATTTTTAAATATTATTTTTAAATAATTTTATTATTTTGTATATTTAGAAAGACACAATCATTTAAGACATTCTTATGAAAGCTTAACTCCCTCTTCACTCAACCCCCACTGTCATAGCCTTAAAGTCTATTGTGTAATTGAAGACTTGGAGGCCCAAGAGTATTACAGAAAGTAAATAATAGCTAATTTCCTGTAATTACTGCCAATTGATAGAATTAATGATTTCAAAATGTTTAGTACTTTAAAAATATTTTGTTTCTTGTTTTTGCACTTCTTTCCCACTTTTTTGCCTACTTTTTAGTGATCTATGAATTTAGTCAGAGAACCTAGGATGGAATCCTGCCTCCATTATTTAAGACCTATGAGTGTATGCAAGTCACTCCTCTCTGGGTTTCAATTTTCTATTTACAAAACAAGGCAATTAAATGAGATTACTTTCGTCACCAGTAAATTCTACCATCCTATAATTCACAGTGTCCAAATTTGAATCATGTAATTTCAGAGCATTTAGAGAATAAAGTATTAGATTTGAAATTCCGAGTATCTGGGTTTAAAACCTGCTTCAGGTACATGTTAGTTATATGAGCATGGGCAAGTCACTTAAACTATTAAGAGCATCAGTTTTCTCACCTATAAAGTGGGAATAATGACATCAATACATCTATTGCCAACCTCACAAGGCTGTTATGAGGAAAACATTTTGAAAACCTTAAAGTATTATACAAATATAAGTAACTACTGGTGATCAAACTTGAGGTCCAGAATGAATGAGTTAGCTAAAGATTAGTTATTGGAAGAACCAGGACCAGAGCTAGATTTCTAATGGTCACTTTGGACCTCTTTCTATTACCATACTGCCTCCACAATCTTCCTCTTTAGACCTTTTTATAAGCCTAGACTCCCTAGTGAGGCATCACTGAGCCAAACATACATGAAGAATTGGATTCTTTTAGTAATTGAAATGAGAACAAAAGGAATGTGGTGGGGAGTGAGGGTTAAAAAAGGAGGGCAAGGTATGAACAATATTGCTTATTGTCAAGCCCTGGTGAAAAAAAAAATCAGCTATCTTTAAAGGAATGATATAATAAATCCTTTGCCTATCTTTCCAGATAAAGGTCAAATCCTTTCAGGAGCCCAAGTACAACAGAATCATAGATGAACAGAATCACTACATGGGATTTAACTTGTCTGAAGAAAAGGTAAATTAACTTGGGCAGAAGAAAAGTAAGATTTCTGGAATAAGAAATGCACTATATAATTTTAAAGAGAGTGATAACATTGAGCAGTACCAGATATATTCAACTTAAAGCAATTCACATCAATGGAAGGGAACAGTGGCAGAGAAAATTCAAAATCACAGATAATCCAAGTAATTTTTCCTTGGCTTTAAAAAAAAATTGTTTTGCAACAAATTTACTTTCTTAACTGAATACAAATTACCTTTTGAAAAAGGGAAGATGCCCAGAAATGCGATGCAGATAGGGTTATCCTTCCTACCCCCTCTAAAATTGTGCAGAATAAAACAAGCTTTGGCATGATAAATGGGTAACAGTATGGCAGGGGCCACTGATCTCTGACCGATCCCACCCTTTCGTTCATATACCACCAGGTTAGAACCTAGTTGCAGGGGAAAGCAAAACCCTGGCTCCTAAATTTGGGCAGTGGATAACTTTCCTGGTGACTAATACAGTTCTTCACCTATGGGACGCATTGAATGTGTTTGCTGATTTGAAATGAGCACTGGAGAGTAGAGCGAAAGATGACTGGAAATGGAGTCTGAGGACTTCTTTTCAAATTCTGATTCTATCACTAACTACAGGTGTGGCCTTGGGGAATCATTATTTAACTCTTCTGGGCTTCAGATTCCGTATCTAAAAATCCGAGAGGGAGGGAGGGATTGGATTTGATGACCTCTAAAATCCTTTTCAGTCTTAACTCTAAAATGCTACCTTCACAAGTAGATAATTAAAGAGTTAACTTATGTTGAAAAAAAAATCTGTTCTTCTAAACTCAGTATTCATTCATCCACTGAACCTGTAGGAAGAGGAACAGGGGAAAGGTGGAAATACCCCTTCCTTTAATACAGTGGTCATGCTAATTTTTCCCTCCCCCTTCCCCCCATAAGATCTTTCTCTTCTTCCTCCACCGAGGCCCCCTCTCCAAAAAAGTGGGTCAAACTCACACTCCTTAGGTAGTAAGCAACTGGAAGGAAAGATAGAAAGGTAAAAAAAAAAAACAAAAAAAAAAACCGATTATCTCAGGAGATAAGAAGCAAGCTAGAGACTCTGAGAGATCCTAATCAGCAGGGCCACCGCCTCCTCCGCCCCCTCCTCCTCGCTCAACTACGTTGGTCGCTGGGCCTGAGTTTTATCTCCAAGCCCAAGGCTTTACCCTCATTTACCTGGCCCGGCGTCTGTAATTTCAAGCAAAGATCAGTGAAGATAGGGCAAAATTCTAAGTACCTTCTGAAGGGATGAAAAAACATAACATAGACGTAGAGGAGGGAAGGAAAGCCAACAAAACCCACTTCGAGAACAGCAAGGTAACGAAATCGTAGATTTCGGCATTTCCTGTGTCTCGGGGGGCACCAGCTGCCAGATGCCCCGGGAAGTGAGAATGTGGCAGAAGGCCAAGGTCAGCTCTCAGCACCCAGGTGCAGGGACAGCGGCGCTCGGCCGCGCCCTCGCCACCAATCCCCCACAGCCCCCAGAACCCCGGCGGCGACCACACGAAAGGCCCCCCAGGCTTCCGGGCGCTTCTGTATTTCAAAGTGACTTTCCGAGCTGCTTGGGCCAGGCCCGCGGGCTCGGGGGAGGAGGCTGGGAGGGTCGGGACGGCGGATTGGCGCCTGTTGCTTGAACCTGGCTTTCCCATTTGGGAAGATAGCAAGGGATGGCGGGCGGTTTGTCTCTCGGGACGTTGCCAACGTAGGTGGTTAAGTAACCGAATTCGAAAACAAAAGCGTCTTCGCTGTCAGGGAGCCGTCATCTGGGCAAACAGATGGTGTGGACGAAAGCCCTTCCCCAGCTCGGGGCCTGCCACTGCCTGAGCTCGGCTTTGGAGTGTCACCCCGGGTTTGGCTCCCACACCTGTCCTGGGTTTGCAGAGGGAGGCGGGGAGGGCGGCCTCGCTGGTCCCAGAGAAGGGCTTGGTCAAGCGGACTAGCAGCCGGCGGGCTCCTGCGCTGCTGAGGCCGCAAAGCTGGCATCTGCGCCTGCAGCAAAAGCGCGGGAGACCTTGAAGTTCAGCTCTCAGGTGTGACCCAGGTTTCCCAGAAGGCGCGACCGAGAGAATAATCACGTCCCTTTTATGCCCCCATCATTTGCGGGGTGCTTGCTGGGAGCTGCCTCCAGGGAGACACCCGTGACACAGATCCCTGATCTTGTGGGGGTATGGGACAAGGGCAGTCGTCTAGCTCCGGGTGAAACTTTGTGGCTTACTAGGGGCATCCAAACGGGTCTCCACCTCCTGTCCCCTCCCTCCTGATTTTCTTTTCCGTGTCTCCCACCTCTCCTTCCTTTCATTCCCTACTCTTTCTCGTCCTTCCTAAAGGCTGTATTAGCTTTGGCCAGAGGATTTTCTTCTTTCACCAGAAACAGGTGAAGTGGGTTTAAAAAGAGACGACACGTTAGCAAATCAGTTTCGAAAAGGTTTATTGTGGGGTTGCTTTCTGACTCCACTGAAGTGCAAATTTGCTCGACCCTGCCAATCACCATCCGTGGAGTCCACTTTACGGGGGAAGGGTTTTGGACAAGATGATCCCTCTGGATCATTTCACTTCTGGACTGTATGTTTCGAGTTGGGTGTTCCTCTCAAGAGTTTCTGCATGCAACCCTTTGCAGCCGGAGCTCCATTCATTCATACACGAGCTTAGGAGGGCTTATGGGATCCCCATACCTCCATTTTTCTCTTTGATTTTCTTGTTTTACTGAAAGATGTCACAAGCGTGTGAAACCTTCACAAGTAAGCATGCTGTGCGGTTTAGTTTATGCATCAGCTTCCGGAAAAAAGAGTTTAAATTAACTGGCGTTAAGTTTTCAAAGAATTACTTCGTCATTTCATTCCTGTAGGTGAAAAAACAAACACTACTGTTGGAGATACGAGAGTTTTAGTGAAAGGGATCTCGAATTGATCGATAAATCAGTTTGTTATGCCAGATCTGAGACTGGAAATAAAATTACTATCCTGAATATTCCAGGTTTTCTTTTGCTCTTTTGTTCTTTTCTTATTATTATTTAAAGAGACCCTGCTTTGAAACTAGTGATTTTCTTTCATTCGGCTTTTAAACCCTTTCCAGATTTTAGCCTATAGTTCGTTAATTAAACTTTGAAATTTTGGGGTTTGGTGAAAGAAAAATGACTTTGTACCAACAGCAAAAAAAAATTAAAGTTTCATGCTAATCAAATAAAGAGCTCTCTCACTCTCTCCTTTCCTCCCTCTCTCTTTCCCCCCTCATTATAATCTTACAACAATTCTTGATTCTAAGAAATTTATTTTGAAACAGCACACTTTTTTATTCTTTTAAAGTAATCATAAAAAAAATTAATACTTGAGGATTATTTTTTTTTCCCTGCCAGGCTTGCCCATAGTTCTGCAAAGACAGGGCCCTCAATGGAGGAGAAAAAAGAGAAAGCAATCAGAATGGAAAAGATATTACTTTGCAGCACAGGAGGCTGAATGAAGATGTAAGATAGCATTTACCAGTCGTAGGGTCAAAGCAAAATTAAAAGTGACTTATGTCAAGCCAAAGAAGAGTCTTTTCCAGTAAATCTCCTAGTATTGTTGACTCTTTTTTTTAAAAGGCCTTTAAAAGATTAAGAACATCAGAAATAGATGAGAAAGTCACAAAGCCCAAACTGGTAAACATCTGATGTTTTTCAAATGATAAGCTCCTGTGTTGTTTTATGTGTATATTCAAATATTACTTAATTTGCAAACTGAAATGTTTTTTCTTGATTTTGTAACATGGCATTTGAAAGAAGCCTTAAAGTTTTAGCCCCTTCCCCTCAAAAAAAAAAAAAAAGATCATTTACAATGTATAAATACTTCAGTGTTTATGAATAGGAAAAGATTACAATTGCATTTTGAGATCAAACAAATTCATTAAAACCATCATCAGATATGTTATTCACAACATTTGACAATATTAAAATTAGCAAAATGAAAGAGAATGCCAAACCTGGCTTTAAAAAATATTTACTCTCATTTAAAATTTTCAATATACATCCTATCTCTTAAAATGCATAGAAAATTATTTAGCCTTTAGATTTCATGCATTTTTCCCCCAAGTTCCACAATAAAATTATGAAGTACATATGTGTATATTTGTGATAAAGAAGAAAAGTGGAGCAGGTATAAAATTAGAGAAAAATGTTTTTCCCTAAAACCTACCAGGTTCTGTGTTCATGCAGCACATTTCCTAAAATAACCTCATACAAAGAATATTATGCTTGAGGAAAAGGATTTTTCTTTGTGTTTTAAGAGATTTAGCACAAAAATTTTACTAATAAAGATGTTTTCCAAAACTGTGCAGCTCTAACACTCTATAGGAAAAGCAGTGACTGGGCACTAAGTTAATGGCTATACTATTAAAACCTTTGAATTAATATATACATAGGCGCACACACACACACACACACACACACACACACACACACACACACACACTAAAATGGACAGCTGCAATCGGTGGTGGGTGTCCCTCCCAGGACATCTTTAAGATGAGGCTGCAGGGACACTTGGGAACATCACAGAGGTTGCCTGATTTTAGGTTCAGGCTGATCTAGATGGTCCTTCCTACTTTGACACTGAGAGTGCCAAAACCAAACCAAACCTAGACGTCCCCTTTTGGGCTTTATAAGTGGGGAGGAAAGGGTGGTAGACATGGAGTGCAAGGTTTAATTTTTATTTATGATGGACAATGTCCAGCACTTTTCCTAGCTTTTAAACTCTGCAAATAAAGCAAAACAGCACATATGTTGTTGCTGTTCAGTCATGTCCAACTTTTTGTGACTCCATGGACTATCTTGGCAAGAATATGGAATAGTTTGCAATTTCCTTCCTTAGTGGATTAAGGCAAACAGAGATTAAATGATTTACCCAGGGTCACACAGCTAGTAAGTGCGTGAGACCAAATTTGGATTCGGGTCTTCCTGACTCCAGGGCCAGCACTCCATCCACTGAGCCATCCAGCTGTCTCAAAGAACTAGTGCAAGTTGCATTAATGCAACATGCAGAAAAGAGTTTATAATCATTTATTTCATAGCTAAAATTTTTGTTTATTTTTAAGCTAACAGTTAAATGCAATGTTTTATTTCCAGGACTGCTGAATTTTAGCACTAATTAATTAAGGTGGGAGGGTTTCTTAACCTCCATGAACTCACCTACCATCTACTTCCTAGAGAAAAGGTTCTCTAAATTACCCTTGCAGGTAAGAACCCAGGTAAGAAACATATATGAGATTAATGCTCAGATTGAAAATCATAGGCTATTTAGAAGAAAATAGCTGGTACTTTTCAAATATATCAAACCTGAAAGTTAGGATTTTTTCTTAACCAACTACAAAGAATATTACTGCTTGAAAATATAAATACATTCTCACTTTGCCTGTGTTTAATACTTGCATTGTCAGCTAGGACACTTTTCTTCCCACCACAAAGGTAAACCTGAGCAAAATTAGGGTCCAATTGTGTTAGCTATGAGATATCATTCCACTGAATCAAAATGTCAGCAACCTTTTATCTTAATCATTCAACAATCCCTCTGAAAATTTCTGTCTGAGGACTGAAATGAGTTAGAAATCTGATTTGAGCCTGTTCTCCCACCACCCTCCAAAATAAAAGGGGAAGGGGAAAATCTGGCCAAGTACCATACTTAAGCATTGAGACAACACAATGGCTGGAGTCTGGTGGGGTTTCAACATCTCTGCTCTTAGGCTGGTATCTTTGAAAAAGATAACTTGTCAACTAGGTAAGGCCTTGACAATGGAAATGGAATTTTGCTCATTTGCCAATGGGATTTGCAACAACTAATATTTGAATGGCTAAATTAGAAGCTTAAGTAATTAAAATAACCTATATTTGTACATCACTGTACAGTTTACCAAGCCTGTTCTCTCCTTTGATATTCACAGTCACTCTGTGAAGTAACACCAGTGTCATTCCCACTTTACAGAAGGAGAAACTGAGGCTCAGAGAGGTTAAGTGATTTGCACAAGTCACAGCAGGTAGGGCTGGGGCTTAAACCTAGGTTTCCTGATTCCAAATCTAATACTTCTTTTCATATACTATGATACTGAAGTGTGTGTGTGTGTGTGTGTGTGAGAGAGAGAGAGAGAGACAGAGAGACAGAGAGAGAGACAGAGACAGAGAGAGAGACAGAGAGACAGAGAAACTGAGGGAAGGAGGGAGGGAGGGAGCAGGAGAGAAAGAGATTTTTATGCTGAGAATGTACTCCATAGGAGCTAATTTGTTTTATAATGTTTCAGAAGGGAAGGAGTCTCTCTAAACCTGGCCTCAGATGCTTACAAGCTGCGTGACTCTGGACAAGTCACTTAACCCTATTTGTCTCAGTTTCCTCATCTGTAAAATGAGCTGGAGAAAGAAATGGTAAATCACTCCAATATCATTGCCAGGAAAACTTCAAATGAGGTCATGAAGAGTCAAACACAACTGAAAAACAACTCAGCAACATATATGTACATGTATACATAAATGTATATGGATAGGGAAGAGAGAGATGCCAGACACTATGCAAAGAAAGGCAAAAGACAGCTCTTACTTTTATTACCAAGGAAACAAATTATTTTGAAATACAGTTGGCAAAATACTTAAGAAACAAATTGACAGACCCTGGATTAAGAAACCCTGAATTCTGCAGTTTTCCTATGGTCTACCAGTCCAGTGATCCTGTCAAAAAGGAAATGAAGTTAAGTCTGGTACGACTTGTCCTTGCTAAAGCCATGCTGGCTTTTATGATTGCTACTGCTAGTGTTCATCTTTAATGATACTTTTCTAGAACCTTTCTAGTTTACTGGCCTATAATTTGTAGACCCCATTAACTCTTTTTTTTTCTGAAAAGCAGTGTCATTTTTTCATTCTCCAGTGCACCTCTTCCATTCTACATCATCTTTCAAAGAACACTAACAAATATGTCAAGGAATCACATCTACTCTTTTTCTTTCTTTACATTAATACTAATTCCTTCCAATCTTGTGATTCAAACTCAAAAAAGGCAGAGAGGTGCTTGCTCTCTTACTATCACCTTAATTACCCTATGTTTCTAATACCTAAGAAAATATCTTTGTTCCAGTGAGTACTGAGCTATTAAACTTCCTACTCCATCACTGAATACCAGAAATGAGAAAAACCAGACACTGGTTAACCTTGTTGCCTTTCTCTAGGACCCGCTTCTTTCTCTGCCCAGTCCCCAGACTTTCAACCCCCACAATCATCTTCTTCCTTTTTAATTTTTCATCTTAAAGTTTAGGATTCAGTCTCTTGCAAGGGAGTGAACACTGGACTAGTCAAAGCTCAAACCAACTCTGCTACTGTTTGACTTTGAGCAAGGCCAAAAGAAAACAAGGTCAATACTATTATGACTGACAGCTTCCGAGATTCTTTTAACAGAGGCAAAGTATCCAGAGAGACAGCTCAACACCGTGGATAAACAGCTGGCCTAAGACGCAGGCTACATGTCCCATCTCTGCCATATTCTGGTTTTGTGACCCTGGGTAAGTCATATAACATCTCAGTGCCCCAGAAATTCTCTCGAGTTTTAGAGAATTTGCCAATCTACATTGGTAGTAAAACTATCTGACCAGGAACTCTGCCCCAACTAAATCTCAGATACTCCCAAAAGCAAACAAACTAGTATCCATCAGGAAAAAGGTTGTAGTTTCACTGTTATCTGCCTTGGCAGACTTCATCTAGAGTAACGGTTCTCAACCTGTGGGTTATGTTCAGTTTGTAACAATGAAAATGCATTCTGCATATCAGATATTTACATTACAATTCATAACAGTAGCAAAATTATAGTTATGAAGTAGGAATGAAAATAATTTTATGGTTGGGGGTCACCACAACATGAAGGACTGTATTAAAGGGTCGTGGCATTAGGAAGGTTGAGAACCACTAATCTAGAGTATTATGTTCAATCCTGAGCACCACGTTATAGAAAAGATATTGTTAAGTTGGAGTTTATCCCTAAAAGGGCAACCAAAATGGTGACAGGGCTAAAGTCTATTTCATTTGCAGATTGGCTGAAAGAACAGAGGATGTTTGACTGAGAGACTTTTTTGGGGGGGGAGAGGATGGCAAAGGGGGAGGACTTAGGAGGGAGAGGGAAAGATAGAAGGAGGCTTTTTTACTACTATCTTCAAGAATTTTAAAAGCTATGATGCGAAAGAAGGATTTGATTTATTCTGAAGAAATATTTCCAGTGGATATTAGCCATTTCAGAGAAGTAAATAGAGGTATCTCAAAATGGAGTAAGGCACCTCAGAAGACGTTTCCCATCACTGGAGGGATATGGTAGAAGGGTTTCCATTTGAGGTCAAAGGCTGCATTAGATGATTTCTGTTATTCTGTATGAATTACAAGGCCTTCTCTAAACTTTACCTTCCTTTTTTGTATAATGAGAGAGTTGTACTAGGATAGTCTCCTCTTGCTTCACCTTCTTCTAAAACACCTTCTTGTTCTACCACTTTGTTCCTGATGTCACTCCTAACTCTAATGGTCTTTGATTTTACTTTTAAAAATTATGTCAATTGAGTTTTGGATTAGGTCAGGCACTTTGGGAAACTGCAATCCTCTTTAAGATCATAAAGGAGCCATTTAGCACAGTGAAGCCTGAGTATACTAAACACTGCTAAGTGGTCTAATGCTGCTTCCCAAACTGTTTGCCTTATTTCCATGAAGCAGATTATTGATACCAAGAACTATGGCTCATTGTCAACATTTGTGGAGTTATTTGAACCGTGTATTACCTTCTCTACCCTACAGGGATTTGATTTAAGAACAGATACTATACTATGGCGACATTGTCAGATACCCTTTCTTCCCACCCCCATAATAAAAATTCAAATATATACAACCCCTAATATACAACACTTTTCTCACAGCAACCCTGTGAGGTAAGTATAATCTTCATCTTCTGTATCAGGAAAGTGTGAATCAGAGGGTAGAAGTGACTTGTCTAAGATCATAAAGCTATCTGTTTTTGAACCTAGCATATTGCTTGGCATGTAATATGTACTTAAGAGGTATTTTATAAACCTTAAGATGTCAAATATATGAATTATTATTATGCAGGAGGGGAGAAAGGGTATCTGACAATGTTGCCATAGTGAAGGATCTATTCTCTCCCAGATATTCAAAACCCAAGTCCCTGAACACCAAGTTTAGTTCTCATTCCACCAGACCACATTTGTTGCCTTTCATGCAAGACATTATTTGCAATGTAGTCTCTATATAATGCAAAAACTGAGCTTTGGAGCCTGTCAAGCCAGGGGTCACTAGGCAATTATCACCATAACCATTATGTTCATCTACCCTGATTGTACAGCTGTACATATGCCTGTCTTTTTTTTTTTTTTGGTGAATCTTTGTCTCTTATATATGCCTACTTTAAAACTGCATGATCTCAGAGGGCAGGGATTGTATTCTTTTAACCAGTTTTGGGAAAGGCTCAGTTCAGTGATGAGAGAGAGAGAGAGAGAGAGAGAGAGAGAGAGAGAGCAAAAGAGAGACTGCAAAAGAGAGAGAGAGGAAAGAGAAAATATAAGAGGTGAAGTTTTTGTTGTTGTTTTTTGTTGTTGTTTTTAAAATTTCAGTGGCTAGTTTCTTATTCCTAATTACACTTTTACAGTGTTTCGGGAAACTTCATTCTCAGCCATCTGCACAGGGGAAAAACCTGATTAGTCTATCACTTTTAGGTCTTAGGGTAATAGCTGCTTTTACCTTCCTAGTTTGAGTCACTACATTTGCAAAGCTTTAAATCTGTCAATTTGGCACTGACTTCTATCATATGCATATTAATAGGAATAATAACCACAACATCAGTGATTTGGGACTTTATAACTGAGTTATTTTCCATAAGTGCTAGTGCCCAGCTGACTTGAGAGTCATACAAATATTGCAAAGGATTTTTCTTTTAAGATTTATCTTCTAACTTAATCAGAAATATTTGGGGCTAGAAAGGACCTATAAATTATTGCTCTGTCAGGTTCATAGCGGCCTTTCCAATTTGAGTGTCCTTATTTGACAAAAGAATGGAATTTCTCACATTGACTACAACAAAACTAAGGAAAAGCTGTATGTTGAAAATTGCAATTCTGTAAAGATAATACTTTTTTGTGATGCAGTAGATGCTATTTATAATAATGCAGTAATATGGAAGCCTCTTAACATTGACTCATCATTATACGTTTTTTCTGAGAATTAAAAAAAAAAAGTTTTATTCAAGTTAATAAAATCAGCCTCCATTTAAAACAATGCAAAACTGGTCATTTTGTGCCTAGTAATTTTTGCTTTATACCTGTAGGTCTTTTCTTTTTTCATATCTTGCTGGAATTTTTTTCATTGTCTTCAATATTTTTTTTTTAAGCAGCTGGTTTTTAACATGCCACGCCAAGGTTAGAAAGCCTGCTAGCTCCCTTAGACAATTTTATTTGCTGATTTTACAGTTGTTATTGTAAAACAGCAGTTATTCCATCAAATTACTTGAATGCACTAAAAGTACTATTTAACACCTTCCCAATTTGTATTATTTCAAATATTTGTGTTGTCATTATTTTGTTTTTAAAGTGAACTGTCAGCCGTGGAAATTGATTTGGAGAAAAAATATAACCCAAGTATATTTGGGTCAGTTCAGATACTTACCAACCCTAAATTCACCCAGATATTATTGTTTCATCTATTTTGTTTTCATTTGAAAAATAAATATAGGCAGAGAACTTTAGACTAAATAAAACAATTTGTCACTCAGAGGAAAATAGATAGGCCCAGATGACTATATATAGCCTCCAACTTCATTGTGTACCATAATAAATACAACTACCAATTATTTAGGACTCGCAGGCTGATTCCCCACAAGCCTGTGAGGTAGGAAGTGCAAATATTATTATCATCATTTAGAGATAAGTTAACTGAATGCCAAGAAAGTGAAGTCAGTTTCTGAGAGTCAGTCATAGCTAAGAGTAGGAGCCATTTCTTGAACCTTTCCTACCACACCAACCTGACTTGAACACAATACAAAACACATTCAATTCCTACTGTCAGAAAACTCTAAAAAAAAAAAAGGGGACTTTAAATAATTTTTTGCTCTGTGGCCTGAGGAAGCCTTGACTTCACTTTTGCTAGACATTTCTTCATTTTTTGCCATACATACCACCTACACACCTAACACTTTCACTGATAATCCTATGCCATTTTCCCCCAAACACAATGGAAAGTTAATTGAATGTTTTATGCTTTAGTAATATCAAAGAAATGAAAAGAATGTTGGTTTCAACCATATTTCAATAATAAATGCATTAATTTTTACCTTTTAACTGACACTTGTACTAATTTCCTTAAATGCTCTCTTTTGCTCCCTTTTGATCTGTCTGGCTTTGTCGGGGCTGATGATGAGGACTTACTTCAAATGCAAAAAGATTAGCTCTCTTTCCTTTAATAGCACAATTACAGCCCGTGTGATGTCTAAATCATGAAAGATATCAGGGACAGACTTCTAAAGTCGCATCAGTTTATTACAAAAGTGGCAGTAATAATTTTAATTACTTTCCTTTACAAAAGATATCAAAATTGCTCTAATTACCTAGTGGCATTCAGGAATTGTTGGGAGGTAGAGGTGGTTGGGGGGAGGAAATTTAGTTGTCCTTTTCTTAAATTTGACTTAAGCAACCATTTTAGGGAGAACTACAGAATAAAAAGTACTGTGAGATGTCTTAACCCTGACCCACTATTTCAAAGACAGACTATACAGTCTCAGGTATGCAAAATCCACAAATCATATAAAATTTGAAATATATCTAATACTACATCCAATTACATTTTGGCTTACTATTTAAAATCTATTAGACATAAGGAACGAATTTTCTTTATTTTGTCAAACATACAGCATTTAAGTTTGACAGAAAAGGTTAAAAATACTTCTTCAGTATATAAATGATTATTTTGCACACCATCTTTATCATCCAAACCATAATTCCAAACAAATGCTTATGGTTGCATTTTTATGCTTAAAGAATAATAACTAGATTGCACTATATTTAAGATATTTAAATTTTATCATAGAAAGGAAAAAAAGAGAGACAATAAAAAATAAATCCACGTACTTTTGCACATATGTAAAATTAAGTCCCTGAATAAGGGGTAACATTGATCTCAGAAGAGAAAAGACCAGCTCTAATGCATTTAGGTTCATCAGAGATAAACTGAAGCAGTTCTGACCCATTGTCAGCCTATTTTAAGATGAACATGTGTTAAATTCTGTTGAAAAATGTAGCACTTAAACTTTGGCAATGAAACAATACGTTTTTACATGACTCGAATAAAATCCTATTGAATTTAAAAAAAATAAAAAGCTGTGTGAAATAAACACTTTCTAAAAACATTTCTGAAAGATGCAATGTTCTGGCAAAATTACATACTTTCAAGCAAGAGTAAAAGTATCAGTTCAGAATTTAGAAAACTGCCTAAAACCAAGATAATCTTGAGCAGACTGCATTTGAATAGCTTAAAAGGACATTACTCAGGTTCCCCTCAGGAAGGAATTTGCTGGCCACAGATTTATTAATTAAAAAAATAGATCCTAATAAATGACTCTTACCTAAAAAGAATTCCTCAGAACTACAAAAATCCAGTGAGTATGTCATACCAGAGTATCATTTAAAGTCACTTTTAGTAAATCTGTTAATTTTTTTCTAATCCTTAGTTTTAGAAAATGATGATTATAAAAAAGCTGTGAACTGAGTGAAAAACTCTTTTCTCACTTAATGATACTTAGCTTTAAGTGATATAACATATGCAAATTGCTTTGCAAACCTTAAATCGCCATATAAATAATAGCTGTTACCCTTATTTCCCCTTGCTGTGCAAAGATCAAAATGGGAAAAATCTTATTTTTACAAAGGAGATATTGGAGCTGAAAAATCAAGCTAGTTAGCTGGAGAAGTAAAAGGACATTTTAAGCTCAATTATACATCATTTAAAGCCCAATTTTGCTGACTAATATTGACGTGGAGCTCATCAACCAGATAATGTTTATCACAAGTTGGAGGAAGGAGCTTAGAAGGGCACTAGCCATGAGCTTCAGGCCCCCTCCTTCAGTACACTTTTTCTGTGCCCTTAAAGCCAGAAATATCACCTGCCTATATGCCTTCCTTCAACAAATAGGTGACCACTGCCAGGAAGTTAAACCATTTGCCTTATGTCATTTCTTTGTGTATATGCTACATACTTCCCCTACCCCTCTCTAAGCTCCTTAGGGAGAAGAAACCCTGTTGTTTTTAATTGTGGTCTCTGTGGCATTTAGCAATGTGCCTTGTACATAATAAGTACTTAATAAACAGTTGCATTTTAATCGACCTAAACAGATCTTTTATATACATCTTCAATACTTGCTTTGATTAATATCAAGACTATCAGGTTAATATCAACTTTTAGGAGTTCAAATTTTAGCGATAACAAAGCTATGCTATTTATTTCTCCAGTATATGAGTAAGTAGAAAAGAGAGAACAAAGTCGATATGACAAAGACAGGGACACAAAGAGAATGTAACATTATTTTTTTCTAAATTAATTCTGCAAATATTACACATACTAGGAAAGGTAAAGATGATCTCAAAAAGACACAAAGGTTCAAAAGTCATCAATTATTTCAAAGGTTGATAAACTCAACCGAAGTACAATTAAGAATGAACTGGCCTCCCTCCTTGGAGTCACAAATTCACACACAAGAGCTCTTGGAAACGAATATAATACAGCCGTAATGGTGTCTTGGTGGCCATTTAATGGCTCACCCGCTACTAACATGTTCCTTTTCTATATTAATAACTGCTCCAAATGATGTGTCTTTTCATATTAGCGTGCTGTTCTGTCAGCAGTTTGAGCCTGATGGAAAAAAAGATTGTGAGGCAGAGGAGTCTTTGCCAAAATTGGGAATGTGTGACACCGCAAGAAAGACATCGTCAAGAGCAGTTGCTAATTTATTTTAAGTGCCCCCTGAGTTTTTAATTTATCTGAAAAAATAAATAGATAAATCAAAGACTCTCTGTGCCAGCCCACCCCAGCACCAACAGTGGTGTGGTCGTTTGTAGGAGGCGGTATCTGTTGCCAGAGAGAGATGTCAGAATGTTCAGCCAACAAAAACATCTCATTGACTGAACATTTCTGATTATATATATAATATATATACATATATATTTATAAAAGGATATATCACATTTGTATACAGTCGACCTTTCCTTTTCCTAACTTGGCTAGTGATGCACATGCTAAGTGTTTTTTAATCAGTCTATAATACCAAGCAGAGCTGGTGGCTTCTTAAAACATGGATTCTGGTTTGGAATGTTATCAGTCGACTTTGGAAATTCATTATCAAAGTGAGGAGCACAGTGAATGCTAGAGTTTCATGAATATGCAGATTGTGTTTATTTAAACATTTTTTATTACACTTTGTGTTTTTCTAAATTGGGTCATCATTTTCAATATAATTGGAATGTGATGTGTGTCCTGTTTTCCTTAAAAAGCCATCTGGTTCACTTTACACACTCAGACTCCAAATTCTTTGTTGTAATATTGGTCCCCAAATGGACCCCTTACATTTTAATTTATGCTTGATTTTGAAAGGCAAGACAGAGTGGTCAGAACACTGGACTTGGAGGCAAAAGAACTGGGTCCCAATCCTCGGCCCGCCACTTACAAGCTATGTGACCCTGGACACATTATTTCATCCCTCTGGTCCTCAGTTTCCTCATCTGGAAAAATTCTTTGGAATTTCTAAGATCTATGATTTCAGCATTTTGACCCACTCTTTCCACCAGTAAAGATCACAGCCCTCCACCCCTTCATAAACTATCTTCAAAAGTTGCTGTTATAAAAAGAAAATCAAACAAAAAATATTTATTAAGCACACCCTGTTTGAGAGGTGCTAGGCTCTAGTGACATGAATACACAGAATGAAACAATTCCTGCTCACAGGGGAGACAACAAGGAAATATAGAGATGAAGATATCGATATTGACCGACATAGAGAAATAGATATCGATGCCATGGATACAGGCATCCAGATAGAGATGATATAGTAATAAACATCTTTGTAGATAGATGAGAGATGACAGGCAGACATGGAAATATATATATATATATATATATATATATATATATATATATATATATATATATATATATATATATATCATATATGTGTGTGTATATATACATATATTATATATATATATATATATATATATATATATATTTACACACATAAAATACATTTAATAAGAAGAAAAGAAAAGAAAAAACAGTCACCCGGTGGCTAACCTTCTGGTGATTAGCCCTAAGCACTTAGCTACATTAGTCTATGAAGACAGAAGCCCCATCTGTTGCCAAGCTTATGCCTGAAGCCTTCCCAGCTTTACAGGACCTGAAAGAATGTGTGTTCTCCTGGCACAATGTCTGAGGAGCCCACAGTCACCTCCACATCAGAATGAAATATTGGGGAAGATTTTAGTACAAGTGTCTATAAAATAAATACAATACTTCCTACCTTGCAGAATGTTGGAAGAATGAAATAGCAAAATAAATGTGAGAAGGCTTCACAACTTTAAAACACTATAAATGCAAGCTATTACTATTTTAATGTGTTGTGTAAAATTCTTCTACACTTGTGTCCCTGCTAAAGCAAAGTATTGATATTTAACATCATGATAATCCTTAGGAGACAAATCTTTAGTAAGACTTAAGAGAACAGTAGAAGGATATTCAAATCTATTGAACATATGCAAAAAATAAGTTCCTGAACCATAAGTAACAAAAATCAGTGATGAAATTTCAGAACACTGAAAATACAAATGTAGAAATCTTCTCTCTCCCCCAGAATTGCAAACTTTGAGAACAGGCACCTTATCTTTTACTTATCCTAGAAGCAAAATGGGGCCTAACACTGATTAACATATCATAGATATTTAATACATTTTGAATTTTTAAAATTACAGTCATAAAATCGTTTTCCAACTGTACATCTTAAAAGTAAAATATGTATTGTTAGAGGTCAAAGGACGTTGGACATCATGTATACAAAGTGCTTTGCAAGTATAAAGCGCTATGTAAATGTAAAGTATAATTATAATTCCTACTAAAAGTTGATTTTTTTAAAAAGGATTACATGCATAGGATCTGCCCTGTTCCATGTTTTTACTTGATTATGCCTTTCACCGAAAGAAGAAATCTGGACTAGAGTGAAAAAAAAAATCTTGCTTTTTGGTTGTGTTTATTCTAGGAACCATAATTTTAAAAGTCAAAACAAATGATAGTAGTGTGCCTGCAGACTTTTGTACAATACAGCAGTTCTACACAGGAGCGGGAAGTAGCATTTGGTTTTCTCCTGGTGATGCTCTCCAGATTTGTCTAAAGTTCTCAGATTTCTTTAATGTTTCTGCCTTTTTAAAATTTTTTATTTTTGAGATGCTTTGTGTCATTGTTTTTATTGGTTTTAAATAAATATAGGTCTTTATAATTAGTACTTTGTATATGTTGTTCTTTTTCCCCCAATCATTTCATTAATCTTTAAAGATGAATTTATTTAGAATATAGGGATAGGAACTGAACTTGTGATTATATATATGTGGGTATGTATGTGTATATATATATATATATATATATATATATATATGTTTTTATATATGTATATATACACATACACATACACAATATATGCATATCTACACATATACAATTATATGTATATATATGTGTCCATATATGTGTTATACATATATACATGCATGTCTACACACATATAAATACATACATATATATACATGTGCGTATGCACACATACACACACACACACACACATATACATCTCCCTGGTGAGAACAGTCCGTTAACTGATGCTAGTCCAGCAACTTCTCTGGAACTTAACAATGCATTCATAACAGCTAACATTTATATATTAGGCTAAAGTTGGCAAAGCTGTTTACAAATATTATATCATTTTATGTTCTTAATAACAGCACCTACGGTGCTAATGTTATTCCCATTTCATAGATGAGGAAACTGAGGCAGGCAAAGGTTAAGTGACTTCCTGGGCCACACAGCTAGTCATAGTCTGAAGCTGTTTGAAATGAGGGCCTCCTAAGTCTAGGCCTTGGTACTCTATCCAAGGTGCCACAAGCAACCTCGAGAACTGTCTAGAGCACAGAGAGCTCAGATGATTTAGTCACACATCCGGCATGTATGCAAGGAAGACTTTCTGAATGCAGATATTTCTGACTTCAGGGCTTTTAAGTCTTCCTATCCATTATACTATATATTTCATCTCTATTTGAATCTCTTTTCACATTAATAAGGGGGAAGAAATAGAGTTTCATTTGTGTGACAATACTCTGGCCTTGCCCTCAAAGAGGGAAGCTAGCCACCTTTCTCCCTCAGGATTTTAGGGATTAAGAAAGTTTTTTTGTAATGCTGGCATTTTGAGCCCCCATTCTGGTAAATTCCCTCCACTGTTAGCTGCCAGTGATTAGCAGCCCAGTTCTTTTTAACCCCTAATTCCATTCTGATTGTACAAAGTAACCATTTTGTCATACAAATAAAAAGGAGTTTTATTTTCCCATTAACCATAAAGGCAATGGGAGGTGGCAGTATTTTTTTCGTCTTTCATTCTCCAAGAGGACCATGCCTTCAGAAAGATGATGCCATAACTTGCAAGTGAATTGAATTTAAATGAGAGAGGGCTATGCAAAAGTCACCGGTCTCACATTCTCTTCCAGAGCCATCTGGGTCCAGTGGTGATACAGATCAGAAAAACTGGAGATAGCCAGGTAGTGGGAAGTAATGAGAACAAGACAGGGAGAAGCACCTCTGGAGATGTAGTAAATGATGCCCCAAATCAAACAATGTCCCTTGTGTCACAAAAAAAATCGAGCTCTGCCTTTCAATCTTTGGCTTCATGAGAGTTGTTAAAGATGTTTCCAACACAACTGAGCCAGGTCTCATTTAGCATTCTTTGTGTATAGGTCATCAAGCAGCTACAAACCTACAGAAAGGTGATGCAGTGAAAAGGATACTGGATTTGTTACCAAGAAGGCCTGAGTTCAAATCTCACCTTAGACAATAGTTGTATGGCCCTGAGCAAGCTAATCTCTCTCATTCCTAGTTCCTTCATTTGTAAAATGTGAACCATAATAGTATCTGCCATATACAGTTAGTTGTAAGGATCAAATGAGATACTTCTAAGGTGTTTTACAAACCTTAAAATCCTACATAAAATGCGAACTATTATTATTACATAAGTTTGGACTCAGCTTGTCATTCTCTGTCCTATCCTCAGATATAAAATGACATTTTTTAGAAAATCTATACTAAAAAAGCAATGTGATGCTATGTTACTAGACTTTATCTTCCAGTTTAGAACTCTCAGTAAAGGAAATAGAGTTAGTGTGGCATATCCTCTCACTGTTAAATTGTTGTTCCTGGAGGTTTAGCTATTTGGCACAGATAGAGAGACAGATCTCTGGGCCTGGAATCAGGCTGACCTGAGACTAGCCACAGTGCCTAGAACGTAGTGCTTAATAATGTTTGTTCCCTTTCCCCTTCATCCCATGTCAGATTTATCTCCCAAGACTGTATTCCCAAGGAGACATTATGTCAAACATTGAATATGGAGTCAGAAGACCTAGGTTTCACATCTAGATTTTGCCACTATGAGATACCGAACAAGTGATTTCATTTCTCCAAGTTTCAGTTTAATCATTTGTAAAATGAGGGGATCGTTGTTGTTCAGTCATGTCTGACTTTGTGAACCCATTTGGCATTTTCTTGGCCAAGAGCCTGGAGTGGTTTGCCATCTCCTTCTCCAGCCCATTTTACAGATGAGGAGCTGAAGCAATCAGGGGTAAGTGTCTTGCCCAGTGTTACACAGCTAATTAATGTCTCAAGTTAAATTTGAACTCAGGAAGATGAGTCCAGGCCCAGCACTCTGTCCACGGCACCACCTAGCTACCCTTAGGGACTGTATTAGATTATTTCTAAGGGCCCTTCCATCCCTAAACACACCAGACTCAATTTATGTCCTGTCTTCATGATATCCCTTTATCCCCTTGTTGATGCCTAGAATTCCCTTTACCTATGTATAGCTACTGACATCTTTCTCAGAGTAATGGAACCATCCTGGGTATGCCCTTCCTTCTTCTGGCCCCTTGTGATTTAGCACTTGTGCCTATTAGGGATGCTGCTATGAGCCTCTAATTCTAGTCCTATGTAAAACAGTGCTAAAGGGCTCGTTCTTTGTGATAATGAAGCAATCCCCTTATTGGCCACTGAGCAGTAAGAGTCAGTGACTCAGCAGACCTTTAAAAAGAGGGGGAGTTCATTGCAGCTCTCTTTTCGTCCTGGGGTTGAACATGTGAATCCTTGTAAAAGGAAGTAATATGAGATCTAGCAGGAAAAATGGACTACAGCTCCTTTGCAGAGGGTCTTGAATATTCATCAGGCAAAGGAACCTACATCAGGTAGGACTAGTGAAGTACATCGGAAAGTCATAAAATAGTATTGAAAAGTAAGTTATAGTTACTGCTTCCTTCTGGTAGAGGACGCAGAGCGTGTGCAAGTGACCAACAACATGAGGCAAAATGCTGGAAAAGAGATACTGGGGCTGGGCTGGAGGGCGCGTGGTGAAGGTTATGGAGGAAATCAGGAAAGTTTGCACAGTAATTACAGCTGAGAGCCCCCTCAGAGGATGGGAAAGATCTGAACAAATATCAAAGAGCAGTCAGGCAGTCAACTAGTATTTACTGAACACCTAATGTGACCAGGCACCACATTAAGCACTGGGGATACAAAAAAGAAAAGAGAAGAAAAGAAAAGAAAAGAAAAGAAAAGAAAAGAAAAGAAAAGAAAAGAAAAGAAAAGAAAAGAAAAGA
>CM053585.1:323092260-323129058 GCA_028646515.1 Pseudochirops corinnae | reverse complement strand
GTTTGCATTGATTTGTGTTTGTAATCCTTTGTATAGAAGCCCTGGGACCTTACTGGAAGCCCTGAAAGAGGATTTTCTTGTTGTCTGTTTACAGAAGTCCTGGAGGAGGGTTTCAGAGGTCTTGGGACTATACTGATGATTTGTGTTGAGTTCTCAGACTCATTTATGGTCCTATGTTGATTTCACAGGCAGAGAGTGAATTGATGAGGGTGCTGGTAATGTGCATAAATGTCGTTTTGGCTCTATTAAGCTTTGTTTCCCCAGAAATGGAAACTGAGAAGGACTTGAGGTGGACTGAACACTGTGGGCTTCAATATGGAACTGAACAAGAATCTGGAGGAGTTGCTGAGAGCTGCCTACCTGTGAATCCAGGTGATGACTGGGTAGATTCAGGCAGGAGCTGGACCCATGGAAGAGGAACCATGGAATTTGGGAACCAGCCTTGAGTCAAAATGAAAAGACCTTTCCCTGGGTACTTAGTACTGACTCAGAAGATCATGATTTACTGTGACCTAGGGGTAGGAGAACTTTGTACTCTGTACCTTGTACCTCGTAAGGATGATTGGAAACTAGTCTCCAATTAAGAAGAAGACTTTTTGACTGAGAGATTAAAACAATGAGACCTAGGGGTGGAGAACTTTGACCTTTGTAATTTATGTCCCTTAAGGAGTCTTACTCCTTAAGAATAATTCAGGTAAGGCCTTACTAAATGATATCTTTTGTTTAAAACTATGTGGCCACTTTGGAGAAAACTATGTGGCCACTTTAGTGGTAAATTCTTATGTTATAACATTGTGAATTCTGTACTTTGGTTTCTATGAATGTTTTGCTTTAGTTTACTGCAGAATAAATAGTTTACTATACTATGTGAACAGAACCTTAAAGCTGTTCACAGCAGCAATCCTCTGGAAAGCTGCTCATGCATGGCTTTACAATCTCCTAAATTGTCTAGGGCTGCAAAAATTGTTTCATCCAGCCTTTTGCTAGTTCTGCCATTCCTGAATTTGATTTGAGGCTATTTTTGGAGTTGTTTGGAGGGGAATTTAATGAAGTTTCACTGAGGGCCTTTCTGCTCCTGTTTGCTCTGCAGTCCCCTTCTTCACATTCTACTTCCTACTTTTTTATTAGTCATATTTAATTCATTTATACCCTCCTTAATTGTTTTTCCCCTTTATTGTATTTCAAGTCAGAAGTAGAATATAACTGATATCTAGAGATTGTCCTCCTTGAAACATTCTTCAATTGCACTTTCTCAATTTTAATCTCTGACCTATTTTACTACTACATCCCCCTGAAAGCCATCTAAATGATTTCTTTTTTCCTTCTTTGGCTTAAGTCCTTCTCTTTTCTTTTACTCCTCTTCCCTACAAACTTCTTCCACAGAAACCTTAAAGAAATATCTGGAATTGAAGATGTGGAAGAATGTTGTGTTGCAGTTTTTAGAGAAGCAATCAACACAAATACTGAAATCTCCAAATATAACGGCAAGGTAGGAAGACTATGAGCTAGTTACTTTAAACTTTGGGAAAATAATGAAAAGTACCTGGAAATTGGCATCTGATAGTCATAAGGATAAAGAGAAGTTGACAAAAATGGATCGTCAGAGTAAAGGTTACTGAGGCAAAGTAGTCTGGAAGCAACATCTTGGAGTCAGGGATATGTTTCATCCTCTCAAGCTGTCTTTTGGTTAAAATCAATAATCAAAATCATACACTAAAGTGGCAGAGCCAAGACACAAACTAAGAACTCCTGTTGCCAAATCTAGTATTCTTTTTAGTACAATGTACTGTCTTTCTATACTATAAGTATGTTTTTTTTAATGCAGAAGCTAATTATTCCTTCTCTCTACATGATTCTTGGAAAGGATCTGTGACAGGAGGATAATTCCTCTTCTTGGTATGTCAGTTACCACAGCAGTTAAAGGTCAGAAACTGCTAAAAGTCTGGAAGTCACAAACCTAGAATTCAGCAGGAGGATGGGGTGGGTCTTATCACCACTAACTACTTGGCTCCAGCAAAGACTTCATGGTGAGTTATCTTAAAAAAAAAAAAAAGCAATTCTACTTCTGCTCTCTTCCCCCCATCTTGGTATTATGCCAACTCTAGTGCTTATATTCCATCCGTCTAAACTTCTTTGAAATTCATGCTGCAATAGGTGTCATTTACTCTTTATCATAACTGTTTTAAGTGGTGCTTTCACCTTGTAGACCTGCCATGTTGGTTTAATTCCATAAGTGACTTCCGCTTAAACTATGCATGGGACAACCCTTAGGAAGGGGTTACACATCAGATCAAGTTTCTAAAAGTGTTTTAGCATCATTTAGAATCAAAGGGAATATGCAAATGTGAGATAATGATCATTTTCATGACAAACAGGCTTTTATGTGTGCACATTATGCTCAGGGAATGCAGCTGGACAAAATGAGCATGGAATGTCTGGCTCCATTGTGCTAAAATAGCCAGTTAAACTATGACAACTTAAGGGCTAAATGATCACATTAAATCTGCAATGAAAATTCCAGGTAAATGACTTGAATGAAAGATTAGTGTAGCCATAATGACCTGTGTCTCACAAGGAATCTTGCAACCATTCAGGCATCCCAATCTACTCATATACCGATGGCTATACCACTTCCTTGTTGAGCCTTTGCTACCTCCTAATCCACCTTCAGTTTCATATATTATGTGAGCTTTTCCACAAAGAAGACTGAAAAATAATTCCCAAAACTCTAAGAAAGTTAAGTTTCGTTATCAAGACATTCATTCTTGCAATCCTTATCCTCTATTGCAAAACTCTTCTGTATTAGCCACTTACCTATGTTTGACCTTGGGGAAATCATGTATTCTCTCTCAGCCTTGATTTCTTGTTTGCAGAAATCAATTGTATATGGAACTAAATTATTTATGCATTTCTTCAAGAACTGAAAGGGTTGACAGATCACATTGCTGTCTCCCAGTGAACAGACACCACTAAAATCTCCAGCTCTTTTTTCAGAAAAAGGGATTATTAATCAAGAAACCTCCATCTGGCACTTACATAGATCCTTTTGTCAATCCAAGCCTTCCCAGTTCTTTGTGGTCACATATTCTATTTAATATCATGACAAACTAATCCCTCAAATAGCATGTTCAAGGAATTTGGGGAAGTTACAAATTTCTGCTCTCTGGCCTATCATTTCCAACTATGCACTCTTTTTTTTTGAAAATTGGGACAACACATAACTTTCCCCTAGCCTATGGCACCTCTCCTGTTCACTTATATCTTTCAAGCGTCACTGATAATGGTTCTGAAAGCATAGTTACAGGGTCCTTCAGTACTGTGTGATGCAGTTTTTCCTAATTTTGAGTTCATTCAAATTTCTTTCTCTGTCTCTTTCTTCTGCTATTGAATATATATTCTCCATTAATCATTTTTTGTTTTTATTGTCCATTCAAAATATCATTCTGTTTCTCAGAATAAACAGAAATAAAATAACAATTGAGCAATTATACGTACTCTGTGTCACTCATAGTCATCATAGGATCATAGATTTTAGAGCTGGAAGAGACTTTGGAGATTATCTAAATTTAACCCCTTCATTTTACAGATGAAGGAACTGAAACCCCCAGAAAGGTAAATCATTTGCCCAAAGTCACAGAGGCAGTATGTGGCAGAGTCCAGAACTGAATTCAGATATTGTGAGTCCAAGTTCAGGACTACTCCTACTCCATCCAGACTACTTACCCATAATCTTATTTGCTCCAAGAAGTAGCCCTTTTTTTTTTTAATCTCCCTCTCCTCTCTTTAACATAGCCTTTAAAAAAAGCAAACCATTTTATTTAGCTTTTCTTCCCAGATTCAACTCATTCCAAGCTTCTGTATTAGAGAAATTATTCTCACACAACTGTGCCACACTTTTATATTCATCATCTGTTACTTGCTCTTACTTCTGTCTTCTGCACATATCTTTTTAAAATCTTAGTTAATCCCTGAGGTGCCTGTAAAAACACATCAATCTCTTTTCTTCCTCAATAGAATTGTTTCTCTTTGTGTCTTTATAATTTTCTTTTCAGAGCTTCACTACCCTCCTGGGCTGATGTCTCATGTTGAATTTTAGTCTATAGAAGCCTATCTAGTTTTTCTCTAAGTCCTTTGAAATCTCTTCTCCTCAAATCATGGAAAATGTTGATCAGTTTTCTTGTTCTTCTTTCTCACAAATTCTAATTTCTTTCCAATGTTTCTATCATTTCCACCCTATCAACCTTCTTGTCTGAGAGGTACATTACTAGACTTACAGCATATGAAGCGTTATCATGTAGCATATGGTGACCAACTAGTATCCATTTCCACAGAACAGAACAAAAGAAAATGTGGTTTAAGTACAGTGCAAGGCGGTTAGGCTAACTGTGAGGGCAAATTTATCTTACTAATAGTGGTAAGAGAGAGAAAGTGAGAGAAAGGGGGAGAGAGAGAGAGAGAGAGAGAGAGAGAGAGAGAGAGAGAGAGAGAGCGAGACTCACATTTCTATACAGTTTAAAGTTGTATGAAGTGCTTTGCTCACTGACCAGTGGGTCAGTAATGCAGGCATTCTTTTATTACCCCCATTTTACAGATGAAGAAAATAAAAGACAGCAAGCTTTTGTGTGTTTGTAAGAGATGGAAAAAGACAGAGAAAAAGAGGTATTAAGTGCTGATATTCTAATGAGGGAAGACAAAACATAAAGGGGAAATGGGAGAGAGAACAAAATACCTGAGGAGTAAAGATGGCTAATGAGAAGAGGAGAAGAATAAATCCAGAGAATCCAGCAGCAACTAAACCAACATATGGCTGGAGGCCCTCCTGAAATAGTGGTCTGTGTAAGGGAATCACCTACTAATGAGGAGAATTGGACATCAGAGGTTTCTCTAGAGTAGCAAGGCAACTGGCAAAGAAGAGAGAGAAAAAACCAGAGAGTCATCAGGACTCAAATTCATATCTTTTAACTCCAAGATTAGTACTCAAAAATATTAAGGAATCATTTCCTTAAACAGAAAATATTACTAAATTAGTGATGGTTTAGGTTTTTGTTTTTAGTTGCCTTAGACAAAATTAGGAGATTGGACTGCAAAGTTCCCCCTAGACCTTTTTAAAGCTGCAATTCTATGAAGTCACTATACCTATGTTTTCCACTCAAATTCACAAGCATTAATTATTTCTTTTGGATCTGCATTTTGTTCAGGGTGTCAGTGTAACTGGAAAACAGATCCAGCTGAGAGATCTATGTTACCTCCAACCAAGCATCAGAAAATTATAATCACATAAAACTTTATGATTGAAAAATATCTAAAGAAAGCAGTTTGGGGATCATAGGATCAGATTAGGATATAGCAAGGCATTCTGCAAAGAATTTTTCCGTTAAAATGAAGTTCTGTTTTAAATCTAGATTGGAGAAAACCAGAGGAGGCTGCTCTATGTTTAAAGGAATTTGAAAAAAAACTATAAAACTTTAGTCAAAGTGCTAACTCCCAGTAATATAAAAATTGGGCATGAAGGCCTCAGAAGTCACAGAAAAAGTCATTCCCTGTGGAACTTTTGATATAGAGAAAGGATAGGACTGAAGTTTGCATTTCACCATTTTACTTAAGAAGAACTGAAGGAAATTAAAACAGAGAGTCTCCTGCAGGGTAGGATTTAGCCATTTGGGTGAGATATTAAACTCAAGATTTCAATTTTATGTGTGTGTCGTTACCTTAATATTGCATAATCTGGATGTTATTTTGATATTAATAAAAACTAGTCTGGGCGGGAGAAGAATAAAAAAGCCAAGGCATAAAACTGTTGCTAATTTTAACATACTTTCCATAATAAATGTGCTGCCTTGAAAAAAGCTTCAGTCTCTACATATGTAAATAATTTAGCTTGACTTATTAACTTTCATAAACTGGAAGATGTTTTTACTTCAGACAACTCTGACACTTTGCAAAGGCAGTTTGATCCACAGCTTTCTTCAAGGCCCAGCAAAATGTGTTTTCCATGGGATGTCACACTGAACCAGTTTTCTTCTAAAAGTCCAGAAAACACATCCTATAGAGTTTTTCAAACACTTCTTTCTAGAGGTGTTAATGGCAGTTGTTAAACCTGCTGGGCCATCCACCCACAAGACCTCACTCAGATTTATGGACTCTGACAGAAGAATGTAAGGAAAACAGTGAGAATGGTAGCTAAATATTTATTTTAAAATATTTCTCAAAGTATCAATAGATTCCTTTGAAACTTTCTAATATGTACTGCTGCATGAGCAGATGAGACAGAATTCTAATTTGGCTTCCTTTGTTGATGTTTTGTTGTTGTTGTTGGTTTATCCTGAGAAGAAAAATTAAGCAAAATATTTTATTCCAGAAATGAATTTGAAGCAACCCATCTGACTTCTACTTCTGAAAATTCTTGGGAAAATGCTATTGAAGGAGCAATTACAACCAGATACTCCATCATAAATCCACTGAAAGTACCTCAATCATTTTTGACTAGAGTAGCTTAAGATGGAGTCAAGAATGACACGTGCTTGATTGACAGGCATTTGTACCAGGGCAGAAGTGGGCAAGCTTGTAATATTTTGCTGAGAAAGGCAAGTTCTCTCCAAGATACATGACCTCAAGAAACACTGCATAATTCCAAAGTCATGGAATGTCCTTGCTCACTATCTGTCATGCAGCTTTCCTGGTGTATTTCCAGTCTATACTTGTATATTAGAGCATTTAAAGGACCAAAGAATTTAGACAGACAAAAGCCCTTAGAGATGGTCTGGATAATTTTCTTAAATTTAAGGATGGGAAAACTAGGGTTTCCTGCTAAGTGGTGTGCCCAAGATTATACAGGTAGTATGTGGCAAAGCTGATATTCAAATCCAGATCTTCTTACAAGTATATCACATTATGTTCTTCATTTTCACAAGGAGAGGAGCTAACTTTTTTTTACTTTTTGTTATCCTAATGACAAATGCTAATAAATATAAATATATTTTTTATGCAAAGGGAAAAAATAGAGAACTACATACAAAATCATGAATTTCATTAGAGCAATACAAGCATTTCTAAAATGACCAACCAGCTGAAGTCCCAGGCACCACTATTCCAATGAAGCATCTTTTATGTCCATAATATGGATTTCTGTCGTGTATCCTCTAACCTCAAGTAAAAATAAATGTGAGTAGGCTGTGTGTGTATGCTATGTGTTGTGTGTGTGTTGTACATTACATGTGTAATCACAGAATGGAATTGAGCCCCCTAGGTTTCAACTCCAGCTGTGCAACTATGTTTGTGAAGGTAGCAAATTATATCACCAAGCTTCATTCTTTTCACAACCATTTGCTCATATTTACAATGAAGATCAGTGTTTCTAACCAGACATTTAATATGCCATATAGATTTTTCAAATTATATTCTCTACAATTCAGGTGTTTTACATGATATAAGGAAAAAGCCACCATAATGTAACCCATAGCCTAATACCTAAAATTGGGGCTTAACAAGAAGAAGATTTAATTTTGAGGGCACTACACTTCTAAAATAATATTTTTGTGCCACCACACAGAATTTCCTCTGGAAAAATCCCTGGGAAAATTACTCATACCTAGGACTCCAAAAATATGGGCAGAAAGGTACATATTTTCCATCTGAGCACTCACAGTAACAATACTGTGTTACAGGACAATCTTTACTTCATGTCTGTCATATGAGTGGCATTTTTTTTTAACATAAACTGGACTGGTTTCCTATTGGGGGATAGGAAGGTCATCTGGGAACTTGATTGGTCCAGGACAGCAGGACTTGAATTGTTGGCTTAGCTTCCATGTATTCTGAGACATAAAAGGGCCAGCTTATGAGAAGTAGATATTCCTGGGGTTTGGCAGAATTCCCATTGCTCTGTGAAATATCATTGCCAGCATGATGACTTTGGGGGCAGAAGGGAATAGTGTCTATTTTAATTAGTAAATGTATCGTTAAAAATATTTTACTGTAAGTAAATTTTTTGTATTGAATTTTGTGGTCCACAAGTGTTTCACTACATTTCAACCTCATCAGAATCACTGGGATGACCTGAACTAAGCCTGGCCCAGAACACACACACACACACACACACTTACAGAGACAGACGGACAGACAGAGATAGAGAATGCAGAAAACAATAGGATCTAACTATAGTCCACAAATAACTTTACAATTATCCTGCCAGTCTGCTGAGTCCCACTTTTTCCTCAGGTTCAGACTCATTTCATTATCCTGTGGTTTCAACTCTCCTTTAAAAGGAAAATAAGTTTGAAGTTACCACAGAGGTAACCTCCTAACATGCTGCTTAGCTCACTTTCACCTCAGAGACTCACACAGATATCAAATGCTTTGTTGTATGTACAATATTAAAGACTTAGACTTCTCTGAAAAGAAAATGAATTTGAGATTGCTAGAGATGCATCTTTCTTCTCATTGGGACTATACTATCTGAATAACTCACAGAATAACAGCAGAGAACAAAATCCAGGTCTTCTGCTCCCACACATTATGCCTTAGTCTCTTGCTGCTATTCTCACTGTGGGGATCATTTACTCAGTACTCTTCTTTTCAAGAAGCTTGCACTATCCAAGAACTCCCCCTTCTCACAACAGAAGGCTGAATTCTGGGATTATTTTTCCTCCAAGGGATTTTTTCTCTCAAATCTTCTTCCATATATCTATATATTTCTGAGTCCCAGAAACTTTCAAATCTTACCAACATTATTTGTTAGTTGTCAAAAGAGTGGTACAAGTAGTAAGGCTTAAAGGTATTCGGAGAACAAAAATATCATTGTGGCTTGTATGGACACAAAAGACTTCTTGGGAGAAGAGAGACTTAAGGAAGACCTTGAAATATAGAGAAAATGTATATAGATAGCAAGGAAGGAGGACATTTAAGAAGATGGCATTAATCTTGGTAACAACCAAACTATAAAAGGAATACAAAATAAGGTTACAGAACATAAAACATTTGTCAAGGAAAGATAACTTAAGATTTTGAAACTATACAAAGAATCAGATTCTCAGACCTAAAAGGGATGTCACATACTAACTGGTCTCACTCATGTTGGAAGCATGCCTCCCTTTTACAGTACCCATTATATATGGCCATGAATTCTCACCATGAATATATCCATAATGGGGAGCTCGCTGTCTTTCACAGAAGCTCATTATATTTTTCAGACAATACTAATTATTAGGAAGTTATTTTAAGTTAATAACAATAGCATTTATATAGTGCTTTAAGGCTCATAAATCCATTTACATACACAATTTCGCTTGACCCTACAACAATCTTATCAGGTACGTACTATTATTATCCCCATATCACAGGTTAGGAATCTGAGGCTTGGCTGGATTAAGTGACTTGCCCAGATTTATATACCAAAGAAGTATCTGAGATGAAATTTGAAAAAAACATTTTCCTGACCCCAAGTCTGGCACTCTGGGAGCTTGCTACCTATCTACTACAACCTAGCTTTCAATTAAAGTTGAAATTTTCTTACTTCACAATAACTTTTAATAATTGATGTTTCTTCTCTCCTCTAGAATTGCATAAAATAAGTCTAATCCTTAATTTAGGTGGGTCATGTTGAGAATGAATAGATCATTTAAAAAAAACATAGATATCATTAAAATAATTCTCAGAGGAAACTACATATCTGGAAACATTTTAATTAACAAAAAAGAAACAGAACAGATTAATGAATTTAGCACGTAACTAAAAAAACAACTAAAAGCCCAAAAAAAGATGCTAAAAACAAAAATAGAAATTCCATAAAGAACTTAGTAAAATTAAAAAGAAAAATTATATTGAATTGATAAATAAAACTGGAAAATTAAAAAACTAATAAAATAGCTAAACCATCAAATAAACTGAGGGAGAGAGAAAGAGAGAGAGGAGAAGTAGTAGTAGAAAAAGAAGAAGAAGAAGAAGAAGAAGAAGAAGAAGAAGAAGAAAGCAAGAGAGTGTAAAATCAATCAAATGCAGCTCTCCTGAGGACTGCTGCTGTGAAGAACTTTAAAGATCTAAACCCATAGTTTCATGAACTCTCTATTTATGCAGCAATAAACTAAACCAAAACAAGAAACTAAAGTGCAACATTCACAACAATATAACAGAACAACTTATTACTAATGAGGCCACATAGTCTTAAACAAAACATATCATTCAGTAAATTACAATATCCACAGCCAACAGAGTGTCCAAGTAAAGTCTTTTTTCATCTCGACTTGAAGCTGGCTTACAGTCATCCTTACATTAATCATCTTTAAGGAGTAGCAGAAAGTACAAACACCACTCACCCCTAGGTCACAGTAAATCACAATCTCATCAGTCAATACACAGTACCAAGTAAAGTTCTCTTTCACATCGACTGGAGGCTGGCTTCCAAACCCCAGGACTCCTCCTCTACATGCTGACTGCTCCCAGTTCTTGCCTGGATTCAACCCACTCTTGCCTGGATTCACATGTAGACAACTCTCTGCTCCAGTTCTACATCTCAACTCACAGGGACTATTCCACTCCAAGTCCTTCACATTGTCTGTTTCTAGGAGGACAAAGCTTAACAGAGCTACAACAATATTTACACACATTAAGCTTGACAGAGCTACAATAATATTTATACACATTGTTAGCACTATCATCTCAATTCACTTTCTGTCTGACAAAGCAACACAAATCAACAGACAAGGCTTCTGTCTGAGAAATCAAACACAAATCAACAGTAAAGTCCCAGTACTTCTGTAACAATGGTAAAGTCCTCTTTCAGGACTTTACTTCTGGCTAAGAACAACAGGAAAGGTGCTTCTGTAGAACAAAGTAAAATAAATTAACAGGCAGAGTGCTACAGAGTGCTGGCATCACAAACATTCTCTCTCTTAGCTAGGCTCACTCCCAGCTCTGCTCAAGCTTTTCTCTACTCTGATCCTGCCTTTTCTATCCTTCCAGTTCAACCCTTCTTGCTCTACTCTTCCTGTTACACTTGACAAGCTCCTCTCACCATGGGCTCCACGTGATTATGTTAGGCCTATTAAGGAGAGGGAAGATCTTCTAATTCCCTTAGGCCTAATAAGGCAACACAATGTATACTGTTTCCAACAAAGTGAGGCTCAAAGGCACTTGGATAGCTGAAACAAGTGGCAAAGTACTACTTTATTTACCATTACAGGGAGAGAAAGGAAAATTAAATCACCAATATAAAAAAAATGAAAAAAAAAAACAATATAGAAGTGAAGAAAATTATTAGAAATTTTTTTCTAAATTACATTATAATAAAAATAACAAAAGTATGAATATTTACAAAAATACCTAGATTAACAGAAAAAGTAAAAGAAAATTTAAATGACCAATTTCAAAAAAAATAAATTGAACAAGCAATAAAAGAACTCTAGAAAAAAAAGGATGGGATCAAATGGATTTGCAAGTGAATACTCTTGAAATACTTGAATAAAAATAGTTCAATAATACTTAAACTGTTTGCAAAGATAGGAGAAAAAAAGAATCCTATCAAATTCCATCTGATAAAAATATAGCTTTGATATCTGAACCAGAGAGATATAAAACAGAGAAAGTAAACTGTAAGTCAATATTCCTAATGAATATCAACAAAAAATGAATAAAATATTAGCAATGACACTTGAACAACATTAAAAACTGAAGCAGAGTTAAATGAATTCTCAGAGCAATGCAGCTAGTAAATTGACTAGATTTGAATTTAGCTATTTCTACTTTGAGGTCCAACACTCTATCTACTGTGCCACCTAGCGTATATATTATGAACATTACACACACACACACACACACACACACACACACACACACACACTCACACATGCATATATAAAATGTGTATATTAATGTGAGTATATTGTGCACATATGTTCTATATGGAACTTATTAAAGATAAAAACATATAAAAACAAGAACTATTCCCCTATTTTAAAAAATGGTCAATGAATATGGATTTATTGTTCTCAAAAAAAAAAAGTTCCAAACTTGAATGCAAATTAAAAGAATTTTGAGGTCCTACCTCACACAAATCAGATTGGCAAAGTGACAAAAAAAAATGGCAATTTTTGGAAGAGCTGCTATAGATGAAGCTATACCATTCAACCATTCTAGAAGGCATCTTTGAACTATACACAAAAAAATACACATTATGTATTCTACTACTGAGCATATGCTCCAAAACACCCCCTCTTTGTTAGAAAGAACTCATATGTACAAAGATATTTATAGCAACACTTTTTATTGTAGAAAAGAACTGGAAACTAAAGGGATTCCCATTAATTGGAGAATGGAAAAACAAGTTATGATGGTTTATTATTGCCCTATAAGAAATAACAAAGGGGACAGAACAAAAGAAACTTGGGAAGACTTCTATAATCTGAGAAAGAGTGAAGTGTGTAGAACCAAGACAATTATCATAACAACATTTTAAAGACAAACAACTTTCAAAGACTTAGAATACTTACTTTTAAAAAATCATGAATGTAGAGGGCTGATTATGAAGCATGCTCCCTACCTACTCGCAGAGAGGCAATGCCTCTTCAAATGAGAATAAAAGCTATCCTTTCCACTGATATGACTTGTGGCTTCCATCTTCTGCTATGCAATATGTTTCCTAAGGGAAGACAGAATTGGCCAAGATGAGAATTTCTCATCTGCTCCAAAGCAATAATTTCTGTCTGTGTTAGTACAAGTGAAATTCTACCTCATGCTATCAGTGTAATCTCCCAATTGATCTGTGAAGAACCTCCAATGCAAAAGAGAGTAGTCTTCTCTTTGACCTCAGACCTTCCATCTCCTACTGCATCTGTCCCTTCAAGGAAGAGAAAGTTGGGTGGGGAATTAGATTTCCTTTTCCTGCTGTGCAGATTCAACTTCCAACTCCTTCAGTATCCTTTCTTGCCTAACCTTCAGACTTTTGGAGGAGAGACACAAATCCCCCATCTGACTATGTCCCTTCCATTTCATATTTCACTATATCCAGTCAGATATCTAGCCTACTTTGGGAAGAGGAATGACACCTACCAGTCCTTGATGACTATTCTTACATCTAGTCATACCTTACCAATGTTAATGATTCTAAACTCCTCTAGGTCATCATTCAAACCACATTTTCCACCCCCACCATCTTATTCCTTATTCCAATACCCCTCTTACCTTCATCTAAAATCTTATTCTTCCATCTGCTAGTTTTTATTGAAACCTAGCTCCCCTCAATGTCACAGTTTCCCTGGCCACTCTTGTTGTACCTTCACTCATTCCACTTGACTGAGATGGGGGAATTGGAATACTACTTGTTTCCTATAGTGACTATCCATAACTTAGAAACTTTTCATCCTTTGAGTTATATATGCTCTTCATCTCTACCATCCTATCAAAATCCTGGTTAATGTTGTCTAGAGACCTCCAGGTCACTCCCTTTACTATCTCAATGAGTTTGGTATATGGCTCAGAATTTTCTCTCCTTCCTAACTCTCTCTCACCTACCATGGGATTATAATATACATATTGACTCTCCTTCAAACACCCTAATCACTTAGTTCCTTAACCCACTTCTTCATTTCACTTCAGTCACATACAAAGATGACCATACTCTTGATCTTGCCATCACCCACCTCTATTTTATTATTATTGTTGTTGTTGTTGGTATTGTAATGTGAGATTAAGTGATTTGCCCAGAGTTGCACAGCTAGTACGTGTCTGATGCCAAATTTGAACTCAAGCCCTTCTGATTCCAGGACTAGTGCTCTATTCACCACACCACCTAGAGGCCCTATCCACCTCTCCTTTTCACAGTACTAGATTATCCAACTGTAATCTATTGGCTTTTCATCTCTCCCTCTGTCTTCTCTTAAAATACCCTACTCTTTGTACACATCATGACCCCCAATCATGACCTATCAGTTCTCTCCCAGGTCATTTCTTTTGCACTAGCTACTCTCATCTTTTCTCCATCTTGACCCCTTGGTGAATCAATTCAACTCTACATGATCTTTCATTCTTGAATCTCTAACTTTCTTATCATTTCATCAATTTTTCCCTACTAAGCCTCAGTCTTAGATTGCTTCTATCATGTGTCACATTCCTGCCTACAAATGTGATGCTGAATGAAGGTGGAGGAAATCATACCACCATACTGACTGGATCTATTACAAATTTATATGAGACAACCTCAATTGAGCTTTTATTACAACCAGACAATCTTGCTATACTTTCCTTATCAGCTAACCCACTCTCCATAGCATCTCTTTTAAACTTTTTTAAACCTCCCATGACCTTTTCTGCTTCCACCGTCTCAGCTGAGAAGCTTGCCTTATATTTTACAGGAAAAAAATAAGGCCATTTGCCATCAGCTCCTTTTCTCTCCTTTTCCTCATCTCATATCACTAGTATAGCTTTTGCTACAATCTCCTTCACGAACCTTGTCTCATATGATCATATGACCTTACTCCTTACCAAGACCCCTCTCCCTGTTCAAATGATCCCATTTTACCCAATATTCTATAACAGATTGTCCCCTTTGTCATCATTACTCTATCAATTATTTCCCATCTCTCCCTGTCTACTCAGTTATTCTCTACTAACTAAAAACATGTGCATATTTCTCCATTCTCAAAAATTCTCACTTGTTCCCTTCTATCCCTTCTAAGTAAAATCATTCTATGTCTCTTCTGTTTTTTGTGAAAAGACAATTTACCATACTAGATGCTTCCACTTTCTTCTCCCTATCTTCTTAATCCTTTATAATCTGGCTTCTTACCTTATCATTCCACCAAAATTGCTTTCTCTAGGTTTCCAGGATCACTTAGTTGGCCTTTTTTCAGTCTTTATACTGTTGATAATCCTTTCCTCAATACTCTCTTTTTCTAAGGTTTTGGGACATCCTTCTCTCTTGGGTCTCCCCCTACCTATTTGACCACTCTTTTTTGAGTCTGGATCCTTAGCTGGATCCTAATTCATATTATGTCTGTGGAAAGATATGCCAATATACACATAAGTATCCCAAAGGGTTCTTTCCTATGTAGCCTTCTCTTCTCCCTCTTTCTCTATACTACTTTATTTGGTGATCTCATGGATTTCCACGAATTTAATTACTATATTTATGATGATAATTCTCAGACTCACCTATCCTGTCCCAGTCTCTCTTCTGAGCTCCAGTATCACATCTCCAAATGCTCATTGGACACTTTGAACTAGATGTTTAGTAGACATGTTAAACTAAATACATCTAAAACTAAACACATATTTCCCTATAAATCTTTCCCCCCCACCCACCAATTTCCTTATTACTATGGAGGTAATATCACCCTCCCAGTACCTCAGGTTTACAATCTAGGTGGCATCCTCAACTCCTAATATCTCTCACTTGCCACATCCAATATTTTGTCAAGACCCATTGATTTCACCTTTATAACATCTCTTTCTCTCTCCTCTTATATTGCCGCCACTCTGTTACAATCTCTCTTAACTTGACACTTGGATTATTATAATAGTCTGCTTGTATGTTTGCCTGTCTCAAGTCTCTCCCCACTCTAATTCATCCTCTATTCAACCACTAAAATGATTTTCTGAAAGTACAGATCAGACCATGGCACCCCTACTCAGTAAACTTCAGTGGCTCCTTATCATCTCCAGAATCAAATATAAAATCTTGTGTTTAGAGCTCAAAGCCCTCCTTCTGCTAGACTCCACCTAAATTTCTAGTATTTTTATACTTTACTATCTTCCACATACTATTCCAATCCCTCTTAATTCTCGTGCCTTTCCTCTTATATTTTATTTGTCGTATATATGTATATATACATATATATGACAAAAACTAAGCTATATATATATGTGTGTGTGTGTGTGTGTGTGTATATACATATGTATGTGTATATATATATATATATATATATATATATATATATATAGCTTAGTTTTTGTCTCTCCTATTAGATGATGAACACCTTGAGGGCAGTTATTGCCTTTTGCCGCTATTTGTATCTCCAGTGCTTAGCACAGTGCCTGGAACATAATTGATCGGTTGCTGTTTTTTGTGTTAAAAAGGACCAAATTGACATCATTATATCAGAGTCAACGTACAGTGTGTCCAGCTATGGCTGATCAAACCCAAACAAGCTCAGAAGGCTTTACCACAGTCAGGGATAAATAATCCATATGAACATTTTGAATGGAGGTGTCTCTAGATTTGTGTACCTTATGTTTGTTCATTTGTTTGTTTTGAGCTACTGCAATTCTGCTTTGCTCATAAACTTGTTGTGCTTAGCACACTTCCTGGCACATAGTAAGCACTTAATCAGTATTACTTGATTGTAGAGAGGTATAGAGTAATATATATTGTTTTTCATATATGGCTAATGTATGGATTTGTTTTGCAAAGCTAGGCTTGTTGCAAAGGACAGTCTCTGTCTCTGTCTCTGTCTCTGTCTCTCTCTCTCTCTCTCTCTCTCTCTCTCTCCCTCTTCCCCTCCCTCCCTCCCTCCTTCCCCCCCTCCCTTCCTCCCCCCTTCTCTCTCCCCCTCCCTTTCCCTTCCTCTCTTTCTCTTTCTCTCTCTCTCTCCTAATTGGGGGAAAGTTGAGGATTGATAGTGATGTCTCCTCAAAATGAATGAAATAAAAAGTATAAAAGTATAATGAGCCCTTTAAAAATGCACCAGAGGATAAAAGGAAGCTCAATATGAGATAGAGAAGCAGGTCACTTTGAAACTAGTATATGAATTGCTATTTACTTTTTAAAAAATAAGCCATACATAATAGATTTTCACAGTTTCATATACAATCCTCTTTCTGTTCTTTGTTCTGACCATATCTGTTGCTACTGGTCAAGTTTTCAACAACAAAAACTGAAAATAAAATAAGTCTACATTATAAAATTTAAACAATTTTCTATACTACCAATTAGTTGCAATTACTACATGAACTAATGTGTTGTGAAATCCAAATCTGGCATTTTCTTCAATCATACAAAGCAAATTCTGGTACACAAGTCCACACTTTAAAAGTCAGAATCCAGATCATTCAAAACTTTAAAAATGTTTTACCATGTTTACACTTAAATACTATGTTTTTTACAACTAATAAATTGTTTTAAGAGAGCCTGTTATGAGCACTTAATTTTCATTGAGCAGTTTCCTTGAGAATGTGGCCAAGTGTCAGTGTATAGTTCCTGCTTGATGTTGCATATAATTTTTAGGATATTCTGAATGTCATGTGCTAATTATTTAGTACAATAGCTAATCTTATGGAGCTGAAAGACTAACAGAAGGGGTATAATTACTTATAATAGGAATGTCTAGTTTTTGTTCAACCCAAAGTGTGGGAGGTGGGGAAAAAATTAACACCATCCTTCGAACATTGAAATAGTTAATATTTTTAGGACTTTGTTACTAGTAACACTGGAAGACTAACCATATGTCCTAGACTTTCAAGGCAAACACTGCATTTAAGTGAAATTTACAGCAGTTACTAAGGAACGTGTTTAGACTTTATTTCCACTAGCAGATAAAAAGCTTCCTTAATTTGTGTCCCTGTATAACAATCTCTTCTACCATTACTTTGTGCTGCTTGCATCCCATGAAATCACAGACTTGTTGAAGTAATAACACAAACTAAACTGAGCTTGTACAAGTTAGACAGCAAACAGTCAGTGCTTAGCAATTGCTAATAGAATTTTTATCATAATAATTTTGGGAGCAGGGTCAAGAAACACATTATTGGCCAATAGTGTTAGTTATACCAGATTGTCATCATCATCATCATTATCACTACAAGGCTTGCAAAGTGCTTTACATATATTAACTTATTAGATCATCAAAACAACCCTACGGGGTAAGTGTTACTATTATTCCTGTTTCAAAGATAAAGAACATGAAGGGCAGAGAAGTGATTTGCCCAGCTGTATTTGTCTTACAACTAGCATATGTCTGAGGCAGAATTTGAATTTTGGTCTTCTTGAATCAAAGTCTTACACTCTATCCACTATGCTATCTAGTGTTTACTAAATGAGTTTCTAATTCTAGCAAAAGAATCATAGAATTTTAAATCTACAAGAGACCTTTGAGATCATCTAATTCAATCCTCTTTATAGTTGATGAAATGAAGGCCATTAGAAGGAAAAATGACATATCGAAGGTCACAGAAATATAGTATCAAATCCAGGAATAGATTCCAGGTCTAATGAGTTCTAGCTCATGGCTCTTTCCACCTTTAACATAGACATTAGTTTACCTGGCTATAAAAAAAAAAGGATACATACCACATATAGCAATGTATGGTTTGATCTAGGAACTGTCTGATCTAGCCACCATGCAATCACAGAGGTGAAAAGGGAATGAACCTGGAATATAGTACAAAATGCTCAGGTGAAGAAACTGGGACCAAAAAAGACTGAGTGATGCTGTTTATTCTGCTGCTAAGTGATAAAGCCTGTCCTTGAGCCCCGTTCTTGTGACTCCTCTTCCCTTTCTACCAGACCTCCTTATGTTACTAAGTGATTCTAGTCTGCTAGCTTATATTGGCCATGGAGACCTAGTATTTGGTATCATTATCTGGATTCAGTGCAAAGAATGTGAGTATCCAATAAATACATCCACGTTGTACAGCAATTAATCTGCTATATATTTCTTCATATTGTTCTCTCTTCTGGGAAAGAATACCCTTTTTTCAGCTTTCCAGTTAAGTTTATACCACCCATTCTTTAAGGCTTCTCTTCTTCCCATCTCTACTGGGAAACCTTTCCAGTGTACCAACCCACAAAGACCTTTGCCCTCTCTGGTTTTACTTTTTAGCCACATTGACCAAAAAGCACAATACATTTTGCCATATTCTCTAATTATTGATACCACCCAGCTTAGCACTTTGAATTTGTCATTTGTAAAATGAGTGGATTGAATTATATAATATCCAAGGTCCCTGTCAGCTCTGATATTTTGTGGTTTTGTGATTTCTGTGGTTCCACCAAGCTCAGGTGCATGAGGGTCCATGGTATAAAGGAAAGAGCTGGCTAGTAGAAGTCAACTGTGTTGTATTCTAGTCCCAGTTACAGAGTTTCCTTATATACATGACCTTGGCTAACTTATTCAACTTCCCTAGGCCTCAGTTTCCCCATCAATGAAGTGATAATTGGATTACATGATTCCAAAAGTTCTTCCCAACTCTAAGATTATAATCTACTCTATAATATTTTTTCTCTCATCCATCCATAGGGATTTGATATGAGTCATATCTCCCAATTAGCCTATAAGATACTTGAGTGCAAGGACCATGTTTCATAGTAGCTTCCCTCCACAACACCCACCACAATGCTAAGCACATCCGAAGTTCTTAATAAATACTTGTCAGTTTCCTGATTTAACTCACAAGCAAGGGACCGGGGTAAGTGTTCTAGGAATGGAAATGAATGAGAGAAACACAGGAGCCAGTTCAATTATGCCAGAATTGGTGCTCCTGTATACTTGCTTCTCCTTCCTCACTTGCTCACTTTCAGCAATTTCATTATTCTTTACCGAATTCCTCCAGATTTAGGAAAAGGAAGGAGGGAATTTAATTTTCAATAGGCCTAACTGTGCTCCTTATTCATCATCTTACTAAAGACTTTTCATCCTAGAAAGTCAATAAAATTATGACTAAAGCATAGAACTTGTGGAATTTAATTGCCTACATACCATTGGAATAGGTACCTAAAAGCTGGATTAAAAAAAGTCCATAATCAATATGTTCTCATTTCTTTTGCATCTCCCTTAGTACCCAACACAGATCTTTGCATGCAATAGAGAGCCTGAATAAATAGCTTTTGAATGAATGGAATTCCCATTTCACAGTGACACTGGGAGGTTTGCAAATGAATCTTGATGATGTCCAAATCCAATTCTTGTACCTACTTTGTACATAGACTTCTGCAACCCAAACATTTCTCAGAGCAGAAAGAAAGATTCCACATACTGAAAATAAGCAATAACGTCTTTGGCATATTAGTCACTTATTATATGCTTGCTGAACTGATTGACCCATTACTAGTAGGTTACTGGATCTTGTATGAAGCACATAAAGGAAAGGTTACTTTTCTTCTCTTAGGTTATATGCAAGTCCTCAAACTATATGCATTTTTTTGCCTCAATGCTAATTCGTTCTGATTTTCTTCTTTATTTGTTAATACAAAAAAACTTTAAATCTTATTGAGGCCAAAAACTTTAGAACTGAAAGGAAGTTTAGACCCAGAAAACCATAAAATATGAGAGTTGCCAGAAATGTCAGAAATTAGCATATTAGTTTCCACAATCTATCACCAAACTTGTTTTTCAACCTCTATTCATTGAATTTCCTTTGTCCGAGATGTTTTACCCATGACGTACTCCTGGCCATTACCAAGACTTCTTCTGCCCTCTCCTTCCTCCTCCTCCTCCCTGACCAATTCCTGGAAAAGACTCTCTCCACCCATTTATATTTGTTTAAAAAAAAAATCCCTGAAAGACCTAGGTGCTATATTTATATTGCCTCTCATCCCATTACCTATTCCCTCTTTCATTAAAGGTCAGTTGAATCCTTCTGTCCCTTCCTATACATATAATCAGAAAACAACTTAGAAAATGATAGTTCAAATGTATCATCATCTTATTAAACTGCAAGCTCTTTGAAGGTAAAGACTTTCAAAGATCTAAAATTCCTAAGCATCCACACAGTCCCAAACTAGGTTAACATTAGGGAGAAAAAAGTGAAGAAAGGTAGAGCCGCAGAAACTGAAATTGGGGGGGAGAAATGTCTGTGATTTACTAATAAAGAAATCAGGGCCCAGAAAGGAGAAATTATTTAACCTAAAAATGACAGAACTGGAAATAGAACCCAGATCTCATGTGCATCTTAAACAAAAACAGTTTTAACCACTCTTTAGCACTATAATTTTATCCAAGCAGTGGTGAGCAGTTATTAGCTGAAAGATTCATCTCAAAATTTCTGGAGAAGGTGCTGCTTTTGTCATTAATGAAGACATCTCTAACCATGACTATCCATTTCACAGAACATCTTCATTTATCCGTCTAACAAACATTATTCTTCTACTGTGTGTAGAACCCTGATAGGCATTGTCAGAATTACACAGTTTCACTGTCTCTTGCTCTTGGAATTTGTAATCTAACAGTGAGATACAAATACAAACACAATTGGTTAAAAATACAAGATTGCAGGATATTACAAAACAACGTGCTTTGTGAAGTACAAAAGGAAAATTCAATACAGAGGAAGAGGATCAGTGGAGTCTTCCTGGAGAGAGGAGTTTCAACAGAAAGGAAACAGGAGCTTTCTATGAACAATAATGTGAGACCAGAAGTGGTAAAACACAATTTTTTTCCCTCTTTTTTCAAAAACAAAGAGTAGCCCTTGTTGACTAGAGTTTAGAGTGTGCAAAATGGAGGCCAAATGAGTGAACTCTGGAAAGGTGGGGTAACACCAAAGACAGGTGATCTTTGTATGTCAGGCCAAGGCATTTCAACCTTACTCAGGAGGCAGAAGCAAACTATTCTCTGACTTCTGAGATCTTGTGTTCTGCTGAGGGCGATACTATATGGGAATATATGAATACAAAATACAAAAGAAATAAAAATTATTTAGGTGGGGGAATAGATATGCCAGCACCTAAGGTAAGATCAAGAAAGCCCTCACACTGGAGATGGCAATGAGCTGAACTTTGAAGCAAACTAGGGATTCTAAGAGGGCAGAGGTGAGGATGGGATTCAGTGCAGGCAGAGAGATGGGAGATATAGAGTGTTATGTATTAACACTAAGAAGCTTGTCTCCATAATTTACTACGGTGCCTGGCAAATAGTAGGTACTTAGTGAATGCATGTTGATTAATGAGAATGAGGACATTCTGAGTTAGGGAAGCAAAACAGAAGCTTCTTAAGTACAGAAACCAAGCTTCATTATATTTCAATAACTAGCACAGGACCTGCCACATAGTGGGAACTTAAGAAATAGGTTGGTTGGAATGATGATATTCCAGGCTCCAGAAGCAGCACAGAGAATAGGAACCATGTCCTATCTTCCTCTGGATTTCTTTCATACAGTAATGGGCTCTATACATAGTAAATGTTCAGTATTTCTTTTTTCTGACTAGACTGAAAGACAAGGGTGAGGAAGCATGACCTAAATGCAAAATGGTAAGATATTCTTTGAAATCCCCATTATTTCATGAATAAAAATAACCTCAAACATTTCAACTACAATAAGAACCTTACTATCTAGATAATAGGTTATAAATGAAGGGTTTTGAGTGGAAGAGTGACATGACAAATCTATGCAAGATAAAGATTTCTCCTCTCCTTCTCACTTCCTGATTATCAGCTCCAAATCATGCCACCTTTATCTATCATTCCCACTTCCTTCCCACCAGGAAACTTGGACTCCTCCCTGGGAACCACCTCAGACTCTGAAAGGTGAGCATTTGCCTCATCTTGCTCAAAACTAAGCCTTCTTCTCACTTCCCCAATACCTAAACAAGCTGCCTTATTCTTTCATAGCTCTTACTCTCCTGATCTTTCTTTCTAGCTCCCCTTTTTGTGTTATTTTTTCACACTTTAGAATGTAAACTCCTTGGGAGCAGGGATTATCATCCTTACTTATGTTTTTGTACCTAGAACTTAACAATAGTTAATAGCAACAGTAAACATTCAGCTTAGCTCTGTCTAGGTCTTTCTATCCTTTATCATCAGTTATTTACAAAATTACAAAATTACAAAAAACATGTTATTTTAAGAATCACCATTGATTTCTTCATCTGCTACCATCTAAATTTCATTTTCTATATTTTTTTTTCTACTTCAACCATAAAATCCAGGGTTAATTTAGTTTGACAACTTTGACTTTCTCTCTTATTTATATTCTTTCCAACAATCACTTAGCCAACAAACATTTATGAAACATCTAGTATGTGCCAGACACTGGGACACAAAGACCAAAAAGAAGCTGTCTTTGCTCTCAGTGACAAAATAAAGATAAGGTAATAATTTTGGGGGGTGACAAGGTACTAGAAGTTTGGGAGGGGATCAGAAAAGGTCTGACATTTCCATATCATAAGTCAATATTATTTAGTAGTCAAGAAATCATTTAATTATTTTATCATAACTTCTTAACATATATATGCCTATAGTGGTTATGGTATCCTTTGAAGGATTTGATAATGAATGTTGGGAGATAGTAGTAACAGAAAAGTGTCACAAAATTAAATATACAACTTTTGTATTCTGTAAAATATAATGATAAATATGAAATATGTCAGCCTGTTTTGCCAAACATGGAGGGGTGTTTATAATGCTTCCTTGTTTCATGTGCCAATAATATAAATAAGTTTGTTTTGTTAAGCAGGCATCTAAACTAGCATGTTCATTTCCAAATAGCCTTAACATTTAGAATAGTGCCAAAGTAATGTCAACATTATTTACAGATTAGGAAAAATAATATAAGACTTAAGCAAACTTGTTATTGGACTAAAACAAGTTTTCTAATCACAGCAATGTTTATGGTAGTGCAGTCGGCACACGTATATTACTGTTTCCTTTAAAGAACAAATAAGAAGTTTTAACCATTCTCAGTCATGTCAAAATATCTTTCTTTTATTAGGATGGAAATATTCACTTGTTTTAAGTAAAACAAAAAGTTATATCACATAGTTTAACCTTTTTGTACCCCTAAATTTATAGTAAATTGTTAGCTTTCTAAAAGCAAATAAAGCATTATACTAAATACAGCCTGTCAGGTGTTTCAGTGCCTTATACAACCTTAAAAATTAGGCATCTTATCTATGCTTTTTTTGTGAAATAGCTACTTTATTTAGCATCACATTAAAATTAAGACTTCTTGATTGACTTGCTAGGAGAAAGTAGTGAGAACCCAAAGTTACTACATACCTAATAAGAAAATTACACAATAGCAATGCTAAAAAAAAAAAAAAATCGCTGAAGTGAACCTATTTAAGCCTTGTTTAGCAGCATATGGGAAGGTAAGCAATCTATTAAAATCTTCCTTAAGTGTAGTATTGGGGCAAAAAAAAAGCACTAGCTTTGAGGTTAGATGACCTGGGTTCAACTCTCTGGTTCAAATACTAACAAACCACAGGAACTTGCACAAGTCAGTTAATGTTCTTTATGATTCAACTATAAAACAATTTTTTAAAATGTCGTTACCTCTGTCACTGGGTTGTAATTTCAAAATCTCTTGAAAAAATTTAAAAGTAAAGAGTTCCAGAAAAATGGTTGAATGGCCATGTTTAAAATCAGATTTCCTCCACTGCCTCAAAACAGAAAGAAATGTAGGAAATAAAGCAAAAGAACAACAATACAAGAGTGCAAATGAAATAAAATCTTACCAAGAAAGTCCCAAAGTGGAAAAAAAAAAAGCAGCAGCTAAGATGAAGAAATGAATTAAAAACAGAAATTATAAAACAATCAAAAAGTACCTTGAGATTTTTGAAAAAGAAATCTCTAAAACAGAACAAAAAAATTGCAACTACAAGCAGAAAGCAGAAAAACAAAATCAGGTCAGTGGGAGGGGAAGGAGAAACCAAGAAAAACTAAAAGAACAATTAAAGGAAAATTCAAGAAGCAAAACTAACACTGAAAGAAGAACTTAAAAAGAGAATTTATTATTTTGAATGTAAGCTGGCAAATTTTAAATGGCAATGGACACCCTAAAAAAGAGAAGAGAAAACAGAGAGCTAAAACATTTGGAGACTCAACCAAAAAAAAAAAATCAGAAGAAAGTCAAAGATAGTAAAATTGAAGAACAGAAAAAGTCACTATGAACCAAGGAAAATAATCTTTAAAACCAAGTTTGGTCATTTGTCTCTAAGAAAGATATAAGAGCCTGAATACTATGTGTTGCAAAAAATAAAAAAGTTCAGAAGTATTAGAATTTAAGAACAAAATACAAATTGAAGTAACCTGAAGGATACCAAGACTGATGAATTCCAAATTGAACCTACCTCGAAATGTAGGCAGCTACCTTTAGAATTTGCAAGATAAAGAACAAATCTTGCAAAAAATCAGAGGCAAATCATACACCAAAAAGTCAGAGTCCTTAATTATATAGATGAATTAAAGTAGATGATTCCTGAAATCCTTTCCATCTCTAAATTTCATAATCCTATGATTTCAGACAAGATGACAGTAAAAATAAACACAATGAAAAGAGAGGCATGCAAGCAAACTACATCATGCTTCAAAGCATCAGAGATGAGGAAAAATAAAAACATTAAATATATAGACATCAAATTACATAGTATATAAATAAAGAAAAAACTAAGTGAAGGGCAAATAGCAGATGGAAGTGAAAATGATGATTGTGAGTGACTTCAATACATTTCATTCAGACTCAGTTAAATATAACAGAAAAATAAAGGTGACAGGTATGTATAGATTTGGGAAGAAGACCTTATGAGTACTAAATAAGAATCTTAAGGCATGTATTTACTTTTAAGCATAGCAAAGGACTTTTATAAAAATTCAATATGTGTTAGGCCACAAAGAACTCATAGCTCAATGAATATGGGAAACTATTACATGTCTCCTTTATAGCCATACATAAAATGATGATCTTTATGGAAATATTAAGAAAAATAACTGAAATCTAAATGAAATAATGCTATATAATGAGTGAGTCAACAAAATCATCAAAAAATAAGTAATTATATTGGAATTGGTAACAATGAAATACTACCAAATTTACAGATTGCAGCTAAAGGAGTCCTCACAGGAAGTTTTATATCCCTGAACAATTATATACTACTGAAATTGAGAAACAGTGTTCCAGTGAATCATTTATACAACAAAAAGATCCAGAAGACTGATAAATTAAACAAGATAGATCAAACAAGCAAAACAAGCACAATTGTAAAATGCTCACTATGAACAGGTTGCATTTGTATCAAAAATAAATGCATGTTTCAACTTTAGGGAAATTATTAGCATAATTACTCAAACTAATAACAACATAAAACTATCTATGGAAATAAGAAAAGAAAAAGAAATAATAATGAAAGTATAGGCAAAGGAGAGGCAAAATTACTTCCAATTTCAGATGTTATGAAGGTTTATTTTTTTAAAAATCCTAAATGATCAATAATAATAATAATAATAAAGGAAAAAAAGGCAATTGTTTCAATAAAGTAGTAAAATAATGCAAAATAAATATATAATCATCATTAGGTTTTTTTTCCCAATAAATTACTAACATTCTAATAGGAAGATATAAAAGTTATTCCACTTAAAATAACAGGAAAATTTATGTAGTACGTCATAACCAACACATCAAATCATATGCAAGACTTGCATAAATGTAACTGCAAAACAAATTTTTATAGAAATAATGAGACACTTAAATAATTGGAAAGACACCCAATGTTCATGGCTGGGCTGTGTCAATGTAGTAAAAAATGATGCCAGCCCCCAACTCTAATAATGCAGTGCTTATACCAGTTAAATTACCAAATAGATACTTTAAGGAGCTTACATTCTACTGGGGAGGGGGAACATACAGCCCAAATAAGTACAATATAAATTAGATAATTAGAATTTTAAAATGTAATTTAAAAATCATTTTGTGGAATAAAAAGTCAAAATAACAAAGAATATAATTATTCTAGTAGTAGAGTGAGGAGAATATTTGGTTCCTTGCCCCCCAGCTAAGCTGATGTAGTGACAGCAGTAATCTCAAGATGATGAGGTGTTAACGTCCCAGAACATATTCAGATAATAAGGTGTTAAGCTAAGTGTAAAGTCATGTTTATATCCTGTCATCCCTTTACAAAGTGTGAATATTTTTATGAAATATGAATACCTTTCTCTGATTGCATCAAAAGGGAGGAAGAACACTGAAGCAGAAAAATGGTCCCAAGGTTTCAGGGCTTTAAATAGTTATACCATGGACAGAATTAACTTTGGTTCACTCTAGATCGAGTTGCTTGTGAAGGAGAACCAGAATGGAGTTGAAAGGATTCTCTCTTTTTGCATCACTGGTCCTATTATCATAAATACTCACTTAGAAGATACTTAATACAGCTGTCATAGAGTTAGATTGAGAGAATCTAGGGTACAAGTTGAGGGAGATACAATCTCCAGCCATGGTTTCAGAGAGGCAATCACCATAACTCTAAGAAAGTTGCTTCAAGAAATGGTTCTTCTAGTAACAAAAATGAGATCTAGACCTATCAATTGAGTTAAGCTTCAGAGAAGACTCCACATGCAAAAAAAAAAAAAAAAAAAAAAGACACTAAGCACCTGCAATACTGGTGGAGAAAGGAGCCTTTGCCACCTCTATTCTCTACACATATGCATGACTACCACTGAATTTTAAGTTTGCGTTTACTTTTCCCAGGAATGCTATATGTATTAGAAGGTGAGTATGCCCATAGTTATAGGAAGCAATGTTTTGTAGCTATAGTTCATATGATTTCACCTTAGTAAATATCTTTGCTAAGGGCTCAAAATTTCTATTGCCTGACTGTTAATTAAGAGTACGCAGGTTGGGGCTGCTGAGTTACTACAATAGGAGTGCTGACTCACACACAGGATATTCTAGAACTTGTGAGAGTTGTAGCTATCCTCTGGGAACTCAAATTTCCAATCATTTTGGGTAAATATTTTTTTTCAGTGGGCTTATTTTACTGTTTGCAGAATGGTGTTGTTTACACGGAAATAAAAGGTATATTTTTTAGATGTAAAATATAGATAGATAGATAGATAGATAGATAGATAGATAGATAGATAGATATCAATAGATGCAGCTGTATATGAATGATTGAGAAGCAGATTAGTTTATGGTAAAGAAATTATGTAGATTTGAGTCCTGTCATTTACTGTGTAACCATGAGCAAGTCACTTTAACTGATTCAGTTTCAGTTTTTTCATCTTTAAATTTGGATTAATGCCTTGGAGGAAGTACGCACCAAAGAATTACCAAATATTAATATCTTTTTATAATTTGGAACAGAGAAAGCAAAAAGACAAATCCTGTGAAACGAACACTGACTGAATTTCTCAAGTAGTATAAATGACTTAACTATTAACAACAAAATGCATTTCACAATTTCAGTGAAGAATTTTGGAAGTTTGGTACCAACAGGATATGTTATCCTATAAATTACTTTGTTGGAAGAAGTCAACCCATCTCTTCTGCTCTTTGAATTAAAATGCATTTTTTTTGGTAGCATACTTGTTTCCTTGAGATGAAAACCTCCTAATCCACGTTCTTTAACATCTAGTTTTCATTTGGTTCAATTCCTCTAACATAGTCCAACCTGCTCAATTTAAAGATATTTTAATTAGTCTAATCTTGACTGGTCTCCTTCCAAAGTTCCCATCGGCACAGCCAGATTTCAATTAACATTCTACTTTAGCACGACAAATGCCCTTGCTCAGGGTGTTGTTGTTTTCTTAACATTCTATTTTGGATGCTATCTTCTCTCTTCACAGTTTCATCCTGTCTCAAAAATCATACAGTTCCTAAAATATTTTTAAGCAGAGGACAAATGGGTATTCTTGCTCTCAGTTTCTAGTTTGCTCCTTCTCCAATCCATCCTTGATACATCTGTCAAATTGATATTTCTATAGCTCAGGTCTTACCATGTCATTCCCTTGCTCATGGAGTTCTACTGGCTCCTTTTTACCTGTTAGGAAAAAAAAAACAACAACAAATTCATCTCTTTGGCTTTTAAAGCCCTTGACAATCTGACTCCCATCTCCCTTGCACATAATTCTACTTTATACACTTTACATTCCAACAAAACTACACTGCTTTTTGCTCCAGCTGCACAATGTTCAATCTCCTGTCTCCATGCTTTTACACAGGCTGTTCCCTACCCCTGTTGCCTCCTCATCTCTCCTACACAGAATCCAAAGCTCCACTCAGATATCACCTCCTATAGGAAACCTGTCACCAAATAGGATAAAAACTCCTAGAGAGAAGTTGCATTTTGTTGCTGTTGTTGTGTCTCTCTAACACCAGATAGGTGTTTAGAAAATACTTTTGGAATTGAAATGAAATAAGTCTGTGCTTTTCTAGTCCTTTAAGACATACTCTAGAGTATCATTCATTGTTTTACTTTGGGATTAGAGTTTTGTTTTAAACATCAAATCAAATATTTCCTCTCTCTCCTCCAAATAAAATTTCAAAAATTTTACCATAATGAGAGAATTTCTACCAGATATCTGATCATCATAGACACTAGAAATGTTTTTCTGAATTTTAACAAAATAGTAATTACATAAACAAACATGTATTAAGCATTTGCTTAATGTTGCAGGCATTGTGCTAAACTGAGGATACAAAGAAAGGCAAAAGCCAGCCCCTTATCTCAAGAAGCTTATAGTCTAATGGGGGAGAGAAAATGCAAATAATTAAGGGCAACAATCTGTATTCAGATAAATTGAACATAATCTACAAAGGAAAGGCAATATAGAGTTCAAAAGGATTAGGAAGGGTTCCTATAGACAGTAGGATTTTAGCTGGAACTGAAAGAGCTAGAAAAAGCAGAAAGTAAAGAAGAAAAGACATAGGCAACAGCCAATGGAAAAGCTGGAATTTAAGAGATCGAGTGGCTTTTTTAAAACAGCTCATAGTCTAGTTTGAATAGATCAGTGTCAGTACGTGGGGCACTGTAAGGTGTAACAAAAATGGAAGGCTGGGACAGAGGTAAGCTATGAAGGTTATTGAAAAACAAACAGAGGATTTTATAGTTGAAACTGAAGGTGATAGGGAGCCACTAGAGTTTAGTGTATGGGGAGGAGGATTTAATATCATCAGACTTAGGCTTTAGGAAGGTCACTTTGATAACTAAGTGGATGGTGGCCTGGAGTGGGGAGAGACTTATGGCAGGGAAACCAGTAGGCTATTGAAATAGTCCAATCATGAGGTGAAGAATGCCTACACCAGGGTAGGGACAGTGCCAGACAAAATAAGAGGGCATATAGAAGAGATATTATGAAGGTAAATTTGGTAGGCTTTGGCAACAGATTGGATATGAAAGGTAAGATATAGTAAGAGGTCAAGGATGACACCTAGGTTGATAGGGTGACCAGCAGAATGGTACTGCCCTCAATAGTAAAGGGACAGTTAGAAATAGGAAAGGATTTAAGGAGAAGTATAATGAATTTTGTTTGTGACATACTGAGCTCATAAACTGATAGAATATAGAAATAGAAAGGACCTTAGTGGTTACCTCATCCAACCCTTTCATTTTGCAGGAGGAACCTAAGGCAGAGAGAAGTGAAAGGATTTAAGTATAAAGCTTTACATGATCTCATCTGATCATATCCCTGTGAGACTGGTGGTACAAGTAATATTATCTCCTTTTTAAAAATCAGTAAATCAATCCCATATAAGTTATGTGACTTCCTTAAACTCAGACAAGTAATTCATGACTGAATAGGTTTCTGACCTAATTCCTCTGAATCCATCCATGTCTAGTGTTCTTTCCATGACAATGAGGGTTCTTAACCTTTTTGTGTGTGTCTCACAATTCTCTTTGGCATGGACCCTTAGTCAGAATAATTTTTTAAATGAGTAAAGTAAGATATGTAGAACTATGAAGGAAATCAATTATATTTAAATGTAATTATCTCTATAAATCTATCTATCATCTAGCTACCTGAAGATTTATGTATAATTATAAATTGTCCATGTAAATACAAATGCTATAAAACTTCAATTATACAGAATTTGAGGTAAATGAGAAAGTTCAGAATTTAATTTTCTAGATAACTAAAGCCTATCCCTTTACAGAGTCAGTCCTTGAGAAATCATCATACTATAGAAAGATTGGACATGTGCTGTGTAAACTTTATGCATTCCAAGAGAGCCAATGCCATCGATCCTATAAGAGATGAAGCAGGAGACAGAGCTAGTGAAGAGCCCAAGAAGTCAATGTTTTGGGTAGGGGAGTGGAGTACTGTTTGAAAGGGCTAAAAATCAACATGTCTATTTGGGTAATGTAAGTGACATGGCAAGAGTTGGAGTCTGGATAGAGATTATCCAAGTAGAAAAAGGCAGAGTTATAGCTGAGGTCATCATCTATGCTGGACCACTACAAGACAGAGGCAGAATCAGGAATTGCAACAGATTGTGAGGTCTGATCTCAATTCCACATTCAGAATTATAGCAGCAATAATATCCAGAATATAGAGGGATAGAACCAAATAGGAAAGAATAGAGATGGGTTCTGGCACAAAATCACAAATGAACTGAGGTTAAAATATTAATAAACAGAGGGGAATGTCTAATACAATTTTAAAAAATTATATTGGTTAAGAAATATTCAGGAGCTAGAACTTCAGGGAAAAGATTCACTTCATCACAAAGATCCCAAGAGTATCTCAAAGAAATAAAGAATCTAAAAAGAGGGGGGAAAATCTAAAGCTCTTGAGGAAAAAGTTAAAAGGACAAAAAAAGGCTTTGGAGAAAAAGTGGAAAATCTTACCAAAGAAGTGAACTCCCTGAAAAACAAAATGGTGCAAGGAAAGCTCAAAGAAGAAAATAAATATTAGAACAATGTCAAAGTACTGAAGCATTAAAAGAATATGCAATCTATTATTAAAAATTGACCAAAAATTGACATAAAAATCAGGATGAAGTGATATAATTTAGTGATTATAAAAAACTGAAAACTACTATAGCAAAAAAAAAAAAATTATAACTACCATGTACCAAGAAACCATAAATGGAAGTACTCCATAGAAGTGAAAATAGAAAGAATGCAGTAGTCATCTCCTGAAAGAAACCCCAAATTGAAAAGACTTAGGCATAAAACGTAGACTTTCTAGGTGAAAGGAAGAAAAAGGTTGCAAGTCACATGAAAGAAAGAGTTCAAGTACCCAGGAATCATAGTCAGAATCACATGAGGCTATGGTTCAACTTCTACAAAGTTAAGGAAATGTTTCCTTTAAAATATGATAGTTCAAAAGGTAAAAAGAAAAAGGCTAAATGCCAAAAATAACTTACCCTGCAAAATGGAGTATAACCTTATATGGGGAAAATGGGCCTTTAACAGAATAAACAGTTTTCATATATTCCTGAGTAAAATATCAGAGCTGGGTAAAATTTTTGAAACATCAACACTATAGACAAAAGAAATTAGTAAATTTGTTTAAAAAATTGGAAGAGACTAGATGATTACGAAGTATATACATTCTGATTGGTTGTTTGGTGGTTGTGGTCCCTCATTCTTGAAGAGGACCAAAATGGCATTACTATGTTGAGATCAAGGTATGGTGAATCAGACTATGACTTATCAGACCAATATGAGCTCAAAAGGCTCTACCACAGGTTGGGCACAAATAGTGTATATAAACATTTGGAGTGGACATATCTCTGAATTTGTCTCTACAATCTCATGTTTCTTTTGAGCTACTGCAATTCTATTACACTCATATAGCACGGGGCCTTCCTTAATATGGGCACATTATGCTGGGTGGTCCCTTGCCAATGTCTCCCATGTTAATCAATTCTAAAGTTTTTTTCAGAGAGACCTTTAGAGTTCATTCTAACAGGGAAGAAAAGACAATTGTCCCTTCAACATCCCACCATCTTTAAAGGCCATAGAGGAAAAGAATCAATCAATAAGTCGGCATTTTTTAAGTTCTTACAGTGTGCCAGACACTATGCTAAGCACTGAGGATACAAAAAAAGAAAAAAGACATCCCCTGCCCTTAAAGACCTTATAATATAATGGGGAGACAACATGAAAACAACAATGGACAAACAATTTTTATACAGGACAAATAAGAAATAATTAACAGAAGGAAGGTACTAGAATTAAAAAGGGTTAGCAAAAAATCCTGTAGAATGATAAATTTTTCTTGAGAATAAAAGGAAACCAGGAAGATCAGCAGTAGAAATGGATGAAAGGGAGCATTCCAGGTTAAGTGGACAGCCAGAAAGAGTGCCTGGAAACAAAAGATAAAGTGTATTGTTCATAGAAGATCCAGGAGGACTGTGTCATTGAATCAAAGAGTATGTGTGGGTCAGTAAGATGTAAGAAGGCTGGAAAGGTAGCATGGAGCTTGGTGATGATGGACTTTCAATGTGAAAAACAGAAGAGGATTTTATTTTTGATCCTAGGGACAATAAAGAACCAATGGAGTTTATTGAATTGTGAAAGGGCAGGGGTAACATGACCAGACTAAGAGTTTTGGAAAATGACTGTGATGGCTAAAGGGAGGATAGATAGGAATGGGGAGAGCTTTGAGGCAAGCACTCCTGCTATCAGGCTATTGATCCAGGTGTGAGTTGATAAGGGCCTATACTTGAGTGGTGGTAGTGTCAGAGGAGGGAAAGGGGCATATATGAAAGATGTTGCAAAAGTGTAATCAACAGGTCTTAGTAACAGACCAGAGGGAGGAAGGAGATATCGAGGACTTCAGGACTTCCTGACTCCAGATCCAGAGCTCTTTATCCACTGAGCCACTAGCTATCTTCTTCTACAAGAATACACAAATATAGAGAATATGTGTAAAAAGAAGATATTTGATGAATTTCACTTTTATTTGAGCACAGTAAAGGACAATTGAACATAGACACATACAGAGACAAATAAGTTGATGCAAGAATGCATTAAATTTAATATGGAAATAGGCAGAAACAGAAAAAAAAGAGGTTATAAGGTAGGACAGAGTTAGATAAGACATGGTAAGCAAAAAGAAAAAAACAACCTTCAACTTTGGCAAGTGGATCATATAATTTAGATTAAAAGGAGAAATATAAAAAGTAGTGATTGGGGATATGGACTGGGTCAAGAGAAGAGAGGCAGAGGCATAGGATAAAACCACTCCAATTACATATATCTAGTATTGACATCAAGGCTCTTGCCCCAGAATTTCTTCCTTCTGTCACTGAATATGGAAGAAGAATAGATCTCAATTTCTGAGCCCTTTCAGAGGTTGGATTTGGAGGCTTCCGTACCCTGAAACCCAATACTCCATGCGAAGATTTTCCTTACTAATCCTTGTTTCACTGAATCTTTTGAGGTAAGCCACAATGAGCCTTAGATAACAGATCTCTCATCATCAGGACCTCATCCAACATCAGTGCTATAGACATTAGACCTGATTCAAAGCTAAGTTCACATTCCATGTGCCTGCTGCTAATTGTCTGGGTGTGTTTTAAGAAAATGCTTTCTGAACTGAATTGAATCTTGCTGGCTATGTGGGTGGTATCTGCAGCCCATCTTTTGTTGTCTTCTTATAGCTCGTTTTCCAGGCATATGTATGACTGGAACATACTTAATACCTCAAGAATATACTTACTACAACCTTCCAATATACAGGTCATTTAGAGATAAAGCAAAAGAAGTGGAACAGAGTGTGAGATCAGTCAGTCTTTGTGAACCTAACAGACATTGAACACTATCTAATCTGCTTGCTACCTCAATTTCTTCTTTGATGGGGTTTAAAAAAATAATCTTATTCTGCCCTCTTGGAGAACAGTAGCATCTGAAATTCTTACTTTCCCATGATTTCTCACTGGCAAGATCTTACTTCTTATCCCCTGTGATTCAAAGTTTCTCCTCTCCCAGAGTCATATTCTGTATTGATTTATTTGTCACATTTTATTGATCCTGCCTCCCCAGAATCTTTCAATTCAATTCCCTTTTCTTCACTCACATATCCACTACCTTACTTCAGATTTTTATAAGGTCTCACCTAAACTATGTGTAATTATGTGAAGGGTTATTTTATTGAAAAGTGTGTTTAACTTGGTACATGTAGATCTGAGATTGCAAATCTAGAAGAAATGGGCAGAAGAAGCAGATTTAGGCTTGACATTTTGAAAAACTTCTTTAAAATCCATTGGTTTGAGAGGTGGTTGAATTCTTACTCAAATGATTTTCAAGTTTCTTAGTTCATGTGATTCCCCTTTATGTATTCTCTATCCCAGTCAAACTGATTAGCCTCCTAGCTATTCTATTTCTGGCTATTATATTTCATCTCTCACCTCTGTACCTTTTCACACATGGTATCCCATATCTAGAGTGTACTCCCTTCCAAGCACTACCCCTTTGCTTCCTTCAAAGTGCAGTCCAGTTGCTGCTGATATCAACAAAGGACTTTTTCTAATACCTTACATTTTCAGTACTCTCTCCTTCTCCCTATTCTTCTGTATAACTTTATATTTACTTATGTGGTGGATACTCTAGAAGAATTTAAGTTTCCTGAGGGCAAGGACTCTTGTTTTTGTCATTGTGCCTTCAGTACCTATGATAGTATCATAATTAAATGTGGTAGATGCTTAATAAATTTTTATTGAATTCAACTAAACTGCTACTATAAAAGAATGATTGAACTAGCTCTGATGTTCCTTTCAACTCTGAAATTCTGTAATTCTATTAACTATTGCAACTCCCTCAATATTAGTTGTGGAAGCTAGGTACAGAGACTTACATATACAGGTTATTATTGGCAGAGCCAAGAATAAGAGCAAAATTTCTTGATGCCTATTCTAGGGTACTTTTCATTGTATCATGATGACTTTCATAAGTGATTTGGGGTCAGACCTCAAAGGACTTTGAATTCCAAGCTAAGGACCTCATCTTCCTTTTAGTAGGCAACAGGCAGTCATTGAAGATTTTTGAGCAGAGAAGTGACACGATAGGGACTGTGTTTTAAGAAAATTAATCTAGTAACTACATGCAGAATGCATTGACCATCACAAGGAAGTTTGGTTTGGCCTAAGCACCTGATAGTTCATATAAACTCCCGAAATATTCAGTGAATATTTGTTCATTTTGATCTTGAATTCTTTCAGATGACCAAATAGTTGGATAAAATAAGGAAATAATTTAATAAAACATTGTCATTGCACACAATTGAAGCACAACAGTAATTTCATCTATTTTTGCAGCTTCTGCTGCCAAGTAACCAAAACACTTTACTGGCATCCTCTTGTTCATTCATTTCATTATGATTATAATACAGATCAGATCTATATCAACTAGAAGATGATAGCCTTTGGCACATATTCATCAAACATAAGAAAGAAGATTCGGACCTTTGGCAATTGATGCTAGAAACACTATTTAGAACCCTATTCAGAACTCATTGTGTTAGGGAAGGAAGAGTGCTAAGAAGGAAGGGGAAAAGGAAGGAAGGAAGCAGGGAAGGGAGAAGGAAAGGAAGAGATAGAGAAAGGAAGAAACAAAGGAAGGAAGGAAGGAAAGAAGGAAGGAAGTAAAGAAGGAAGGAAGGAAGAAGAAAAAGGGAGGGAGGGAGGGAGCATTTAAGTGTTTACGATGTGCCAAGCACTGAGCTAAGCTCTATATAATTTTTTTTTAAAAAAACCTTTGAGATAGGTACTATTATTATCTTCATTTTCCAGTTAAGAAAATTGAAACAGACAGAGATTAAAGTAACTTACCCAGGATCACAAAACTAGTGTCTAAGGTCAAATCTAAACTTAGGTCTTCCTGACTCCAGGTCTGGTACTCTATCTACTGCACTACTTGGCTCCCTCAGAAGACCTGGGCTGGAATCCTTGTTCTAACAGGACTGAAAATAATAGCAGTTAATATCCATATGTTTTAAGGCTTACAATTTATTCACATTCTTATATCTCATTTTAACTTCACAATTATCCTTTTCATTAGAGATTATCCTTATTTTATGGAGAAAAAAACTGAAGATCAGCAAAACTGTGCACACAGTTAATGTGGTGGAGGTAGGATTCAAACTCAAATCTTCCTGACATCAAATCCAGTGTTTTTTCTACTAAACCATATTTATAAAAATTTGCTGTTAGAAAATTTCA
>CM053585.1:323079760-323089760 GCA_028646515.1 Pseudochirops corinnae | reverse complement strand
TATACAGTGGGGTGGGGAGAGGGAGGAAAAAAAGAAAGAAATATAGAACTACCACATCATATGAGCACGGTCAAACAAAACAAATTCTCATACTGGTCACTTTTAAAAGTGTTTCTTTTTCGGCATATTAGTCATTCATCTCTCTCATCATTCTTGTTCTTCATGATGACTCTAGAAACATGATTGATTGTTGTGTTGATCCATGTTCTTAAGTCTTTCAGAATTGTTTGTTTTTTTATATCAAGAAAGTTTAATATAAATTGTTCTCCTTTTTCTACTGGATCAGGTCATACAAATTTTTCCAGATCTCTCTATGACCATCATGTTTTTACCAAAAATGATGTGACCATGTTTTTACCAAAAATGATGTGACCATGTTTTATGGCAGAGGAATATTTCATTACATTCATAAATCACAATTTATTCAGTTATTCCACAATTAAAAAATGCCCCCTTAATCTCCATTAAAAATGAACTGCTACAAATAGTTTTGTATATATAGATTCATTTCCATTGTTTTTCTAATCTTTTAGGGGTATAGGCCTAGAGGTGGTATCTCTAATGTTCCTTCTAACTAACTATTTATGGTTTCGAAAAATAATCTGCTATAATAAATACAGTCAAGAATCATTGTGTCATAAACACCATTCTGTTGTTCTTTCATTTTCCTGTGATAGGAACATTTACAATAATACCCTATAAGTATAATAGAATGGAGTGTGAATAGAAAACTGTCAAATTTAAAAACATTGGCTTCAGTGACAATTGATCAAGGAAGAAACATTTGATTGCCAGAAAACACACAATCTCTCAAGGGGAAAGACATGTAGATGGTCCCCAAACTGTCCAGTGTCCTGTTGGTTGTTCCACTGGGTTTATCTACCTCACTCCTGACTTGCAAAGAAGTTTGAAAAAGTTAATCAATTATTGCACTGGTTTTAGAAATACATGGCTTTGAGGGTGACCAGGTGGCACAGTGAATAGAGCACCAGACCTGGAGTCAGCAGGATCTGAGTTCAAATGTGGCCTCAGACACTTAACAATTACTGGCTGTGTGACCTCAGACAAGTCACTTAACTCCAATTGCCCTGCCTTCTCCCCTCCAAAAAAGAAAAAAAAAAAGAAACATATAGCTTAAAAACTCCCTCTACCTATATAAATGAGTAATTCTCACACGATATTACTAGGGGCCAGAAAGGTCCAATGATTTACCTGGTATAATATCCAGTAAATGTCAGAAGCAACTTACACCCAAGTATTCCTTACTCCCAAGGCAGTCCTCTATCCACTTTACCATGTGATTTCTCTAGTCACCTATCTACTTAGTAATTTCAATTACTTGGGATGGTTAATAAATCAAGGGACAGGCAGTCAAAATTATCATCTTGCAGAAAGAGATGGCCTCTTTTTTTCATTACAGAGGCAAAGAAGAATGAAACTTTTGCTGATAATATCTGGAGTGTACCTGTTTTGCAGAGAACAGACTACAGTTGTGAAAGCAGTCAGTCTGGCACCTTTCACAATCACTCCTTTAACTTTAATTCATTTAAAATTCAAAATTTCCAAAGAAATGCAAGATAGTGAAAGTTCAGTTTCCAAGATTTTTTTTTTTTAAATGTCAGACATGTACATTACACCATGGAGATGTAGCATCTGGAAGATGATGTTTTTGAAATTTATCTACAAATGTGAACAGTTCCCTCTGTTTGACTTTTCAGAAAAAGCACAGTTATGTTTGGGTAATAAGCTTACCTAGAAGCCTTAAAAAGGAATGTACAAGTGAAAAATAAATCCTTTGTTCCCTTATTGTTCTCAGATGCCATAAAAGGAAATGAAATATTAATGAAAAGGGACTTGTCTTTGCAAAAGTCAAACTAACAATATTTATTGAAGGAATAAAAGTATGGGAATATAAAGATCAATTCATACATATGCACAGAGTTTCTACTATATGCCCAGCACTGTGCCAGACACTGAGTCATACAATATGATAGAAGAAGTGGTCCCCGCTTTCAGTACAGCTAAGGGGCTAAAACTAACAGATGTGGAAACAATTTTGACTTAAAAAGTTCAGAGTTATGAGTTTAGAGAGTAGAGGGATCAGTGTGGGATAAACAGAAGGCTTCATAGAGGAAATGGGAGTCATAGGGTGTTGTCATCCAAATCGGTTCAAGAAGTTCTCACACTGGGAGTTCCTTATGGTGAAGAAAGCTGAGAACTTGCATATTCACAAATTCACCTGACAGGATTATTGTGAGAAAAGCATTTCAATTCATCTTAAAGTGCTATATAAATGTAGGTGGTTATGACTGGACAAATGACCCTGGTCATGTCACTTTTCTGAATTGGTTAGATTAGATTGCCTCTAAAATTCACTGAATTTCTAAATATTTTCTCTGTTTTGGTCACTTTTGTTTAAAAAAAATCAATAAACTTGACAAATGAACAAACATGACCCTTTCCATATAGAAAGAGCAGAAAGCAAGGACAAAATATTAAAATTTCTTATGTATACATTGCTTTTGTAAATAAAATATAGAATAAATTCAATACATTCATTTCAAAGGTGTCTTGCTTGTCTACATCTCCATTTAAACATCATTCTATTCTCTATGAAAGTGGTAGGAGAATCAATCAGACTATTAGTAGTGAAGAAGGGAACAGATGGCAAGTGAGTGAGTGTAGGTCAGTTTGGGAAATGTATGGAGGATCTTTTATGGCACTTGCTACACTAACCTAATGGATGGGCATATATGTGCAGAAACACATACGGCAGTGCCCTGGAGCTACCCCCAGAATGCAGTTTGTCTGAAGAATATTTATTAATATGCAGTATATGGTCATGCCTAAAGCAGGTAGTGGTGCCATTTTTAAATATGCTTTGCCTGTAGTCAATTTTTAACGTCCAAGCTGCCCAACATTTTACACTGAGAAACCAAGCAATTTAGGATGGTTTTCAAAGATTAAGGGAAATCAGGAGCTGAGTCAAAAATTAATGTAATAACTCTTCCTCGAGTATTGTGCTACAAAGGAAAGAATACTGGAATATCAGAAGGTGTGATTTTGGTTCTTACTTTGGCTGTAAAGTTGTATGATCTTAGTAGGTAAGTCACTTCTGACCTAGGGGTCTTTTTCCTTATCTCTTAAAGGATCCTAGTCCCAGCTCCCTTCTAACATTCTCTGATCCTAATGTTTTCTTGCTACTTTATATGTGTGTGTTTTGGGGATTGGGCATTTTGTTAGGTTGGTGTGAGAATGTCCAGATTCCAGCTATAGGTTCATAGTTGACTTCTTTTTGTCTCATTCTTATAGGAGGAAGGCACCCACCCTCATCTGTAAATCCCTTCAGGTATAAGGAGTCTTTCAGAAAGAAAACTACCTAGTTCATCTGATAAGGAGGAGATAATTGCCTCAGATAGTTTCTTCCTCCCCATCCCCCTAGAAAATCAGAAACCCAGACAGTATAAATAATGGCAAGGAACTTCTTTCAATCACAAATGACAAGTACAAAAGGTGTGGCTTCAAACAAAGGAGGTGCACAATTGTAGCTTCTTAATGAAGAGGGGCCGTCTGTCTAACTTTGTATGGCACTCAGCATAATGTCAAGCACCTGTAGGTGCTTAATTATTAAGTGCTTTAGGATGATGATAAATATGCTCATTATTGTATCTGCCATTATATTTTTAGTGAATGAACCTTCCTCATCAAGCTTTGTAACCATGATTTCAATGGCATTAATTCACCAATTTCACATACCAAGTGCTTTTTGAATTCTACTTCTCAAACCTTGTCAGAAAACAATGAATTTGATTTTCATGTCTAATCTCAGTAATGGAGAACATTTAACTTATATTATTTTCCAAATTGTTACAGCACCTAGATAGCTTAAGTATCATAAAGAAAATAGAAGAAATAACTACCGTAAACTTAACACTGCTCCTATATATGACTACATTTAAAATGTCATTTAATATTTGCAATATTCACTTAGAAAGTGGAGCCATTTCAAGAAGTGGTCCTAGAAAATATAATTGTTTGATTAATATTATTATAAAGGTACTTTATGAGTTATGTTATCATTTCCTTTAACAAAAAGACATTGAATTCATAAAATACATGGGTTCAAAGTTCAAGAATACACACATTATCTTTTAAAATGATTTTTATTTTTTGTTTATCTGAAATTGACAAACAGCAACAAACACGAACTTTTCCACATGCAAAAAAAGAGGCTGTATATGAAACTGAGTATCTGTTACATAAAACTTATTTAAGTATATAAAAAATTCAACATATTAGTTTCGAAGTCATCATTTGTCTGTCTTCCTCAGAACTTCCTTCTGTTTTATTTTCTGCATAGTTTTTTAATATTTTAATTTTTGTCTTTTCTTTCTTTTCCTTTGTTTTAGTATCACAACAACTAGACTTTCCTTTTCCCCACCTGCAACCCTTCCCCTCCCCAATAAAAAAGTCTTTTGTAAAAATAAACATAGTCAAATGGAGCAAATATTGTTATTGGCTATGTCAAAAAATATGTATCACATTCTCTACCTTGAGTCCAACCCATTTCATTCAGAAGATAAGTAGTATGTTTTTTTTAAAAAACAGTTTTAAAAAACGTTGCCAATTATATATAAAGATAGTTTTTAACATTCATTTTTTATGAGATTTTGAGTTCAAAGTTTTTCTCCCTCCCTTCCTTCTCCCACCCCAAGAAAGCAAGCAATCTGTTTCAGGATATACACATACAATCATGGAAACATTTCCACATTAGTCATGTTGTGCAAGAAGAAACAAAACAAAAGGGAAAAGCCACCAACAATAATAATTAATATGCTTCAATCAGAATTCAGATTCCATATTTCTTTCTCTGATTGTGGATAGCATTTTCCATTATGAGTCTTTCCGAATTGTCTTGGATCATTGTATTGCTGAGAAGAGCTAAGTCAACCACAGTTGATCATAGCACAGTGTTACTGTTGCTGTTTACAATGTTCTCCTGGTTCTGCTCACTTCACTCAGCATCAAATCACGCATTTCCAGGTTTTTTCTCAAATCTGCCTGCTCATCATTACAACAGTAATACAACAACAGTATTCCATTATAATTACATACCACAACTTGATTAGTCATTCCCTAATTAATGGGCATCTCCTCATTTTCCAATTCTTGGCCACCTCAAAAAGAGTTGTTATAAATATTTTTATGATATCTTTGGGATACAGATGTGGTATTGCTGGGTCAAAGTGTATGCACAGTTTGATTGCCCTTTAGGCATAGTTCCAAATAGTTCCCCAGAATGGTTGATCAGTTGTGTTGTTAATGTATTGTTAATGGAATGGCAAGATCTTTCTTGCCCATTAATAGGTCTACGTGACCTGGTTTGAGCCTAAGCCTCATGGAGCCAGTAGTGGGAGGAGCTTGTTGAATGGGTGGGGCGGAAAATGGGAGAGTGAGATGGAGCTGAGAAAGAGAGGAGGCCGAGACAGGCAAAGCAGCTGGCGCTCACTGCATTAGTAAAGTGTACCAACTTCTTTGTTACCATGTTGGATTTGGCTTTCTGGTATATAAATAGATATCTTCATTTTGTCTACAAAGAAAAGCATTTGTTATATATTGTGATTCAAACCTGGAAATATGCCTGCATATTCATAGAAGCTGCTTTAGGTATCACATTGGCAATATATCAGTTCATAACTCCACCAAGAATACATAAGTGTTCCTGTTTTCTCATATCTTCTCCAACATTGATCATCTACCTTTTCTACCATATTAGTCAATCTGATAGGTGTGATGTGGTCCCTCAGAGTTGTTTTAATTTGCATTCTCTAATCAGTAATGACTTGGAGCATTTTTTTTATATGACTATAGATAACTTTAATTTCTTGATATGAAAACTGCCTGTTCATACCCATTTGAGCATTTATCAAATAGGGAATGACTTGTATTCTTATAAATTTGACTTAGTTCTCTATATATTTGAGAAATGAGGCCTTTATCAGAAACAGTGGCTATAATAATTTTTTCCCAGTTTTCTGCTTTCCTTCTAATCTTGGTTTCATTAGTTTTATCTGTGTAAATATATTTTAATTTAATGTAATCAAAATTATACCTTTTGAATTTCATAGTGTTCTCTCTCTTGTTTAGTCATAAATTCTTCCATTCTCCATAGATATGACAGGTAAACTGTTCTTTACACTCTTAATTTTCTTAAGGCATCACCCTTTATGTCTAAACCATGTACTCATTTGAGCTTATCTTGGTATACGGTGTGAGATGCTGGCCTATGCCTAGTTTTTGCCACAGTATTTTCCCAGCACTTTTTGTCAAATAATGAAATGCTACAAAAATTGTGATATTTTTATGCCCTAATACACGGTCAATTTTTGTGTAGGTGCCATGTACCTCCCTTTCTATCTCCATTAAATTTCCACCAGAGGTCTACCATATATAACTTTTCTAAAATTCTGTTCAAACCCCCTCCTTCTTATCCCAGAAATCTTTGGGTTTATCAAATAGTAGATTACTAGAGACATTGACTCATGTGTCCTGTGTAACTGACACTGATCTACTACTCTATTTCTTAGTCAATACCAAATAGTTTTGATGACTGCCACTTTATAATATAGCTTTAGATCTGGTACAGCTGGGCCACCTTCCTTTGTATTTTTTTCATAGTCTGGACCTTTTGTTCTTCCAAATGAATTTTATTATTTTTTTCTAGATGAATAAATTCATTTTTGGTAGTTTGATTTGTATGGCACTGAATTGGTAAATTAATTTAGGTTGAATTATCATTTTTATTATATTAGCTTGGCCTACCAATGAACAATTGATATTTTTCTTTCTCTTTTTTATTTTTAATTTAATTTTATTTTTTTGCTTTTTTTTTTGAGGGGGGAAGGTAAGGTTATCTGTGTTAAATGACTTGCCCATGGTCACATGGCTAGTTTTTGTGTTAAGTGTCGTTTTTGTGTTAAGTGTCTGAGGTCAAATTTGAACTCAGGTCGTTCTGACTCCAGGGCTGGTGCTCCATTCATTGCACCACCTCGCTGCCCCCCCAATTGATATTTTTCTAATTGTTTACATCTGACTTTATTTGTGAGAATTGTAATTGTTTTCATATAGTTCTTGGCTTTGTCGTGGCAAGTAGACTCCCAAATGTTTTACATTGTCTAAATTTATTTTGAATAGAATTTATCTTTCTATCTCTTGCTGCTGGGCTTTGTTGGTATTATATAGAAATGCTAATTATTTATGTGGCTTTATTTTATATTCTACAAATTTGCTAAATTTCTTTGTTATTTCAAGTAGTTTTTTACTTGATTTTCTAGGATATTGTAAACATACCATCATATCACCTGCAAAGAGTGATAGTTTTGTTTCCTCATTGCTTATTCTAATTCCTTTAATTTCTTTTTCTTCTCTTATTGCTAAAGCTAAGATTTCATGGCAGATAATGCTTGTTTGTGGTTTGAGATAGATACTACTTATCATTTGAAAGAAAGCTCCATTTATTTATATGCTCTCTAGTGTCGTTTCTTTGTTTGTTTATTTTGAAATAGGAATGGGTACAATATTTTGTCAAAAGCTTTTACTGGATCTATTGAGATAATCATATGATTTCTTATTGATATGCTCAATCATGCTAACAGTTTTCCTAATATTGAACCAGTCCTACATTCCTAGTATAAATCACACCTGTTCATGTCATATCCTGTTGATAAATTGCTGCAATCTTTTTGCTAATGTATTATTTAAAATTTTTATATCAATATTTATTAGGGAATTTGGTCTATAATTATCTTTCTCATTTCAGGGTGTTCCTGGTTTTAGGTATTAGCACCATATTTGTGCCATAAAAAGGAATTTGGAAGGACTCCTTCTTTTCCTATTTTTAGAGATATTTATATAGTATCGGAATTAATCATTCTTCAACTGTTTTGTAGAATTCACTTGTAAATTCATCCAGCACTGATGATTTTTTTCTTAGATATTTCGTTGATAGCTTATTCGATTTCTTTTGTCCTAAAATGGGGTTATTTAAATATTTTATTGCCTAATCTGCTAATCTGGGCAATTTATATTTTTATATTCATAATTTTAATTATTCAATTGAAATATTCATCCATTTTACTTAGATTGTGCATATTCATCCATTTACTTAGATTTATTGGCATACAATTTGGCAAAATAACTCTTACTCATTGTTTTAATTTCCTCTTCATTTGTGGTGGTGAATTCACACTTTTCCATTTTTTTTTTTCGAGGAGGATGGCAAGGCAATTGGGGTTAAGTGACTTGCCCCAGGTCACACAGCTAGTAAGTGTGTCAAGTATCTGAGGTTGGATTTGAACTTAGGTACTCCGAACTCCAAGGGTGATGCTCTATTTACTGTGCCACCTAGCTGCCCTACACTTCATTTTTGATACTCACAATTTGGTTTTCTTCTTTCTTTTTTTAATCAATTAACCAATAGTTTTTACCTATTTAATTTATTTTCATAAAACCAGTTCTTAGTTTTATTTATTAGATCAATAGTTTCCTTTCAATTTTATTAATCTCTCTTTTGATTTTCAGATTTTCTAGTCTGGTTTCTAATTAGGGATTTTTAATTTGTTCTTTTTTTCTAGTTTTTTTTAGTTGCATGTCCAATTCCTTGATCTCTTCTTTCTCTATTTTATTCATTTAGAGAGATATAATTTTCCCTAAATACTGCTTTGACTGCATCCCATAAACTTTGATATGTTGTCTCATTATTGTTATTCTCTTAGATGAAATTATTGTTTATGTAATTGTTGCTCGACCCTTTCATTCTTTGATTAGATTATTTAGTTTCCACTTAATTTTTAATCTATATTTCATGGTCCTTTATTACATGTAATTTTTATTGTATCATGATCTGCAAAAGATGCTTTTAACTTTCTGTCTTTCTGCACTGAATCGTCAGATTTTTATACCCTAATAGATGGTCAATTTTTGTGTAGGTGCCATGTACCACTGAAAAAAAGGTATATTCCTTTCTATCCCCATTCAATTTCCCCCAGAAGTCTACCATATCAGACTTTTCTAAAATTCTGGTCACCCGCCCTGAACTTTTTTTCTGGTTTATTTTGTGGTTAGATTTATCTAATTCTGAAGGGAGAAGTTGAGATCCTTCATTGGTATAGTTTTGCTGTCTATTTCTTCCTGTAACTCCCTTAACTTCTCCTCTAAGAATCTGGATGCTATACCACTTGATACATATATATGTTTAGTGATGATACTATTTCATTGTCTATGGTATCTTTTTTTTTTTTTGGTCTTTTTGGAGGGGGGAAGGCAGAGCAATTGAAGTTAAGTGACTTGCCCAAAGTAACAAAGCTAGTAAGTGTGTCAAGTGTCTGAGCCCAGATTTGAACTCAGGTCCTCCTGACACCAGGGCCAGTTCTCTATTCACTATGCCACCTTCCTGACTCCTACTGTACCTTTTAGAAAGATGCAAGTTTGTTCCCCAACTCTTTTGATTAGAACATTATCATTGAATAACATGTTTTTGGTTGATATTTTGTTTTGCCTTTTGGGTTTTTTTGGCCTTCCCTGTTTACCTTTTTATGCTTCTCTTGAGTCTTATATTTGAAAATCAAATTTTCTGTTCAGCTCTGGTCTTTTCATCAGGAAATTTAGAATTTCCCTGCACCCCTCCATTTCATTCAATTTCCATCTTTTCCCCTGAAAAATTATCTCAATTTTGTTGGTAGTTGATTATTGGTTATTATTCAAGCTCCTTTGCCTTCCAGAATATCATATTTCAAGCCCTATAATCATTTTCTTTATTTTTATTTTTTTTAATTTAAACTTTTACTTATTTTAGTTTACATCATTCATTTCCACGAGATTTTGAGTTACAAATTTTTCTCCCCATCTTTACCCTACCAACCACCCCAAAGCAGCCATCCAATTGTATAGTCCCTCCCCCAATCTATTCTCTCCTATGTCCTCATCCATCAGCCCTCTGACT
>CM053585.1:323044374-323079260 GCA_028646515.1 Pseudochirops corinnae | reverse complement strand
TCTTCCCAATTTTTCTTCCACTTCTCTCATTTGGTTTTCAAAATCCTTTTTCAGCTGATCTCTAGCTTTTAAGCAATCTTCATGTTTCTTGGAAGCTTTTGGTGTGGGAGTTCTGTCTTCCTCCTGTTCCCTGCTTTGATCCTTCTTTTCTCCAAAGAAGGATCTAGGGTTTGGTTGCTGCTCTTACTTTGCTTCCTATGCTTATTCATGGCCTGCCACTCAGAGATTTTTTAGCTCTGTGGAACTCTGCTTCCAGAGTGGAAAGCTCTGTCCTAATCACTGGGGTTTTCCAAGCTGCCGGAGCTTTTAGGAGGCTGCTGGGCCCTCCACAGCTCTGGCTCACTGAAAAGAGACCCCAGGACCACCACCCAAGACCACGATCCCAATCCAGGCCACTCAATGCGAGAAAACTTGGCCTCTAAATGATTGCTTGGCCCCCCTGCAGTCTGCAGGCCTGGAGCTCCAAAGTGGCAATGTGGAGGCACATGCAAGACCTCTGCTTCTGCCGCTTCTTTGCCCTGGAGGCAGTTTGGCCCAACCCACTTTTCTCCCCTGATTTTGAGTTCCACTAACCTTTTTTTTTTTTTCTTTATGGCTTGATAATTCTGGAAACTGCCACCGCTGCTGCAGATCCACACTTCTGTTGCTCCAGCTGCAGCTCAGCTCATCCGGCTGCCCCCAGGGCCAAGGTGCTGTTTCAGGCTGGGATGATTTAGGCTTCCAGCCCTGAGATGGTGCCTCCTAACCAAGATGCCTTTAGCAGAAAGTATATTTGTGTGAATTTTAGAGTTCTAGAATTTGTTTAGAGTCATATTTTATGGGTATTTTGAAGTGGCTATGTGAGAGCTGCGATACTTTGCTGCTCCTATGCTGCCATCTTGGCTCTGCCCTATTCCTTTTAATTAAATGGGTTTTTTTTTTTTTTGGTTTTTCTTTGTTTAAGATCACTATTGCTGCCCCTGCCATGAGTTATTGCATAATAAAGTCTTCTCCAGCCCCTTATTTTAACTGTGTGTGTCTCTCTGTTTCAAGTGTGTTTCTAATAAGCAATATATTGTTGGATTCCAATTTAGAGTGTACTTTGCTCTCCACTTCTATTTTTTTTATGAGTTCATCCATTTCACAGTCACAGTTTGGATTGTTAACTGTGCATTCCCATCCATTCTATTTTCTTCTTTTTTATCCTTCTCTCTCTTTTTATCCTGTCACTCCTTTAAAGTCTGTTTTGCTTCTGACCACTGCATGCTTTTATCTTCCCTCACTTTTATCACTCTCTATTGATCTTGTTCCCTTCCCATCCTACTAATTTTTCTCCCTCTCTTTGAACCAATTTTGACATAAATGAGGCTCAAATGTCACCTACCCTGACTGCAACCATTTCCCCCTCCAATGTAAAAGCTCTTCCTTGTGTGCCTCATTCATGTGAGATAATTTTCCCCATTCTTCCTTTCCATTCTCTCTTCTCTCAGGCCATCCCTATTTCTCACTTTTCCATTTTCTTTTCAATTATCTCAATACAATTGACTCATTCCAACATGCTCTTTCTATGTAAAACTCTTAGAAGTTATTGTATCATTTTTTTCATATAAAATGGCATACAGTTCAATATTATTAAGTGAGCCCCTTATGGTTTCTCTTTCATGTTTGCCTTTTTATTCTCCTCTTGAGTCTTGTATTTCACAGTAAACTTTTCTATTCAGCTCTGATCTCTTCTTCAGGAATGCTTAAAAGTTCTCTATTTCATCAAATATTTCTATTTTCCCTTGAAGGATTATACTTACTTTGTTGGGTAGCTTATTCTTGGTTGTAATCCCAGTTATTTTGCCTTCTGGAATATCATATTCCAACCCTTCTGCTCCTATAATATGCTGACTGCTAAATATGCTATGATTCTGATTATGGTTCCAGAACATTTGAATGATTTCTTTATGGCTGCTTAAAGTATTTTCTCTTTGACCTGGGAGCTCTGGTATTTGGCTATGATATTCCTGGGAGTGTGCATTTGGGGATCTCTTTCAGGAGATGATGTGTGAATTCTTTTAATTTCTATTTTTCCCTCTACTGCAAGAATATCAATGTAGTTTTCCTTGAAAATTTCTTGAACAATGATGTCTAGGCTCTTTCTTTGATCATGGCTTTCAGGTAATCCAATGATTTTTAAATTTTCCCTCCTGTATCTATCTTCCAGGTTAGTTGTTTTTCCAATGAGAAATTTTGTATTTTCTTCTATTGTTTCATTCTTTTGTCTTTTTTATCATTTCTTGATGTCTCATAAGAACACTAACTTCTACTTAGCCAATTCTAATGTTTAAGGAATTATCTTCTTCAGTGAGATTTTGTACCTTTTGAACTTCACCCCAACCCCCATTTGTTAATTCCACTTTTGTAATTCTTTTTGGAGGAGGCAAGGCAGGGCAATTGGGGTTAAGTGACTTGCCTAAGGTCACATGGCTAGTTTTTTGTATTGAGTATCTAAGGCTAGATTTGAACTCAGGTCCTCCCAACTCCAGGGATGGTGCTCTATTCACTGCACCACCTAGCTGCCCCATCTAATTCCACTTTTTAAAGAGTTCTTTTATTCAGGGATTTTTAGCCTTTTTTTTTTTACTCTCCTTTTGCCACTGCTTTTATTTAAAGGCATTATTTTCTTCAGTATTTTTGTCCTTTGTTTACCAAGCTGTAGTTTTCTTCCTTTACTTTAATTTTAACCTATTTTTTTTCCTTTACCACTCTTATTTGACTTTGAAAATAATTTCTTTTAATCACCTTCAGGAATTCTTATTGTGCTTGTGTCCAATTCACATCTTTTTTTTTTTCCTTTAAGGCTTTGCTGACAGTTGTTTGCCTTCATTGTCTTCTTCTGAGTTTGTATTTTAATATTCCCTTTTACCATAATAGCTTTTTACAGTCAGGTTCTTTTTTGTTGTTTACTTTTTTTTTCCATTCTATTTCTTAATTTAGAATTGTATGTTAATGCTGTGCTCTCTTCCCAGCATGAGGGAGAAGGGAAAGGCACTGTTTCAATTTTCAGGCTTTTTCATATTGCTAGTTCTGGAAGTTTGGATGTTTTTGATGCTTCCAAAGTGGTGTGATCTGGAGAGAGGTGTGGTTCCTGTTTTCTTGGTCTGCATTCTGATCCGTATCTAGGAAAGGCCCGATCCCTTGGGATTGCAGTCAATATTGATGCTCAGGGTTTCTGTTCCCTTGGGATTGGAAATGATACTCTTCCTCAGATCTCTGATCCCTTGAAGCCAGAAATGATATTCTTCCTCAGTGTTCTCATTCCCTCTTGTGTGAAAGTGTTACTCCCTTGCATTATGACCCAGAATTGGGTTTAGGCAATGGAGTTGTCAAATAGGGTCTGATCCTATTTCAAGTGCTAACACAAGGGTACCCTATAATCTCATTCTGAAAAGATGCCTGATTCTCTTACCACCTCCAGCTTCAGAACTCCTGAAGTTGATGCTGTATCTGTCACCACAGCGTAGTCCCACCAAAGGCATTTCATGCTTATAGGATATGGGTCAGCCTCCTACCCTATGTCACAGATCTCTTTCCAACCTTCTGTGTTTTCTTGAGCTGAAAGAATGCCTCATTCTGACCTTTAGTTGGCTCTGCCACTCCACAATTCAAATTGAGGTGTTATTTTAAAGTTGTTTGGAGGGGAATATTTGGAGAACTCAACTAAGCACTTTCTGTACTCCATTATCTTGGCTCTGAGTAGTCTAAAGTCTTTACTTCAGAAAGCATAGTCATTCAAAAGTAACCAAAACACTGACGGGCACTCTAGTCAGAGAGAACTGTCTGAAGAATCAATAAATCAATGAGCATTTACTATTATGTGCTGGTCACTGTTCTAAACTATGGAAATACAAAAACAGTGAAACTTCCCTTGTTTCTGAAGAACTTACATTCCAATATCAAAGATACAGAGACATGAAGGTAACTTAGAGCATAGGATACTTTACTAGGAGGAAGGAATGGGGGGGTCAAGAAAGGAAGTCTAGAATGGCACCAGGATGGCACTAGATTGAAAAAGGCATTGAATGCCAAGCATAGGGTTTACACTTTCTAGGGCAGACTATAGGGAAACATTGGAAATATCTTAGCAAAAGAATGATGTGACCCAATCTGTGTGTAACCCTTTTTGCATGCCAGTTTATTGAGTGTTGTCATGGGAACTTGGGATGCCAGAAGTAACCATAGCAACCAAGAAGACTTTTTTACCCAGAGTTCATAGGTGCCCTTGATGTTTGAACTTAGTTTTCAGAACTGAGGGCTTGAAGGAACCACACAGAGCAGCAGGGTAGACTGGAGGGAGAGCAGGTCATAGTGAAATATTCTTTTTCTAATGACCCTGAACTCTGCTTCCCTTGACTCTTGAAGGTGGCTGTTGAGGACAAGGGTGTTTGAAAACTACAAGTAGCATCTGGAGAAGCAGTCAGGCATGGAATAGGCTGGTGAGCCATCTATACACCTGTCCCTGGCACATTTCTGTTCTCCTCTTCCATTCCTGACAGGGGAGCTGTTCCCCTCTTTTAATTCATTTCCTATCCTGCCCTCCTTAGAAAGGGAGGCTTTATGGGAGAGAATTCTATTGATTCCCTATTTGTTACAGCCCAGGCAGTTAGCATTCCAGATCTTCTGATTGTTTGCTGTCCTTCCATTGCTTGTAAATTTGTTTCTATTGATATATAAGAAGAAAAGTTGGTGACCACCAAAATTCTGTCTTGCTAACATACCTTGTTTCCTGACATGGGGCAATGTTGGGAGAGAGGAAAAGTTTTGCCTTGAAAGATCTAAGACACTTTTACTTTTTAGCAAGATTTGAGCTAAGATAGAGATGGAAAAGGCTTCTGCATGCCCCCAGGAAAGGAAAAATCTGTGCTTCAACTTGTGTAAAGAGAAGTTGCTGCAATGCTCTAAGTACAAAGGGAAGCTCATACTTATACCATCAGAAAGAATATTATTTTGTCAGTGAAAGATAAATCAAAGGGGCAAGGTAGCAAATGGAGGTGGGAAGGCCTGTTTGGAGGCTATTGTAATAGTTTATTCTCTATTAATGAGGGCCTGAACCTGAATATTGGCAATAGAAATATAGAAGAGGGGATAAATTCTAGACATTTTAAGAAATGAAATTGCTAGGACTTGGTACCAATTAATTGGATATGGGAGTTAAAGAGTCAATGAAAAAACAAATAAACAAGGTTGTGAATATGGGAAACTGCGTGAATATGCCATAGGCAGAAATAATGTAGATACAAGAAGAGAAATATAGGGGGAAAGATAATATGCTTAATTATACTTCTGTCAGCAGCTCCTACAGAACTCTGCTCACAGTGGGTACTTAATATATGTCCATTGGATTGTACTTAATCGAACTACAATTCAGTATGCAATAAGATTGTAAGAGACAGATAGGAAATCTAGGAAAATGATAAAATCCCAGACACATACTATTTTCTACTATTCACCTCTATACACTGAGGAGACTAGGTCAGTGTCTGCTCTGCAATGATAATGAAAACAATAATGATCTATCCTGGCATTTATGTAACATTTCATATACATTATCCTATTTTATTTGAATCTTATAGAAATCCTTTCAGGTGGGCAGTACAGGTATTCCTATTTTACAGAGAAGGAATTTAGGGCTCAGAGAGGTCATGCGACTAGGTCATGTGCTAATCATAAAGCTAGTGTCAGAAGTTAAATTTTAACCCATGTTTCTTCTGCCTCCCAAAAAGTAGGAATCTTTTCACTATACTATAATGTCAAACCCTAACCAAAAATAAGAAAAAAAAGCTAAAGATGATTTTCTCACTCAATCATACAATGCTAATTTTTCCTTTATACCTTTAGTCATGCAATATCTTCTACTTATTTTTTTTTTCATTCATCCATCTATCCAGACTCAGGTCATGTAATTTCTACCTCTTTGCCAAGGCTTCCCTGACCACTCGAACCCACAATATTTTCCTTTTCTTTTTGCTGATTCTGCTTTTTGTGAGTTCTAATGCGAGGATCTTGAGTGGGATTTTTTTGGTTTGTTTTATTTCTCCTCAATTAGATACCAGATTACTTGAATATAGGGGTGGTGCCTTACCACTCCCTAATTCTTTACTTTTCCCCTCCAGGAAAAAAAAAATCCCACAACATTGCTAGAGTTAGAAAGGATAGGTACTGCATCTTGGATTTCATTGGTATAACTCCTACGTGAAGAAACTCCCTCTACCTATAGGGGTTGGCACCTTTTCCGAAGTTTACAGCCTAAGGGGGTTGATTAAAGATTTGAGGGGCTCAATGACTTGCCTAGACAGTATATGTCAAAGTGGGAATTTAAACTGAGGTTTTTCTGGCTTTTAGGCCAGCTCTCTGGTTACTTCCCTGTGCTATCATATAATTTTGATATTGAATACATATATATATAATATAATTTTGATACTGAATATATAGATGTATATACATATACATCTATATATATGTATAATTTAGTACTTCAACTATGTGACTACTAGTTTGCTATAGGTTGGAACTTCTCTGTGTTTTAGTTAGAAACAATTTAATGAGCTGTAACCAAAAAATATTCACAAAAGATGATGCTCTTTGAGTTACATATATATATGTAATATTATAAATATAAATTTATAAAAATATAAAATATATTTATTTACACAAATAAATATATAACTATAAATTTTGAACTATACTCAAAGAACTAAAACCTGTGCATACCCTTTGACCCAACAATGCCACTTCCAGGTTTGTATCCCAAAGAGATCATAAAAATGGGAAAAGAACCCATTTGTACAAAAATATTTATAGCAGTTCTTTTTGTGGTGGCCAAGAATTGGAAACTGAGGGGATACCCACCAAATGGAGAATGACTGAACAAGCTGTGGTATATGAATATAATGGTTATTATTCCATAAAAAATGATGAGCAGGCAGACTTCAGAAAATCCTGGAAAGACTTGAATGGACTAATGCTGAGTGAATTGAGAAGAGGTAGGAGAACATTGTACACTGTAAAAGTGAAGTTGTGAGATTACCAGCTTTGATAGACTTAGCTCTTCTCAGCAATGTAAAGATCTAAGATAATTCCAAAAGGCTCATAATGGAAAATGCTATCCACATCCAGAGAAAGAACTATGGAGCCTGAATGCAAATCAAATCAGACTGTGCTCTCTCTGTCTCTGTCTTTCTGTCTGTCTGTCTGTCTGTCTCGTTTTTTTTTTTTCTTGTGGTTCCTTCTATTGGTTCTAATTCTTCTTTACAACATGACTAATGTGACTCAGTGTCAGTTCATTCAAGTCTTTCAAGTTTTTCTGAAATCTGTCTGCTCATCATTTTTTATGGAATATTAGTATTCCATTGTATTCGTATACCACAATTTGTTCAGCCATTCCCCATTTGATGGACATCCCCTCAATTTCTACTTCTTAACCATCAGAAAATAACTGCTATAAATATTTTTCATACATGTGGGATCTTTTCCCATTTTTATGATCTTTTGGGATACAGACCTAGAAGTGGTATTGCTAGGTCAAAGGGTATGCAGATTCATAGCCTTTTGAGCATAGTTCTGAATTGCTTTCTGAGATGTTAAGCTCAGCTCACAAGTCCACCAGCAATGCATTAGTATTCCAATTTTCCCACATCTTCTACAACATTTATTATTTCCCTCTTTTGTCATGTTAGTCAATCTGATAGGCATAAGGTGGTACCTCAGAGTTGTTTTGATTTGCAGTTCTCTAATCAATAGTGATTTTAGAGCATTTTTTCACATGACTTCAGATAGCTTTAATTTCTGCATCTGAAAACTGCCTATTAAGGGAGGCTAGGTGGGACAGTGAATAGAGCACAGCCCTCGAGTCAGGAGGACCTGAGTTCTAATCTGGCCTCAGACACTTAACACTTACTAGCCATGTGACCCTGGGCAAGTCACTTAACCCCAATTGTCCTGCCCTCCCCTCTCCAAAAAAGCAAAAAAAAAAGCCCCAAGAAAAAAACCTGCCTATTCATATCCTTTGACCATATTATCAGTTGGAGAATGACTTGTATTTCTATAAATTTGACTCAGTTTTCTATATATTTTAGATATGAGACCTATATGAGAGACTGGGGCTATAAAAGTTATTTCCCAACTCTGTTTCTCTTCTAATCTTGGTTGCATTGGCTTTGTTTGTGCAAAAGTTTTTTTTTCAATTTTGTATTATAAAAATTATCCATTTTGTGTTTCATAATATTCTCTAGCTCTTGTTTGGTTACAAATTCTTCCATTCTCCACAGATCTGTCATGTAAACTATTCCATGCTCTTCTAGTTTGCTTATACTATCACTCATTGTATCTAAATCATGTACCCATTTCAACCTTTTACTGCTATTTGGTGTAAGATGTTGGTCTATACCTAGTTTCTGCCATACTATTTTCCAGTTTTCATAGCAGTTTTTGTCAAATAATCAGTTATTATCCCACAACATGGAGTTTTTGGGGTTTTGAAACAGTAGATTACTATAACCAATGACTACTGTCTCGTGTACTTAATCTATTCCACTGATCCACTACTCTATTTCTTTGCCAATACCAAAAAGTTTTGATGATTTCTGTTTTAGATCTGGAACTTCTAGACCACTGTCCCATGTGTTTCTTATTATTAATTCCTTTAATATTTTGGACCTTTTGTTCTTCCAGATGAATTTTGTTATTATTTTTTCTAGCCCTATTAAACAGTTTTTTGGTAGTTTGTTTGGCATGCTACTGAATAAGTAAATTAATTTAGGTAGAATTATCATTTTCATTGTAGTTCAGCCTGCCCATGAGCAACTGCTATTTTTCCAGTTATTAAGATTTGACTCTATTTGTGTGAAAAGTACTTTCTAATTATATTCATAGAATTCCTGGGTTTGTCTTGGCAAATAGACTCCGGGATATTTTATATTGTCTACAGTTACTTTAAACGGAATTTCTCTCTCTTGCTGTTGGGATTTGTTAGTAATATATAGAAATGCCAAGGATTTGTTTGGGTTTATTTTGTATCCTGCAATTTTTCTAAAGTTGTTATTTCAAGTAGTTTTTAGGTGATTCTCTAGGATTCTCTAAGTATACCATCATATAATCTTCAGAGTCTTGTTTCATCATTCCCTATTCTAATTCAATTTCTTTTTCTTCTCTTATTGCTAAAGCTAACATTTCTAGTACAATATTGAATAACATTGGTGACAATGGACATCCTTGTTTCAGCCCCGATCTTATTGGAACTGCTTCTAACTTATTGCTATTACACATAATGCTTAATGATGGTTGTATTTTGTCAAAAACTTTTTCTGCATATAATGAGATAATCATATTATTTCTGTTAATTTTGTTATTGATATCATCAATTACCCTGATAATTTTCTTAATATTGGACCAACCCTGCATTCGTGGTATAAATCCAACCTGGTCATAGTGTTATCCCCTCCTGTCCACTTTCATGTCTCTCCTCCTTATGACCCTTTGTTTCAAAGCCTTCAATAGATTCCCCGTTATTTATAGGAAGAGATGTAGTTTAAAACATACTGGACTTCAGTCAAAAGATCAGGGTTTGAGTCCTTGTTTTGACATTTACTAGCCTTATGACCTAATGAAAATCACAGAACCTCTCTAAAGTTCAGTTTTCTCATCAGCAAATTAATTATATTAATATGTATACTGCTTACCTCAAAAGACTGTGATGAAGAAAGAGCTTTGAAAGATTTTAAAGTGCTTTAGAAATGAGTTTTTGTTATTTTTGTAGATAAAAACCATACTCTTTTGCCTAACATTTCAAGACTTGTCGTGATTTGAATACCACCCCAGACTAATATTCTTTTATTGTCCATTCACCAGTCAGTTATTCAACAAGCATTTAAGTGCCTACTATATGATGGGCAACAGACTCAGTTGGGGATACAAAAAGAAATAAAAGTAAATCAGTTCTGGCCTGACTTGGCCCATAGGAGCTGCACATTTTGCTATGAAGCAGAAAAAAATGAACATAGAAAAGAATATACACATGTCATAGGGGTAATCAGTCTCCCTCCCCACCCCCCAGTCTGCTCAGGCTAGAGGACACCTTATGGAGCCTGTGTGAAGAAGGACTCAACTCCTCTTGCTGCTTAATGGGATACATGTAAAATAGTTTGGAATGAGTTAGCAATTCTTTGATCTCCATGAAGGCAGCAGAAGGTGGGGCCTACATTAAAAAAAATTAATCTCTAAATCAAGGAGAACTGTCTTCTCCATAGAACTTAAAAAGAAACAATTCTGGCTCCTGGCATTCTCTTTGTCCTCTGCCAGCCATGCCTGTCTCTTAGACTTCTTATGAGGACCTAAGAGGGGGTCCATTCCTCCAGTTCTAGCCCAGCTATGACATCTTCCTCTCAGATGTCAGTGGAGGCAAATAACCTCTAGTCAAATTGATGCCTGATCTTCAGGTCCTTGTTGCCTCTTGTGCTTTGTGTGAGTAGAGAGAAGGGAACATATGTAAAAAATACTATGGAGATAGAAATAAGATTTGCAATTAATCAGATATGGAGCAAGTAAATGTGAGTGAGGCGTCAAGGATGACACTGTGATTTCTAATTAGGTTATTGTGGTGGTTTTAAAAAATAACTTTGGAAAAGGGGTAGATTTGCAACATGGAGCATTTTTTCCCCTTAAGTCATTCAGGTATTATGGTTGATGCACATTAGTTTCTATAAAATAAGAGAATCTCTATTTCAGTAATATCAAACTCAAAAAGAAACAGGGACCACAAAACCACATAAAGAGATCTATGTGCACTGTGCTTAGAAAACCATATGTTAACATTATCTCTGTTCTATTTTATTTTTATTTATTTTCTTAAATATCTCACAATCACATTTTACTTCGGTTTGGTTGCAGTTAGGAGTGTTGCAGGCCACCATATAACTCATGGGTTCTAATTTCTATACCTCTGCTCTATAAAATCTGTTAGTCCATGGGGTGTTCAATTAAGGACATAGGACAGTGTCTTGGAAAGTACACTGGATTGGAAGTCAGGAGGCCTGGGATCCAGTCCAGGTTTTGGACTTGAATCATTCATTTTGGGAAAATTCTTTCCCAAATTTGGCCTTCAATTTCATCCTCTGTAAAATAGAGTTATCTGAAATTACTTTCAGAGTGTCTTCCAGATCGAAAAATCTGTGATTTTCTCAAATTCAAGTCGTTTAATGACTATTTTAGAATAATGTACTATAGTCTCTTTTTGTCATTTATTAATGTTTTGGTAAAAAAAAAAATTCAAATGATTTTGAAGAGATGTCTTTTTGGAAATTTTAAAATTTAATTTAGTGCACTGAAGCCAAGTCTTGCTCTGACCTCCTCAAGAGAAAATGTCACCTCTCCACAATTTTATACTTAAAAATAGTTTTATTATTTGACTTTGTAGCAAATATCTCAAGAATGATTGAGATGTCATCTACAGATATCTGGAAGACTTCACCTTCTATCAGAATCTTATTCTGTTTTGACTCTGTGAAGTACATACTGAACTATTGGACAACCATACATCTCCTATCTTATGCTTTTTTACATATCAGTAATAAGGTGGTCAATGAACAAAGTTCTCTGTGGTTCTATCTATACTTCATGATTTTAAAATATACATGGGAGACACTTTATTGGAAGAAGACCTTGAGGGCTGCATTTTGCTGTACCAGATCAGTTTCCTCTAGTCAATAAATTATAAATATAATATTAAAAATTGATGGGATTGGGGCAACTAGGTGGCACAGTGAATAGAGCACCACCCTGGAGTCAGGAGGACTTGAATTCAAATCCAGCCTCAGACACCTAACACTTACTAGTCATGTGTCCTTGGGCAAGTCACTTAAGCCCAAATGCCCTGCCTTGCCCCTTCAAAAACCAAAAAAACAAAAAAAAAAACAAAAAAAGAAAAAGAAAAAAAAAACATTGGTGGGATCTTGTATTTAACACAGTCCTCAGGCTCTCATACACCTGCTTGAGGGTAATGTTATACCAAACACCCAAGGACTTTTGATACAATCCATGGTCAAACAATATTAGCCTAACAATCCACATAGGGAAATCTCTGAATGGATGGAAAATGCCTATTGCCCATACTGTGACATGTAGTTTAGATCAATAGTTAGATATATTGAGTTATTAAATCAATTCTTGTGTATTGGACAAACTCTACAGATGCCCCATAAGCTGGGTCTAGAATTGAATAACAGGACGAGAGCAGACTGGATGGCATTTGGGAAATGACGCAAAACTTTCAATGATTCCAAGCTGCTTTATGACACACAGAGAAAATCCATTTCTTTAATGCCAGTCTTCTTCTGGGAGTTCTGTATGGCTTAAAATAATGGACCAATCAAATCCCCAAAGAATCAAATGTATGGGTGATGGAAAGGGCATAAAAAGACTATAAAATATTACTAACAATGGCTTGCAAGAAATAGTATATAAGGCATTAACCAGGAAGTGGATAATCATGATAAATAGTTATTCAACATTTTAAAAGCACTGTATATATATTATCTCATTCAGTCCTCACAGGAATCCTATGAGGTAGGTAGTACAGATACTACTATCCTAATTTTATAAATTACTAAATGGAGAGCTTTCTGTATTGGTACCCAAGAAATATTACAGTAATTAGAGGCAGGCCATCAGTGTCTTGAGTAGCTCTTCTAGGAATGATCTATTGAAGAACAGGAAGAATTATACAGGATAAGAAGGTACGTATGAGTTTCAGCCTGTACCATTGGAGGTTTGGTTATCCACATCATACCTAATTTTAAATAAATTTATTCCACAGGTTCATACTTCAGTGGCATTTGAATGTGATAAAAGGTAAAAAACAAAACAAAAAACAACAACAACAACAAAACCCAACCTACAAATATTTGTGACAGTGTTTACCTTGATTTGAGATTTCCTGAAAAAGATAAAATTACCCTTTATCCCAATATCACTTTAAGATTCTATTATTTGATAGGATTTGATATTATTTGTGGTTAATTCTCTGCTATCTAGAACATTTGCTAAATGGTTACTCTAATGCTATGGTTAAAGAGAATTGTCTCTGTCTCACACAGAGATCACAAAATCCTTATTCAAGCTTAAATTTTAATAACTACAGATACACAAAATGGAGGATAAAACCCCAAATCTTAAGATTGTCAAGCAATGCAGTTTTGATTTTTTTAACCTTCAGCAGAACTACCATCTTTTGCAATACATCTTTCAAACTAATATTCAGTTGGTGCTCCATAATTTCATCAACTTCACTTGGGAAAAGAAATAAAAATTAAGTTTCCAAAATTAACTACACTAAATCACAAACCTTTAAGAATTCATGTTTTGTGTGTTATTTACAATGTGCTTCTACCTTGAGTATATTTAAAGTTATTAAAGCTTATAGTTGAATAAAGACTATATAACTAGTTTCTCTGTATGTACACACAGATACTATTCCCAATTTTCAAAGTATTAGAATTCAACAAAATAAATAGTTATAATAATTTATAATTCCTTTGATGAATTAGAAGTCATACAGACAGGCTGTTTCTAAAAGCCATCAGCTTTGGAATGTCACACCTGTGAAAGGCAAATGGAAAAGCAACAGCTCTTGGTATTTAATGATCCTGCTGTTATTGAAAAAAAAATAAATGCACACATGAAAAAGAAACCTCTTGATGATAAAACTAGGTAAGCATTGCCAAAATTTGTTATATAAAGAGATGAAAATCCTATCTTGGGATTGCAAGCGTAGAGATGCTCAACATTTCCCTTGTCTTCATTTTCAAATCAGAATACTAACATCTCATTCTAAGAAAAAATGTCAATGTGCTGAAGTGGAGTGACCATTATTTTGAAGCTCTGAAAAAATTCTACTTTTGAGGGGAAACGTTTCTATTTTAGGAGAGTTTAGGATATTTTTCTTTAAAAATTGTTATTATTTTGCATTTTTAAATGGAAAAGTAATAATAGATGATTAATAAAGATTTCATGTTCATATAATATGAGTTCAGTTTAGTGTTCATTGAATCTAAATTAAAAGACACTATACTACTGATAAATCGATTTTCTTTTCTCCAGAATTAATGATGTTTATTTTTTCTTCCTGAAAACTGGTGTTGATGAACATTTATTTAAAAATATTAGCATCTCTTGTTTTCACTTTATATACATTTCCAAACATCTCTACTACCCTATCTAGTAAACTACCCTTGTATCAAGGAATACAAAAAGAGAGGATAAAAGCAATTTTAAAAAAATGACAACATAGCAATATAGTCTGACAGCAAAGATGATTCCACATCTATGGTCTCCCATCTTCGTAAAGAAGGAAGGGAGGTGGTACCCTTTATCCTCTTTTTATTGAGGTAAACTTAATCATTATAATTACAGTTATCAGTTCTGGTTTATTGATGTTCTTTCCATCTGATTTGCTATATTACTGGATACATTGTTTTCCTGGTTCTGCTTACTTCATTTTGCATCCATTCATAAAAGCTTCTCTGAATACTTCTTATTCATCATTTCATTTCATAGGCTCACAATATTTGCTTACACTCATATTACACAAATTGTTTCCTGTATTTGTATTTTGTTTCCCGTATTTGGCTGCTACAATTCCTGCTGTATTTTAGTGTATAATTGGGCCTTTCTTTTGTCACTAATCTTTTAATATATGACTAACAGCACGATCTCAGAGTCAAAGGGCATGGACATTTTAATCACTTGAGATAGACTGAACAGACTCTTGAAGAGGCTAGACTTTGATTACTGAAATAACAAAAAAAATAATAATAACACATTTATACAGTGTGTTACAGTTAATAAAGCACTTTTCTCACAATAGCCTTGTGGACCACTCACATATTTCTGATCTTTACTGAAAAAGTGGAAATTGAAATACCGTAAGATTATTAGTAATGAAGTATTCATATAGTGCCTTACAGGCTTTCCAATTTCCTTTGCTCATAACAACTTGGCTAGGCAGATAAAGTAATTTTCTTTTTAATCTCCCTTTTAAGGTAAGAAAACTGAGACATCAAGAGGTGAAGCCACCTGCCCACAAATGCCTGGATAGCTAGTGTTGGAGCAGGGATTCTGGTTCAGGTATCCTCATTCCAAATCTAGTTTTGTTTTTTTTTTACCTTCCCACTACATCTCAGTTCCTCTCATACATATGTGGTTCACTCTTTAAATTTTTACTTATAAACAAATTTATTCTCATTTCTGATGAAATGTTCCAGAAGAGACCAAAAATCAGCAGTATGAATATACAAAATATATTGGGTTGATCAGATATAGTAAGGAAATAGAAGTTTTTAATGTGCTCATTACATAACGAGATGAAGAGCTTGTTTTAGATTTCTTTTAGCTGTCTGCGTTGCTGCACTGATTTTACCTTTATTGGAATAAAGTCTTTGCCCAGTGCATGAAGTTTCACTAAGTATCTTTCTACCCAGTCAAAAACTGAAATAAAAAGCAATGCATTTAAAATGCAAGCCAGAGCCTGGAAATATAAAGAACGTATTTTAAGTTGGCTTCTATTGCCTTATAAATATAGCATGGTTCCTTGAATTCCAGAAGAATTAAACTCTGATCTTTTAAAATGCATGCAAATTCTTGCAGAATGTATATGAAAAAGTCACCACAACTGTAGAGGCACTTCTACTCCCTTGATAAATGGGGTTTCTAGACCACACTTTATTGAGTCTCTGATTTTTAATAATTTGAATCCTGCAAGATTTAATTCTGCATAATTCTGGCTGAAATCAGCTTTTGATTGAGTTGTAATGGCTCTGTTATTGTAAATATCTCTGCATGCTAATGTTGTGCTGGAATTCAATAATATTTAGATGAAATTTTTAGCCTCCAGCAGTATAGAAGCAAGCTGTAGAAAGTCTGAAAGTTTATGTTGAAGTGACATTTATTTGGGGGAACCTGCAACAATAAAGGCACTAAATAGCCATCCCAAGATATGATTTAAATAATGATGGACCTTGCGGCAGTGTGGGGAGAAAAACTGGACAGAGAATCAGCATATCTGGCTTCTTTTCTTGATACTATCAGTTACTAGCTAAGCAACCTTTGCCAAATCACTTCTCTCTGGCTTCAGTGTCTTTATTTGTTAAAGGCAGGAATGATATGACTAGATGACCAGTGAAGTCCCTTTTATCTTTCAAAAATGAACATATGTGATAAGCTCTTCTTTTTAAATTCACTTTTGATCTTAGGAGAAAGACTATTTATAGACGGAGTGCTTAGGAAACTAGCAGGTCTGACTTATAACTGTAATACTTTCTTTTCTGTTGCATAATCAAATAATTAACAATAATAATACCTAGAATTTATGTAGTCTTACAAAGTTTTCAAAGAATTTAACAATTATTCCATTTTATCCTCTCAACAAACTCAGGAGGTAGGTACTATTATTATTCCCTTTTTATAAATGAGGAAACTGAGTCAGATAAAGGTTGAGTGACTTGCCTGGGCCACATAGCAAGAGGCCAGATTTGAAGTCATTCTTAACTCCAGGTATAGCCCTCTAACTCCATCTGGCTTCTAGAATTAAGAACTAGAACAGCCAACAAATTCATCATCTTATGGCAAAACTCATTACAAGTGTCTTCAAATCCAATTCAACTAACAGAACAGAACAGAATTATTGGATCTATAGAGCTTGATCAAACCAGTCATAGTCCATGTTCCCTTGGCCAAACCTAGGGTTCTTTAAGCACCCACAAGCTAATGTGCCATAATAGGGCAGTGGCCCAAGATTTTAATAATATGTTTAATGGTATTTAATTGAATATTCATTTCAACAAATGGTCATCTAATGAACATATATCCAAAAATATTGTACAAATAAGTCTTTATTATTAATAATGATAATCTGCAGGGTGGCACTGTGGATAGCATGTTGGACCTGGAGTCAGGAAGATGACTTATATTTATATTCTGCCTCAGACATTTACCAAGTATGTGACCTTGGGTAAGTCACTTAACCTCTTCTAGCCTGAGTTTTCTTATCTGTAGAATAAGGATAACTATTTCTTGCACTTCACATAGTTCTTGTGGGAATTGAATGAGATGTTTTGTAAATGTGAAAACGTTTTGTAAATGTTAGTTATTATTCTTAGTGTTTTGATAACCATAGTCATTATGTATTATATGGGACGCAGATCCAATGAAGAAACCTTTTCAAAAAAAGGCAGCTAGATTGGCACTGTTATGTAGTGGTGTGAGTATTGAACTGGAGTCAGAAGACCTGAGTTCTAGTCCCAGCATTCCTGTTAGCCAGGCACCTCTGAATTCTGTGACTCACTTCTTTTCTCTCCAAATAAGAGCAATTCTGATTTCCATATAATTTACAGGTTTATAATGTGCTTTCCTACAATAGCCTCGTGAAGTTGGTAGTATAAGTATTAAAATCTCTATTTTTCAGGCCAATGAAATGAGAGTCCAAAAGTTAAAGGGATCTGTCCGTACTCACAGAGAACACTGGTGGGGAGAGTTCCGTATTTCAAAATATTTTGGAATACTAATAACTCCAAAATAATATGAGATGAATCCCTTGGTTCATTAAAGATATTCAAAATTAATATTGAACAGAATACAGTTGATATAGTCAGCTAATATGTGACACAACAAAAATTCTATACTTCCGAGATTAAATATACATTTATAAAGTATCTATTACATGGAAGGTCTTGTTCTAGGTATTAGACATTGGCTAAAAGAACACCAGTTTTGTCTCCCATGCCACCACCCACCATGTGGGACTTTGGGAGGCATACTGTAAACTGTGGCTTAGAGAATCTGGGCTCAGATTCCACCTCCAATGCTATGATGTTGTGTGACCTTGGGCAAGTCACTTAACTTCCTTGCATCTTACTTTCCTCATCTGTAAAATAAGAATGATGCTCTAGGTGTCCTTGGAGATCCTTTATAGCTTTAGGTCTTTAAATTTATGATCCTGCCCCTTTTAGGTGGCAATTTGTTTCTTTCTTTACACAATAAACATTTTCTAATATCGAGTTTTCTGGTTTCCATATAATACAACATCTTTCTAGTGTCCTTGAACAGTAACATTAGCAACTGTACTTACAGCAGCTCTAATAAGCCTGTGAGTAAAAAAAAAGAGAAATAAGGCAGTAAACAAAGAAAAACAACAAATCAAAGATGAACTAAAAGGTACTCAAACACATTATGTTCTGTATCAATTTTATTTTTAAATGGAGTTTTATTTCTGTTATATTATTACTATTGATAATACCATTATCATTCCTATTATTGAATTGCTTGGATTTCTTAAATTTTTGTGGTTACAAAGCTTTTCATATGTAATATGTCATATGATCCTTACAACAAGCCTGTTGAGATACTTTGCACAAGTACATGAGGCAGAATGAAAGAACACTGAAAGGTAAGTCAAAAGACCTAGATTTGAGCCCTGGCTTTGTTTAAGCAGTTGCCATGTGACCTTAGGCCAGTCTCTTTACATTGCTGGGTTTCACATTCATTAGTTAAGGGTACCAGCTCACAGAGATATGTGAGTTCAAAATATTATAGCAAAGTGAGTGATTATTAACTAAGTTAAAGAGGTTAATTAACTTGTCCATGGTCACATATGCAGCATAATGTTTGCAAAGTATTTTACAAATCCTATCTCATTTTATCCTCAATACAATCCTGGGAGGCAGGTGACATTATTATCCCCATTTCACAGTTGAAGAAACTAAGACAAACAGGAGTTAAATGATTTTCCCAGGGTCCCACACCTCACAAATGTCTGAGGCTGGACTCAGCTTGCCAACTTAGGTCTTCCAGAGTCCAGGTCCAGCTTTCTATCCACTGTTCCAAGAATCAAAGTTCTTATATGCCCAACAATCTTTCTATTCCACAGTACTGCTGCGTAAAAAGAAGCCCCATTTTAAATGAACCATCTTATACCATAATTTATGACTAGACTAGAAAGTTGGTATTTGAACCCTAGAGAGATGAGCAAGTGATGAGACAATAGGCTTTTCAAAGATTCAAAGTTTCAGTATTTAAAAAGAGAAGGAAAAAAAAAACGCACACCCTCCAACCACCCAAAGACCTGCCAAGAGAGCTCAAGAAAACATCTCATGTTTTAAGGGTGTAATTTAAGTCTCTCACCTGAACACAGGCTGAGATGAGGCTGATGTGTCTAAGAGGTAATCTATCACCAGATAGGTTTCAAAATACTTCTTGAGTCATAACCTCCTCCTTGGAGAGATCCTGAAAGGGTATCTAGGGTTGATCAGAAAACTGATTTGCAAATTAATACAAATTAGCATAGTTATATCTGGGACCTGAGTATATGCTTAGATATACTTATATAGTGCATAATATGTTCTGTGTCTTAAGATGATAATAATGGTAATTTCTAAGACTACTTTTCCTTTATCTGGCACCTTTCACCCTGTGATCTTGAAGTCCTTTACAAACACTAATTAATTACATTAATTTTATCATAAAGCTTTCTCATTACTGTACTTTTATTATAAGCCCTTGCCAGCTCACATATAATACAGTGCCCTTACTGAAATGCTGCCCTTCGATATGGTTATAGATCTCCCCGGATGCTACACTTGCCTTGCTTGGATTTTCACTGTACAAAATCAAGTTCCTATTAAAACTTTCTCTCCTTTCCCTTGGCTTAGTGGCTCAGACTAAGATCACATTACTACCTTGAAACTTTCCCAAGCACTATCCTCCCAACATTCCCATGAGGGAAGTGACTGCCACTATTATCTTCTCTATTTGACAAATGAAGAAACCAAGATTCCTTCAACACGTTTAACAAGTCAGGACTCAGACTCAAGACTCTTGTTGTCCAGATTCAGGAAGAAAGTATCCTGTCATTTCCTCATGTTCTCCCCAACCCCCACTCTTTTTTGTTTGTATTCATAGCACAGTTCCTGTGTTGCTTTCATATTGGTAACAATCAGAGATATTCTAGTAAGTGTTTAACAACCATATCACCAGAAAAATGTATTTATGACACACTCTTAAGTTTAATCTGTATTATTAACATTTTTTCATCATGTTCTTAAGTTTAGACATACAAAAAAGAAATAGATCAACCCCTGACTTTGAACATTTGTGGATTTACAAGGTGTAAATGTTAATGTGAAATTTTAACAATCAGCTTTCATTGTATATAAGTCAGGGCATGCTATGGTAACAATCCTCTTGCACTGCTCAAGATCACCTTGAGATTTTCTTTATATTAGATTACTCCTGGACACAGGCAAAACATCTATAAATGCTGATTGGACCACCTTTGAAAGCAGCTTAGAAAGGAAGTTTTTGTGGGAAAGCCACTTCCCATTGCCTTATAAGAGCAAGATCTCTGATTTTAAATATGGGGCCTGAAATTAGCAGGATGCCAGCTGTCTGAGCATTGGATTTCAGGGTCCGGGGACAAAATAAAAAACAAAAAAAACCTTTCCACGCATGTGTACATACACACCCACATGAAAAATAACACAACCAACATTTTAATGTAGTAGATCTTGCAAGAAAAGAAAATTGTAGTTATATTTCAGTAGATCAATAAAGCAAAATTGGAAAAGGTTTTCATTGGATTTTATTATTGTTTTTTAATCCAATGGGAATTTACTTAAGTGAGTTTGGACTCAGATTTAGGCAGTCTGGTACAGTAGTAGAAGGTTGGCTTTTACACTCCATGGCCACCAGGGTTTGAGTCAATGACTTGATACTTACTAGCTGTTTGACCTCAGAAAGGTTCGTTAAAATCCCTCTGAGTCCAGGATTGTTGTTTGGCAAAATGATGAGAACATTGCCCTCTCTCCTTACTCTTAAAGCTGTGGTTAGAAAACTATGTGGTAAACTTTAAAGGGCTAAATCATTGTGAGTGTTTGGTGATGCTGTGGTCCAGTGGAGAGAACAATGGAGTTAGTCAGAAGTCCTAAATTCCAATCTAAGCTCTGCTATAACTAGTTGGGTGACCTTGAGCAAAATGCTGTTCCTCTCTGGGCTGCAGTTTCTACATTTGACAAATAGAGGTGAGAACATGATCATCTATTGCATCTCAAATAAAGATGGTACAGACTAACATGTAACCAATTTCTTCACAAGGGTGGTGGGAAAAAAGCTTCAGGGGCTTCCCCAAGATCACACAGCCAGGAAGTGGCCCAGGCAGAACTTTTTATTTCAGATCCTGGGCTCACTCTCCACTACTGTATGTTGTCCCTTTATGGCCATGTTTTGCTCTAATGAGCAAAATTCCCGTCATACCTAGTAACAGGGTAAAATCTTTAATGTAACTTTGCCTATAGAGTCCTTTTCCCTATGTCTCTACCCTCTCTGATTAGTCCTGTGCTATCAAGCTATGCAGAATGGTAACTGTAGCATATTAAAAGACCTCTCCCCTCTGATGAAATGTCTTATAATTTAAATCTCTCCCCAGGAGTGTCAGCAGTGCCATGGGATACCTCAAACCTCCCAAAGCAAACTCATTTGACACCACTGATTTGGTATATAAATGTCTGTGGCTTTATTAAATATGCATTAAAGCGCAACTGGCATAAATTGTATGTGCTCAGCCTACTCAGGGCATAATGCATCTGACTAAATAACTCTCCTAACAGCTCAACAGAGCAATCAGGCCAACTTCAAGGTTGACTAGAATAGAATGAGTCAATTCCGCCAAACAGCTAACCTTTGGTGCCTCACAGACTGTTCTGTCCCCTTTCCCTCCCTTCCTCCCTCCTTTCCTCCCACTGCTTTGCTCTACCAGGTCTATTAAATGCCTACACTGTATTCTCTCTAACTCTCACCTGGTGTGACATACATGAGTGGGATTAGTCTCTCAGCATGAAAGATTGGACCTGGATCAGGGGTTGGGGCTTAACTTGGACCTACTGTGGGAGAGGAAAGAATACTGGCTGTGAATCAGTAAACCTTAGTCTTTGTCTCTAGTCTTTTACTAGTTATAAATGATTTTAGACAATTTACTTCCTCTCTACAGCATCCGTAGCCTCCTCCTCCATTCCCTTTCTTCTACTCCTCCCCCCCATCCACTCTCTAATAGTTTCTATTTACTTATCTATGCATATGTGGTCTTGTCACTGAATAAAGTAAGTTCCTTGAGAGCAGGGTCTTTTAAAATTTTGTCTTTGTATCACCAGCACCTATCATAGAACATGGAATGGCAGGTGGTTTAATAACTGTTTTCCCAATTGAACAGAATTGCTCAAGGATGCATAGTTATTAAGCCTTAAGTATCTATAAGGCTACCTGCCCTCCCTGCCTGCCCCAGCCCCATACATACACACTTCATGATGCTACCCATCAAGTAGTAGGACACCTGTTTTTGGAGTGGGGAAAATAGGTGTAGAACTAACACACAATTTCAGATACAACTACAACACAATGGAAGGAGCACTGTTCATGAAACCAGAACACCTGGGGTCAAGTCTGAGCTTGAACCATTTTAAATAGACTGCACAAGTCCATTTTCTCAATGTAGCAATGAGACATTGTTCATTTCCCTAAAGCCTTCCAGAACTGATTCTCCACCTCTCCTTTCATACTGTCACAAACATCTTTACTTGGCTATTTTTAGCATCTTGCATCTCAGTGTTGACCTCCCACCTCCCTCTCTACCTTGAGCCAAAGTTCCCAAGATCGGCTTAAAGAAGCACGTTTGTCTTTGAAAAACCAAGACATCAGGATACTAACTTTCTGACAAGAATCTGTAATCTGTGTTTATTTTATTTCCTGTTGACTTATTGCCAGAAGTCTTTTGGCTCTCTTCCAAACATCTCTTGGCAACAAAGTAGGCCAAATTAATTTTCTACAAGAAAGGATGTTCTGTAGCAACCTAAAGTCTGTCTTCATCATCTTACTAATGATCTCCTGTGAGCTCTACTGCAGTTGCTTTATTTTGCCTTTGAGTATAGAGGAGAAAAGAAAATTCTCAAGTTCATATACCTCAGAGAGAAAAAAAAAATAAGGAGGGGTGTGTGAAATTTCCTTGTCTTTTCATGACTGCAACCTTTCACCATAGCCTTTGAATGCATTCTTAGCAATAATTGTTTCTATTCATAGAGCACTCTTCTTCTTTCTAAATGATTTCCCAGCCATTACCTCTTTTGATCCTTTGCTTATACTGGTCCTCATTCCTAAAATGGACAGATAGAAAGAGTACTGAATTTGGAGTTTGAATACTTAGGCTTGAGTGCTGACTTCTATTTACTACCTGTGAAGACTTGGGTAACTCAATTCAAGTTACATACATTTTTAGACCTTTGTTTCTTCCTGGAGGAGAAAATGAGAGGGTTGGGCCAGATGAACTTTAAAGCCTAAATATAGCTGTGAGTCCTCTGATCTTCTAAACTATTTCACCTCTTTGCATCTCAGTTTCCACATCTGTAAAATGGGAATAGCAACATTTATAATATCTACCTCATACAATTATTATGAGCAAAGTGTATTGAAAACTCTAAGGAACCAAAGAAACAATGATTGTTAGGTACTCATATTAGATTGTAACTTGTTGTTAATGTTGTTTGTCCTTCATTCTCGAAGAGGACCATGGCATCAGGAAGGGGATGCCATGGCTTACAAGTGAAGTGATTTTAAGTGAAGGAGGTCTATGCAAAGTCACCAGCCTCACTTTCTCCCCTAGAGCCATTAGGGTACAATAGTATGATATAAATCCGGACAACTGGAGATAACCCCAGATTCAGTGGGAGACTTCCAGTCTTTTTAAACTAAGGTCTTTAATAGGTCTCAGTTTCAACGAGGCAATGCCCATTCAGTGACTTAAGGCTAGGTGAGAAATGAGACAAAGAAGGGCCTCTTTTTCCTGGTTTAAAAAAAGGAAAGGAAAGGAAGAAGCAAGGAAGCAAGGAAGGAAGGAATGAAGGAAGGGAGGAAGGGAGGGAGGGAGGGAGAAAGGAAGGAAGGGAGGAAGGAAGCAAGGAAGGAAGTAAAGAAGGAAGGAAGGAAGGGAGGGAGGGAGAAAGGAAGCAAGGAAGGAAGGAAAGGAGGAAGGAAGAAAGGAAAGAAGGAAGGAAGGGAGGAAGGAAGCGAGGAAGGAAAGAGTTGCATCGCTAGAACCTTTCCTAATGAATTCAGAAATGAAGAAAGGATAGTTCCTTTCTCTGCTATTATTTTGCATAGTTCCAGGAATTCTAGAAATAGCAAAAATGAGGGAAGAAAATAAAGGCATAAAGATGGACAAAGAGAAAACCAAGTATTTCTCTATGTAGGCTCAGAACTACAGGTGTAAGGGACTTCATTTTGGAGAGCAGGAAAAGGAGGCTTAGGGAGTTGAAGTGATTTGCACTAGGATGTGTAGGCAATGATGATGAGAGACAGATTTCAAACTCAGTTTTTCTGACTCCAGAGTTAGTGCCCTTTTTACTGTCTTGTGCTGCTAACAACATGATTCGTTTGGAATATTTTACAGAATCAGCAAATAAACCAATTGAGAATCTACGAATTTCATTGGAGTTGTAAGCTACATCCTTCCCCTCCCCTCACCCAGCAAAATGAACAGCATCGCTTTATGGCAATAACAACATTCAGGAGGTAACAATAAAAATGGAAGTCCCACTCAAAGTAAATAAAAATGCATAAAGTATCTGGAAGTCAATGTGTTAAAGGAATCCAATATCTGAATAAATAAAATTTCAACATTCTGCTTAAAGAAACAAAGAACAATATAAACAACTGGAAAGATATTCACTACTCATGGCTGGGCTGCATGAACTAGTGTTCATAAAATAACAATGACAATGTTGAAATTAATTTACAGATTTATAGATTTAATACTATTCCAATTCAAGAGATACATTATAGAACTAGACAAAAATAACACAAATTCATTTGGAGGAATAAAGATTTAGAATAATAAGAGAATATGTATATTATATTTAACATACACATATATATGCATACATTTATACATATAAAATTTCTGAATGCATGTATATAGGTATAAACATATGCTATTATCCCTTTCTACATAATATAACATATGAATATATCATAATATATTAATTTAAATAAATAAAATAACATACCACAATCAACTGAAAATGAATATATGACCTTAATATTATAGATCACATTGTGAAAATGTTTAAGAAAGGAATAGCTTGATTTCCTTTTGTAGCTATATGAGTGATGATGAATGAAAATGGGGGTGGATATATTGGTTTTGGGAATCTTTAACCAAAAGCACAGGAGTGATTACAAAATATCAATTAGATAATTTCATTTGCATGAAATTGAAAAGTTTTTCCATAAACCAAATTAATCCATCCAGGACAAAAAGGAAAATAGTCAACTAAGGAAAACTCTTTGCCATCAAATACATCTGATAAGGTTCTGATGTCCTATGTTTATAGGCAATGAATTACAAACTATTCATTGTCATATGAAATCGGGGTATCCCACTTACTAATAACGTTAGAAATTGGAATCAGAACAACTCTATGATTTCACCTTGCCGAAAGAACATTGTCAATAATGACAAAAGATACGTACAGTCTATGTTGGAGGTGCTGTGAAAGGTTAGGTATACTAATACATTATTGTTGGAGCCATAGTTGACTCAATCATTGTGGAAAGCAATAGAGGACTTTGCAAAGAGAATTTCTGAAATGCCCATATCCGTTAACCTAGAGATTTCACTGTTAGACATATACCCCAAAGAGAGACAGAATAAAATGAAATTTCTCAGAAACACTAAATATATTTGTACCAAATATAAATATGCCGAAACATTAATGGCAGCGTGTGCGTGTATGTATAAGTGTGTTAGCAAAGAACTGGAAACAAAATAGATGTCTGTCCATGGGGAAATGGCTAAACAATTTGTGGCACATGAAAGTAATAGGATATTACTCTGCTATGGAAAATGATGAATAAGATGAATGCAGAGAAGCATGAGAATTTTTATATGAACGCGTCTGAAATAAACAGAAACAGGAAAATAGTACACACAATGATTACAATTTCAATGGAAAGAAAAAACAACAAAAACTAAAACAAGTGAAAGTGAACGCTCTAAAAGTATAAAGACCACCTTGGTTCTAAAGGAGTGTTACAAGGAAAAAAAAACCTTTCCCCCTCTATCCTTATTCATTGTAGAGATATAAAACACCACATAGGAGATCAGATTCTTTTGATGTTTGGGTTTAGCTGAACTTGATTCTTTTTGTTTTCATTGTTGGTAGAAATGACTCTTTGGGGAGGAGTGAAGGGAAGGGATACAATAAGAAATGTAGATGACACAAAAATTAAAAAAATATTTTTAAAAGATACTATGTTAGAATCCCATTTAGAGATCCTTTGCCATCTTTCAAGACTCTGAATAGGGGGCTTTTCATTGTTAAGTATTGTTTGTTGAGACTGTTTTAGATTCAGTTTTTGTTTCTTTTTAAATGTGTCTTATGTAATACTTGGAATTTTTGTTTATATCTGATTGTTGCTTCTGCAGGTGTTCCGCAAGGTAGGATTCTGCACCTGAGAAGAACACTAATTTAGCCTAAAGTGCTTAAAAATATAAACGTCAAAGTGCCAGGTATAGCAAAGGTGGCAAGTGATGACAGAAGAGAATTCTAGGATGGTGTTCCAAAATAGACTTCCAGCTGCCTTCCTGCATGTTGCCACTGAGCAGCAAAGGCATCCATGTAGCCCTCATTTGCAAAGCAAGAAAAAAAAAAACAAACCTGCTATAGGTACGATTAAGAATCATTCCATGCTTTAGGATACTGTGGGGAGATAGTACAAGGATAGAAAGATCACTTAGATGAGATGACAGAACTGCATCCTATACTTGGATTTGGTCCTAAAACCTTCCCTCTATTGATTATTTCTAACTCATCCTGTAGGGGCAGCTAGGTGGCAGAGAGGGTAGAGCACTGGGCTTGTAATCAGGAAGACTCATTTTCCTGAGTTCGATGTGTCCTCAAACACTTCTTAGCTGTGTGACTCTGGGCAAGTCACTTCACCCTGTTTGCCTGAGTTCATCATCTGTAAAATGAGCTGGAGAAGGAGATGGCAAGCCATTCCTGTATCTTTGCCAAGAAAATCCCAAAATGGTATCATGAAGGGTCAGCCACAATTGAAGAACAACAACAAATTGTTCCCATACGTTGTTTTCGTGTTGGCTCTCCCATCAGACTGAGAGCTCCTCGAGAGGAGGGATTGTCTTTTATCTCTCTTTTTATGCCAGGCCTGGCACAGAATAGGCATTTAATAAATGCTTTCTCAGTGACTGACTAGTTGGCTCTATGCACTTGAACAGATTATTTCTTTCTGGGTCTTAGTTTCCATTTCCATAAAAATAAGGAGTAAATGAGTTTTGATAAAATAGGAGCAACGGAGTCCACTTGTAACAGGATGACACAGAAGAAAGAATACTGGATTTAAAATCAGAGAACTTGGGTTTGAATATGTAACATGAATAATATGTGCTGGAGTTGCTCTTTCAACCCTTCATCATACCAGCAAGAAAGACTTCTACAGAATGACTAATACTTCCTGTCAGGGCTCTACTTTTAACCTTGAGGGTTTAAGGGTGGTGAGAGGGGGCAAGGGGTTACCCCTATTACTCTATCTCAGGAACCCTCCCCCCCACTAATTTGCTTTCTTTCATGGCTATTGGTCAATATCAATCAGTCTGAAAGTTAATTAACTTAATTATCTTTTAGAAAGCAGTTATTTTGTTTTACTAAAGTGGTATAGAAAGAACAATCTGAACAAAATATGCCCCTCAAATACCTGCCACATCCTAGCCTAACAAAGTGCAGGGGAAGGGGCGGCTAGGTGGCTCAGTGAATAGAGCACTGGCCCTGGAGTCAGGAGGACCTGAGTTCAAATCTGGCCTCAGACACTTAACACTTACTAGCCGTGTGACCTTGGGAAAATCTCTAAACCCCAATTGCCCTGCCTTCCCCGCTCCAAAATAGCAAAAAAAAAAAAAAGAAAGAAAGAAAGAAAAAGTACAGAGGAAAGTGAGGTGTGAAGGAGTAACTCCACTCCTGGTTACTGGAAGTCCTTTTCTTCCCTTCAATGGGTTATTCATGAAGACCCCTGTGGGCATGGTATAGAGTCTCTGCTGGGTTTCTTGTAGTATCTCATTCAGTTTGTGACAGATCCAGTGAATACCACCATCAACTGTTTGAGGGACATTGCTAGTACAGTTATCCTTTCCACATTGAGGGGATTAGGGACATGATGCCCATGTAAAATTTTTTGCCCTCCCTCTGTACCAGAGAAGAGTCTGAATATTTTCTTTTTCTTTTATGGGGTGTTTATTGTACCTCAGTATAAAATTTGCATTGAGTATTTAGTCATAGACTCTGTATTTTCTGCTGGCCTTCATGTGTCATCTGTGGCTTCTATGAAACTCCCCCAATATTCTCATTTAATATCTTGTGTTGACTGGAAATGTATTGAAACCATGATGGGGAAAGTTGTGATGTGGAAGGGATAACTGTATAAAAATGTTTGTGGAAAACCCAAAGTCTGAGGGTATAAATAGGCAGTGAACTTAGTATCACTCAATATCTCAATATGGTGACCAAAAATCAACCACAACCCTGGTGATAATGAGAAGTACAATATGGTCTCTAGAACTAAGAAAATGATAGTAACACTACACTCTTTCCTTGTCAGACCATATCTTGAGTATTAAATTTTGATTGTCACATTTTAGAAGGAATTCTGATAAACTGGATAGCATTTATACTATCCACACTGGATACCCACACATACACACACACACACACACACTGTATCCATACTGAATCTTTTGGTGACTTGGACACAGCAGGGTCACTGCTTGGAGAGGAGGTATTATATTCATAGGTTTCTCTACTAAAGGTTCCATATGCTAGGTAGTTAGACATGAAGTTTGAATCAGGCTCAGTTGCTGGGCAAACTTGTCTCTAAGGAGGTTTAGGCTACCTTTTCTCTTACTCATTACTTCATTAAGTCCCTTATGTTGGCACCCCTAGAAATAATTTTATTTATAGCTCGTATCTAAGACCTTCCCCAAAAAGGGAGTATATTTTTAAAGGCTTCTTATTATTCAATATGAATCAGATACAGGAAGGCAGCTTAATTTTAATCACAAAAGTAATACTAAACAAAAAAAATCAGTACACACTAACGAAATTGTATCCTTTGATTTAATTTATAACAACAGATTTACTTTGCTGGACGGATGATACTGAAATTTATTAAAGTTTTAATGACTTCGTTGGATGCCTAGGATGAAAGGCAAAATACTCATCCTCAAATTTAAAGTCCACCACAATCTGACTTCCACCTATCTTTCCAGACTTATTTCATATGAATATTCTTCACATACTCTCTGTCTTAATCAAATTGGTTTGCTATCTATTCTCCATACACAACATTCTATCATCTACATCCACTTTATACACAATGAATCTCCTGTATCTGGAATTTGCCTCCTTCTAACCTCCTTACACAATCCTTTACTTTATTCAGTGCATACCTCCAGAAGAGGTAGTGTCAAGAGTGGGAGTGAGAATCAGCAATTTTGTCCAACTACCTTAACACACTTCTACAACAACTGCTAAGCCTCCTCTATAGGCACTGTAATACCTCCTCTACAACAACCTAGAAAATATTTCATGCTGAACTCTGAATAAGAAAACCATGAAAAAAATCACAGTGAATTATTTTTCTAGCCCAGGGCAGCTTTGGAAAATAAACAGAAAGGTCTTAGGATACTGGTTTGAGGCTGAGACTGAATGTCAGAGCAAGAGATGCAGGGCAGAAAGAGATCATAGGGAACCCCTGAAAATGTGCTGGGAACAGAAGCAGGCACCAGCTGGCTGCTTTGCGGCACATTAACAAGTTATGAGTGTGGAAAGGAGCAGTTGCAAGAGAAAACTACCTGTGTACAGAATAAAGAAACAAATTCCAAAAATCTTAGCTCTGTGACTGTGAGTGAGCCCAAGAACACAGTGAGGACTCAGTTCTTACCTTTATCTCTCCTTTAGCTTGCAGTGGAATAACAAGGGCAGGAGAACAAGACCAATGAGTATCCAACAGTTCAGATGCTCTTAACATATAATAACTTCACAGAAGGCTAACAATGAGTGAGTCCAATTGTAATCTGCTTGAACTCAACCACACACAATCCAACAAATCCAGAACTGGATTTGGAACATGCAGAACTCAGCAGAAGGGCAGTGACCAAACATCCCTTTAGATCACACCAGTTTGGGAACCCTGAAATCTTGTAGGTCCCAAGACTCAGCTGTGAAAGTAGAAAAAGGACATAAAAAGATAGAAGCTCAGTTGACGAATCCCACCCGTGACTCTCTGAAGTGAACGGAGTCCAATACTGATATAAAGTCCAAAGACAAGATGTCAACTGGAAAAATGAGCAAACAAGGTCTACTCAGTGGAGCATCAGCCCTTTTCTCTCTGCAGTGGTCAGCTACAACCTCAACTCCCCAGAAACCTTGTTGAAGGGACACACAGTGGGCACTGATCTTGGCACCTCTTACTCCTGTGTGAGAGTGTTCTAACATGAGAAGGTAGAGCTCGTTGCTAATGACCAAGGAAACAGGAGCATCTCAAACTTTGTCACCTTCAGCAACACAGAACGTTTAATTGGTGCTGCTGCAAAGAAACAAGCTGCATTGAAGCCCATCAGCACAGTTCCTGATGCCAAATGTCTGAGTGGTTGCAGATTTGATGATGCAGTTGTACAGTCAGACATGAAGCATTGGCCTTTTACCGTGGTGAATGACACAAACAGGCCTAAGGTCCAAGCGGAGTACAAAGGGGAGACCAAAAGTTTCTATCCAGAGGAAGTATTTTCTATGGTCTTGACCAAGATGAAAGAAATTGCTGAAGCTTACCTTGGGAAGACTGTCACAAATGTTGTGGTCACAGTACCAGCCTCTTTTAATGATGTCCAACATCACTCCATCAACGATACTGGAACCACTGCTTGTCTCAATGTGCTCCAAACCATCAAAGAACCAACTTTTGCTTCAATTCCTTATGACTTGGACAAAAAAGTTGGTGCTGAGAGAAATGTGTTGACCTTTGACCTTGGAGGTAGCACTTTCAGTGTCTCCATTTTTGCTATTAAAGATGATATCTTTGACGTCAAGTCCACATCTGGAGTACCCACTTGGTGGAAAGGACTTTGACAGCATATTGGTCAACCATTTCACTTCAGAGTTCAAGTGATAGCACAGCAAAGACATCAGTGAGAACAAGAGGGCTGTTTGCTGTCTTTTGCATTGCTTGTGAATGTGCAAAGAATACCTTTGTAGTAGCAAGCACCCTAGCCCACCCAGGATGGCCTGCTAGCACAAGTTCTTTGATCTGGTTTGCTAAAGGAAAGAACTTTTAAAGAGGTCAACAATTTTACTTTAATTACAGAGAAGTAGAAAATCTACAGAGAGATTAGCACAGAGATTCAACAGATAGGGCTCCTACTGTCTGAACAAAGTAATACAACCACCTACATGTACCACTAGATCAGAGAGCAGAAACCCCTGAGTAATTGGGGGTCTCTTAACAAATGGCTACTCAGAGGCCTGTCCGGGGAATCAAAAGGTCCTTCTTTCGAGTGAGTACCCGAAGCAAAATGCTGACTTCCCAGAATATATAACAAAGACTTGGCCCCTGATTGGCTCAGAGGCAGAAGGCATGAAACTTACTTGACTCAGTCAGCTGTGAATTATTAGGGTTCAAAGGAGATTAACCCTTCAGATGTTTACAATTTAGCCTGAGATTGGCAAAGTGAACTCCAAAAAGAAAAAAACAAAAATCCTACCTTGCTTGCACTTACAACACTCTCTTCCAGTACTCAGGACAGTTTTGAGATTGACTCCCTCTATGAAGGTATCAAGTTCTATATATCAATGACCTGAGCCCATTTTGAAGAGCTGAATGCTGATCTCTTCCATGGCACACTGGATCTTGTGAAAGAGGCATTAAGAGATGCCAAGCTAGATAAATAACAGATTTATAACATCATCCTGTTGGGTGTTCCACTTGAATCCCCAAAATCCAGAAGCTTCTGCAATACTTCTTCAATGGCAAAGAGCTTAATAAGAGTATCAATCCTGATATGGCTGTTGCTTATGGTGCAGCCATCCAGGCTGCCATTTTATTTGGAGATAAATCTGAGAATGTGTAGGTTTTGCTGTTGTTGTATGTCACTCCTCTTTCCCTTGGAATTAAAGAACAAGCAAACAGCTAAGTATAATCCTAAAGGGGAAAAAAAACCCTTTCCAATAAGATATAACAAGGATGTCTATTATCACTATTACTACTTAATATTGAACTCAAAATGGTAGTCATAACAATAAGACAAAGATAATAAACTGAAACACAGGAAATGAGGGAAAAAAATCACATTTGCTGATGATATGTTTTACTTAGAGAACCCTAGAGAATCAACTAAAAAATTTAATTAAAACAATTAACTTCAGAAAAATTGCAGGATATAAAGTATACACACACACACATATCATCATTATCAGCAGAAGCAGCATTTCTCTTTATTACCAACAAAACTCATCAGGAAAATATAGAAATAGAAATTCTTTTTAAAATAACTACAGACAATATAGAATACTTAGGTGTCTACCTTCCAAAACACACATTAATTATATGAACACAATTACAAAAATTACAAATAAAGACATCTAAACAATTAGAAATTAATTTTTCATGGATATTCCAAGGCAATATGTTAAAAGGGTAATGCAGTGCCAATTAATATACTTATTCAGTGTGATACCAATCAAATAATTACTTTATAGAACTAGAAAGGGTTAAGAATATTAAGAGGTTCAATGAAAAAAATGAGAATGAAGAAGGCCTAAGAGTACCAGATTTCAAACTTTGCTGGGTAAAAAGTAGAAAGCTCAATCAGTGTATTAGCTACTCAGTACACGGAAGCAAATGATCACAATAACCTACTGTTTGATAAATCAAAGATGCTAGCTGTTGAGGTAAGAACTTACTATTCCACAAAAAAACTATAGGGAAAACTGGAAAGTAGTATGGCATAAACTAGGCAGAGAGCAACATTGCATATTGTATACTAAGATAAGATCAAAATGGGTGCACAATTTAGACATAGAAGATACCATTATTTGAAAGCAAATAGTGAAACATGGAAGAAATTAACTATCAGATTTGTGTATTAGGAAAAGAGTTCATGACCAAAAGAGACATAGAGAGGGTCATAAGAGTTAAAATGGATAATTTTGATTACATTAAAAAGGTTTTGTTCAAATAAAGCCAATACATCTAAAAGTAGAAGAAGAGCCAGGACACAGGGGAAAATCTACATACGATGTTTCTCTAATAAAATCTCATTTATAAAATACACAGGGAACTAAGTAAAATTTATAAGAATAAGAGAAATTGCTCAATTGGTAAATGGTCAAAAGATATGAAGAGACATTTTTCCGAGGAAGAAATCAAAACTATCTATAGCTATATGACAACATATAAATCATTAACATTTAGAGAAATGTAAACGAAAACAAGTCTGTGATACCACTGTACTCCTATCAGATTGGCTTAGAAAACAAACAAAAAAAAAGGAAAATGACAAAATGACAAATGTGAGGAAGGGTGAAAAAAAAAAAACAGGTCAGGTAATGCACAGTTGGTGGAGCTGCAAACTAGTCCAACCATTCTGTAAAGAAACTTGGAACTAAACTCTAAAAGCTATTAAACTCTACATTCCATTTGACTCAGTCATACTGCTACTAGGTTTATACTTGAAAGAGATCAAAGAAAAAAAAGGACTCATTAATAAAAAAAATATTTATTGTTTTCTTTTTTTGTGGTGACAAAGAATTGGTAACATAGTGGTGTCTATTATTTGAGGAATGGCTGAACAAACTTCTGTTATATGAATGTGAAGGAATAATATTATGTAAGAAATGAAGAGAAATGGTTTTGGGAAAACCTGGGAAGAGTCATATGAGGTGATGCAGACTGAAGTGAGTAGAACCAAAAGAACAATATATATAGTGAAAGCAATCTTGTAAAAGATAACCAACTTTGGAGACTTTAGTAACTCTGACCCACCATAGTTTCAAACTCATGATGAAACACGCTATCTATCTCTAGATCAAGAACTGATGGACTCAGGGTATAGACTGACAAATTCCCTTCTAATTTCTTCTTCTTCTTCTTCTTCTTCTTCTTCTTCTTCTTCTTCTTCTTCTTCTTCTTCTTCTTCTTCTTCTTCCCTCTCTCTCCCTCCCCCTTTCCTTGTGTTAGGAACATGGTTAATATGGAGAAAATGTAGACATGATTTGTATGCCTATACTTACATGTATTGATTTTTATTCTTCTTCACTTCTTAGTAGTTGGGGAAGGGACAAAGAGGAGGGAGACAATTTGGAATTGGACAAAAAAGAATAGAAAGTATTATTATTATTTTTAAAAAAAAACACATAACTCAGGTATTGCCTCGTGCTGGAGTCCTTGATCCTTTAAGTTAATAGCATTCTCTTAAGTTTATTTCATATTGATGGATGTGTACTTTGCACTTTCTTACTTGTGCAAATGTTGTATTCCTCCAGTAGCATGCAAGCTCCTTTAGCATAAGAGCTATTTTATTTATTTCACTTTTGCTTTTGTGTCCCCAGAGATCACACAATGCCTTGCATATAGAAGCAACTTAATATGTATCTGCTGAACTGAATTAAATTGAAATATCAATAAACTTGTTTTTTGCTTTTTGAAGGGGGCGGAGCAGGGCAATTGGAGTTAAGTGACTTGCCCAAGGTCATACAGCTAGTAAGCGTTAAGTG
>CM053585.1:323027766-323043874 GCA_028646515.1 Pseudochirops corinnae | reverse complement strand
AATTATTATGAGAATAATTGCAGATGGACTTGAAAACCATATATTGGTCTTTAAGTCACGGAGACCTAAGTTCAGATCCTGCATTTAACTTCTCTCACCCTCAGTTTCCTCATTATAAAATGGGAATAATAATCTCAACTACCTCACCGGGTTGTTATGAGGATCAAATGAGATAATATTTGTCAAATATTTTCCAAACTTTAAAGTGATAGATAAACTTTAACTATAGTTATTGAGAAGGGGTAAATAGGTTCCACCAGATTTACAAGGAGCAGTGAAACCCCAAAATCATTAAGAACCCCAGTTATGGATAAGGTTCTAGGTCAGATACAGGTACAAGACTCTCCATCAACTCCTAGTTGACTTCAAGGTCATGTTCCAAATTTGGGTTTATGATTAGTTAGTAACAGAGCTGGACCCCAGTGTTCTTGAATCTTAAACCAGTTCTCTCGCCATCACAATATGCTACCAACTAGGTCTTTAAAAGTAGCCTTTAGGGAACACAAGTTAGTGTAGTGCTTTACACACTTCACATTTTGTTCTTCTAAGTTAGTTATTTTTGAAAGAGTCTTCCTGACAGTGCACGTGAATAATCCACACCACTTCACCTCCATGAAATATTCTTGGAAACTAAAACTCTCCCAAATGTCCAACTTTCTGACAAGGCCAATATATTTTATGTTTGCTGATATCATATGGCATATTTCCCTACCATTGCCACTATTGTACTAGATTTCCCCGTGGCAGGATTATTTTTCTTCTCTTTGGCATAGTTTCATTTCTTCTGATGTCCACTGTGAATGGCTTGTGAGCGCTGATCTTGACATTCTCCCATTCATAATGAGCCAGGGTAATGTACACTTGATGGTTTAGAGATTTGCCCTATTAGAGATAGGTGATAGTTAGACTTGGCATAAGGCAATGGTAGAGCCAATGATGCTTTTTGCCAGAAGGATTTTCACTTTATTTACCAAGGATGCACTAGTATAGTGCAAAGGATAATCCACTATTGGTCAAGAACTTGATTCACATTATAAATATTCTCTTTATCAGCTATTTGACTATGGTCAAGTCATTTACTGTCTCTAAGCCTCTGTTCCCTCATTTGTAAAATCTGAGATAAAATATTTGTGATATCAGCCTTCTCTGGTGGTTGAGATACTCAAATGAAATAATATAAGCCATATGCTTTGTAATCATAGTTTCATATGAATGTCAGTTGTTATCATCTGATAGGGTTGCTATTTTTGGTTGGTTGCTGCCAAAACCTTTTGTCTGTGTTTTGTATTCCCCAAAGTACCTATTTCCAACCTCTTGTTCTTTCTTGAAGTATTTCCACACAACCTCTTTTCCCTCCTTCTTATCATGGTTCCTAGATTTCTACTCTGTGGAGAAAAACAGCCCGTTTGTCAAGTTCCTTCCTTTTCCCTATTGTTCATTTTAGAATTCTTTGATATCATCTAATATCTTCTGCACTTAGCAAACTGCCTGGCACATAGGCACTTCATAAATGTTTATTGATTGAGTATGAAGAATTGGTTTTTCTTCTTAACAAGGTTAACCCTTTTGCTTTTGCCCAACTCCTCCTGTATTCTTAAGTAGCTATATTCCTGCAAGTAAACTTTTCACTATGTTTGTCTTTTCATAATCTACTGGTTCTTTTCCTGCAGCCTAAAGCCATATGAAATCACGCCATCCTAAAACAAAAATAAGCAAATAAAAAAAAAAAACAAACCTCTACTCTTGATCCTATAATCTGTTCAAGTTAAAGTCCTAGATTTCTGCTTTTTGCAACCAAATGTCAGAAAAGTTTTCTATATTCATTGCTTCTATTATACTCTCCTATCACTCTTTTCTCAGTCTCCTTTAATATGGCTTCCAATCTCACCATTTAATTTAAATTGTTTTCTCCAGGGTTGCCAGTGATCACTTAGTTGCCCAAACCAATGGGTTCTTTTCTGTTCTTCATCCTTTGTGATCTCTCTGCAGCATTTGACACCATTCACTACTCTTCTCCCCTTCATGTATACACTTTACTCCTTGGATGCTCATGATACTCTCCTTCCTGATTCTCCTTCCACTTGTCTGGCTAACCTTTTTTCAGCATCCTTTGCTACCCTCCTCTCCACATAACTGTTAATTCATTCAAAGCTTTGCACCAGGAGCAGCAAATTTACAATCAGATCTTAAGAGCTGATTGTTAAATTTGAAATTAGCAGTGCTATAAATCTCTACATTGCCACCAGTTGTATTCCCAGAACATAGATTTAACCATGTCACTATCCTACTGAAAATATTTTAGTGACTTCCTAATGTCTCTAGGGGGAAACTTTTTTGCTTGACATTGAAAGCCCTCCCTGATTAAACTATAGCCTACATTTCTAGGCTTATTGCACATTCATCACCTTGGACAGTCTGTGTGTGGCTTACTTTTTAACATTCACAATATTCTATCTCCCACCTCCATACTACCTTCCCATTCTGGAAGGAATGCACTCCTTCCTCATCTCTAGAATCCCTTCTTAGAATCCCTAGCTCCTAGTAAAATTCAACTAAAGGACATATCCCCAATTTGCTTTTCTTGGTGCTCCCCCAAATTGCTTTGTATTTACTGTGCATTTATTTTCTATTCACATATATATGCAGGCTTTGTTTCACTTACATATCGTTAGCCCTTTGATGACAGGGATTGTTTCATTTTTGTCTTTGCATCTCTAGGACATACTGTAGCTCTTGGAATACAGTGATTACTTAATCAATGCTTCTTAAATGATGAATGACTCCAGGAAAAATTCCCAAACATGTGAATAAAGGGGTGTTAAGTGAACACATAGAAAAAGAGACTGCATAGAAGCAACAAGTCTCCATCAAGGTCAGCTCACACCAGCCTAACTTTCTTTCTTTCTTGAAAAGGCTGACAGAGCAAAAGAATAGGGCAATCTCTAGATACAGCCTAAGCAAATTTCAGCCAATCATTTGATAAAGTTTCATACACTACATTTTGTAGATGAAGAGGAGAGAGATGCTCTAAATGAGAGCATAATTAAGCAAAGTCAGAACTGCTTGAATGATCAGACTTTTGTAGTAATTACTAATGATTAAACATCAGACTAAAAGTACTTATGCAGTGATATGTCCTGAGGATCTATGCTTAGGACTGTGGTTTTTAACATTTTGACCAATGACTTATATAAAGGGCACAGATTGTTTATGAAATGTGCTAGTGACATAAATCTTCAGTATTTATCTAATACACTGGAAAATAGTAGAATTGAAAAGAGGTCTTAACAAGCAAGAGCACTAGACCAAATCTGATATAATTCAGTCTGGTAGAGATTAATATAAAATAATATAAAGAATGACAATAAAATGGACAGTGTTCAAGGTAAATAAAATCTTGAAGGCCCTGGCATATATGACATATCAGGTGAAAAAAATGAAGGTGTTCAGACAGTAGAAGAGAAGACTTAATGGGGACCTGCTCAAGGTCACGAATATAGTATGTGGCAGAAATGGGATTCAAATCCTGTTCCTCCAAATACAATAAGAGTTTCTTCCATTCTTGCCAGTGTTTTGGATTTGCATGAGTCTTGGGGACAATGACTTTGTGTCTCTAAAAAGGGAATTTCCTTAAAGTGCTAAGTGCATTGTGTTGAAAAAGAACTTGGAATTAGAGTAACTAGACTTGAATTTGCACCCTTTCTGTGGGTCGGCATAATATACTGAGCATAATAGAACAAACAACTATATGATAAAAGGAAGTTGTAATAGGGGACTAAGCCATGAGTGTGCAATGGAGTCAAAGGCTTTGCAATAGAGCAGTATTTATATTCCTGAGCTTTGAGATGGCCTTTTTGAGTATTAAATGGCTACTCAGTTGCTCTTTACCCATGCACCTCCCACTCCCAGGACATTATTTTGTCACTTCCCCTTTGCTCCTCAGGCAATGTATTATTTTCTTTCAAGAGGTTTTTTTTTTTGGTAATAAAAATTGTGAAAATATTATATATAGTATAGAGCCTCCCATATTTATATGTGTTTTCTCTCTATCTAGATGCATCATTGGAATTCTCATCCTCGGTAATTAATAGATATTCAATGTCTTCTGTTAAGAATTTAATCAGCTTATATCTGAGGGGAAACTGGTAAAGTGTCTTGCTAGTAATTCTTGGGCCACCATGAAAGGTTTCAGTCAATAACTGTGGATTTTATTTGGCCCCATGACTTTTCCAGTTTTGCAGTTTCATTATATTAGTTTTGCAAACATTTAAATTGCCAGCAATTGTCAACATATTTTCTTCTTTGGGATTGATTCTCTATTTCCTGAGATATTTTTTCTTCCTTTTTAAAAACCTTCTCAGGCCTCTGCAATGAAGATTTTGGTTTCTGTTAGCCCGTGTGTTTGGTTTGTTGTACTGTTCTGACTCCTTGTATCATACATTTTGTCTTCAGATGCTAATGACAATAATCAAGGATTTCTGAAATCTTTTGTTTTCCCGATTCCTTTTCACATATGTATTTTTTATCCTTTAATATCTTTTAAAACCTCTCAAAAGTTGTATTTGCCATGGTGATGTCTGATGCTTATTCTTAAGGGAATTCCTTGATAATTTTACTGTTCCATTTGTGATTCTCGCTGTGGCAAAAGTTGCCATATATATTGCTATGTGCAGGTAATGAAATATCTTCACACTTGTAAAATAATGGAGGAGAATACATTTGTAATCATTATGCTAGATACTACCATTTAAAATTAATATATTTTATTATATTATATGTACATAATAAATATTATACTATATTAGTGTAGTGTTAGTATCTTTGGTCTCAAAAAAACACCCTAAATTCCAAATGCAAATCTAAATATTACTATCGCTTTTTAAAAATAATTTGAGACAGTGCTCTATGGTACATCTGTTTTCTTATTAGTTTTCTTAATTTAAGAGCTCTTATTAAATGAAAATTTTCATGTCTTTAATTTTTTGCTCTTCAGATTTTGATAGTATTTCAACTTTCTCTCTTAATACTTCCATCTAGGCCAGCAGTTCTCAACCTGTGGGTCGTGACCCCTTTGGGGGTCGAACAACCCTTTCATAGGGGTCACCTAAGACCATCGGAAAACACATATTTCTGATGGTCTTAGGAACCAAGACATCACTCCTCTCCAGGTGGATCTGCCCACCGCAGATACACCTGCATACAAGTATGAAAGGGTCGTGGCACTAGGAAGATTGAGAACCACTGATCTAGGCTTAGGAAAGAAACTATTATTTTATGATTTCCTTGCCCTACTGAGCAGCATAGAGACTTAAGCTGGATGTACTATCATAATTATTTTTAAAATGAAGCTTTTGCTATACATGGTAATATTGTTTCCAATTTTATTATTTTGTAGCATTGGCATATAATGACAATATCTATGTCTTCTGAGAACTTTCTCTGTATGTGTGTTTTAACCTCTTTATTGGTTAGTGTCATCTGTCTTGAAATATCTCTAGTAGGAGGAATATCAGTATTTCTTATTTGCCCCAATATATCTTATATTCAGGACAGCTCGATGGTGTAGAGAGTAGAATACCATGTCTGGACTAAGGAAGACTTATCTCCTGGAGTTCAAATCTGGCCTCAGAGACTTACTAGCTGTGTTACCCTGGACAAGCCACTTAACCCTCTTTATTTCAGTTTCCTTATTTGTAAAATGAGCTGGAAAAGGAAATGGCAAATCACTCCAATATCTTTGCCAAGAAAATCCTAAATGGGGTCAGAAAGAGTCAGACATGACTGAAAATGACAATAAGAGCAATCTCACATTCTTCTTCTATCAGAATATGGACTAATGCCACCCAATGCACGGTTGTCTGTGATAATGATAGTTTTAAGGAGAGGCAGTCTGCAACTCTATGCCATCTTGTCTGCTCAGCGGCACAATGTATAAGAGTGCCAGGCCTGGAGTCAGGTAGACCCCAGTTCAAATCTGGCCTCACCCATTTACTAGTTGTTTGACCCTAAGAAAGTCACTTCAGCCTGTTTGCCTCAGTTTCCTCATCTGTTAAATGAGCTGGAGAAGAAATTGGACAACCATTCTAATATGTTTTCCAGGAAACCCCCCAAATAGGGTTGTGAACAGTTGGATCTGAATGAAAAAACAATTCCATTAGATAATTGGTATATACATTTTGTCTATCCTAGTGGAAAGAAACCTATCCCTGTCTCTTATTTTCATGCAGGTTTTGCCAATGTTTTTCAATATATCCTCCAACTCAGTGGATGGAGACTTTCAGGCCATTATCAAGCTCTTCATCTATTTTCTATAACACTTGTTCCATGACCAATGAACCCCTTTGTAGGATAAAGTTAATAATAATGACAATAATCAAAGTGAGTGTTCTGTTAATGCTCTGAATGGTTAGCTTACATTATGTCCATTCAGGCATTTCTAGATGTGGTAGAGAGAAAAAAGAATTGGCACAACCTACATCAAGGGAGTTTTGTGGGGAAAAAATTCTATACCTTGAAGTGAAATTTAAGGTATGTTACTGTTATAAGTCCAAAGATGTCATTTTTACTTGATCATCTCTGTTTTGTAGAAAAGGCAAGCATATATCTCCCGTTGCCCTTAGTTTAGTAGAATGCTTGAAAGTAGGGAACTTAATCCTGATACAGACATTTAAACATAGAATGAAGATAGCTATTAGAACATATGATCAAAGACTCAGCTGAATGGGATCTTAGGAGATCTAATCCAATCTCCTCATTATCTAGAGATGGACACTTTTAGGCCCAGATGGGTAAGTGTCTTGTCCAAGGTTCTGTGTTAAGTTGTAGATCCAGAGCTTTATTATCAAAAGTTGGGAAAATTTCAGCCTGTATTATATTAAAAGTGGTAATGTTTTGCAGAACACTAGTATTAAAATCACTAAACTGAGAATAAAAACATAGTCTTGGCTCTGCTACTAACTAGTCGACTGTGTGACTTTAGGGAAGTCATTTCCCTCCTCTGGGTCTAAGTTTATTCATCTATGAAATGAGATGGTGTACATCCACATTCTCTAAGATTCTAACATTCCATGAATTTCTGCTTCTAAGGTATAATTTGGGTCTCATTTTATGGTTAAGGCATTTTATTTAACATTATTTTTCCACTTTTGAAATTAAAGCAAAATATTAAGTATTTCATCAGAAAAAAAATACTATCACATACTGCACTTGCTTTATTGAAATGAAATATTTTCTTACCACTTAAACGTTTAACATGAATGGCATGTCAGTTCCAATTTGTGACAGAGTGCTAAGTTAATCTGGCCCTCATGCTCACAGGGCTGTTCAGAACACATCCCAGGAAATAATAACGTAATTGTCTAAGTATCACAACAGTAAGGGCTGGAGTGAGGTTACATGCAACTCCATTTCCCCTGCTGACTTCAGAGTCTGACTGTCAATAACCTGTATAGAATGTGGAGGGATATTAAGTGTATTTGTGAAAATTATGTCATTCTCCTTTTGAAATAGTCTCATCTTGGAGACTACCTAGCATAAGCATCTACAGCTGGGTAGCCTAAGGTCCTCTATACATCTGATGTACACATGAGAAAATTTGTGTGTCTTGCATACCTTTGCTGAAAGTTAATCCATTTCTAGAATAATCATTTATTAAGCTCCTATTTTGTGCTTGGATCTGAAGATTATAAAAAGATAAATTAGAAATTTAAACTCTATTATGAGATTAACAAATAAATATTATATATGTATATGTATATGTGTATATACATATATGTATATGTATATGTATGTACATATGTGTGTATATATATGTATGATGAAAGCATAAAAGAGGTAAAAAAAAGTGCTACTGATCAAATGGAGAGATGACTCTCAGCTATTTAACTTCTAACTATCACAACGTGAAAAGTTGTGAAGACACTGCATCTGAGATAACTTGAAGCATGTCAAAGACTGAGGTGGAGAGTAAGGTGTTCTAGACATAGGCACTACAATAGGAAAAGATGTGGTGGCAGGCAAGTCCAGTTTGACAAGATTATAGAATACATGAGTGAAAATTAACTCAGACAATGGTTGGGGAGATTGATACTGGAATCATATTATGGACAACTTTGAGACTAAAGGTTTGATGTTTATTTAGTAGGGAATGAAGAGCCATCAATGATCTTTTGAACAGGATAGGGATATTATAATACTTGTGCATTAGGAAATTCAAGTTAATAGTATGCATTATAATGCAAGGGGAAAGACAGAATATGGGGAATTGCATTGAACTGTTGCAAAAAGTGGTCCAGGAAAGAGGCAATAAAGATCCAACCTAGGCTGTAGGTTATTGGGATCATAAAACAGGAGGAGATGCTAATTACAAAGTTGTCACATAGAGAGGGGTTGCCTTGATTCCTTTAAAGTCTTTGCTGCCAGGTACCTCTTCATGTCATCTAGGACCCAGTTTTTCAGGGTCTCCTCCTCTCTTATCAATTGGTAACCTTGAGAAAAGATCTTACCTTCACTCAAAATCAAATACCAGTGATGGGTGATAAGTAAGAGCATGCCCATGTATTTCTGGACCTGACATAAAATGGGCTTGAGGCTTCTCCTACAGAGGACTGAAGTTGCATTTGGAAGAGGCCCAATCAAAGAGTGCATAAGTGCTTCTTTCATAATGCAAGGATACGTTTCAGTTACCTAGGAGAATAGCTTTATAAACAGAGGCAGTAAAAGAATGAGGAAATGTCTAAAGTAGTTAAAAGAATGATTAGGGGAAAGAATCAGAACTAAATTAATATTCTATGGACTAAATAACATGCCCTCCTGTTAGAAAATCAATATCTTTTGTGGGAGATAGCAAAGTGTGTTGCAAAGAACTTTAAATAATACACTGAGATTTTTATATTTGAATCTGGTAGTATTAGGGAGTCACTGAAGTTTACTGAATATATCTGTGTAAAGGGGAGGAACAATCTAACCTGCACTTTAGAACAATTAATTTGTCGGCTGAGGGGAGGATCAAGTATAGAAAGTAGAGACCAGAGGAAGGGAGACCAATTAGAAAACTATTGAAATAGTCCAGGAGGGAGAATATGACAACCTGCACAATGATGGTGACTATGTGAATACAGTGGAAGAGACATATACGAGATAAGCTGTAAATCTAAATAAAAAATAATAAAACAAATATTTGCCAACAGATTGAATATGTAGACTGAGTTTTGGTGACTCAATTAGCATTTATTAAAGCATATACTCTAAAGCAGGCAAAGGGCTAAGTGCTGAAAACACCAAAAAAAAAAAAAGTTCACAATCTAGTGGGGGATGACAGCATGTAAACAGCTATTTATAGAGGATAAATTGGGAGTAATCTCAAAGGGAAAGCACTAAGGTTACAGAGGTCTAAGAAAAGCTTCTTGAAGAAGGTGAAACTTTAGCCGAAACTTGAAGGAAGCTGCAGATGATAAGAGATAGAGATGAAGGAGAGTGTTCAAGCCTGGGGCATAGACAGTGAGTTGGTGAGTGCTTGAAGTAGGCCAGCCCCATAGTCTAACATAAGGCAGACTGGGCCTATAGCAAACAGGGTGATTGCATTGTCAGAAGAGAGATGAGGGCATATAACACATTTCATTGGGTTAGAACTGACATGATTTGACAACTAATTGGATAGGAGGGAAGACAAGGAGGGAGGAATCAAGGATGACATCTAAATTACAAGTCTGTGTGGGTAGGAGGGTATATTAGGAAGCACCCTGGCACACCCAGTATGGCCTGCTAGCACAGGTTCTTTGATCTGCTTTTAAAGGAAAGACTGCTCAAAAGTGGTTAACAATCCTACTTTTGTTACATTCACTACTTCAGGGGAAAAAGGTCAACACACCCTGAAAATCAGAGAAAATACAAGCAGAGGAAATACAAGGAGAGAAATTAGAACAAAGACCAACAGACAGGACTCCAGTTGTCTAAGTAAAGCAATATTGCTAAACACTTAACACACATCATTGGATTGAGGGAGCACAGACATCTGAACAGTCAGGGGACTCTGTACATATGGCTACTCAGAGTTTGATCAGGAAATCAAAAGATCCTTCACAAGAGTGAACCCCCAAAGCAAAATACCAACTCAGGATATATGCACTTCTCAGAGTCAGAAGGCATCACAAACCTCATGACTGCATAATTAGGTTAGTATCAAAAGGTGTGAAAGCCTTCCTACAAGCAAACTTCCTCTAAGCAAACTTCTCTTTAAGCAAGTTTCTCGCCCAATGGGCTCTATGTGATTCAGGATGTATCATAGCTGGGCACATAGACCTATTCATGGGAAGGGAAGATATTCCTATTTCATTAACATTACAGAGGTTGGTAGTACTCTTGAGAGTGATAAGGAAGTTAGGAAGAGACATTATCTTTTGTGCATTTTTCAAAGGTCTTTAATCACCTGATGAGGTTTTTATTTAAATGTATACTTAGTGTGGTGGGGTAAGAAAAGTATTTAAAAGAATAGTAGTCAAGGTACAAATCAAACAATATGTTAATCAATAAACAGAGAAATCAGCAACGTAAGTAAATTTAAGACATTTGAACTATAGAAGGTAAAGGAGTAGAAGGGAAGTGGAATAAACATTGTTTAAAAATCTTCTAGGTCAGCTGGGTAGCACAGTATATAGATTGTTGGCCTTGTAGTCAGGAGGACCTGAGTTCAAATGTAGTCTCAGACACTTACTAGCTATGTGATTCTGGGCTAGTCACAGTTTGCCTCAGTTTCCTCATCTGTAAAATGAGTTAGAGAGAAAAATGGCAAACCACTCAGTATCTTTGTCAAGAAAACCTCAAATGAGGTCATGAAGACTTGGACATGACTCAGATGATTGAAAAACGAATGGCATCAGGAACTGGGCTCAGTGCTTTTGAAATATTATCTCCTTTGATTCTTGTAACAATCCTGAGAGAGAGGTGCTATTATTATTATTGTTGTAAATGACAATTTACTGTTGAGGAAATTGAGGCAGGCAGAGACTTGCCCAGGGCTACTTAGCTTGAAAGTGCCTAAGGCTGGATTTGACTTATGTATTTCTGACTCATGACACAGTGCTTTAATCCATTGTACCACATAACAATCTCAAAGCAGGAGGAGGTTGGATGTGAGATGAGACTAGGAAAGCCCAAATTAATCATAGTGCTAAAGTGTTGACTTAAATGAAAATGGAGTTAAAATCAATATAAGAAAATAGAGGAAACCAAAGCTTAACAATTACACCTTTAATTGTGAATATATCAATCAAATAAAATGAAACAAAAATAAATAATTACAGACTAATTAAGAAGTGGAACCTGACAATTGGCTGCATCTAAGAGCTTGTTACTGGGAACTTGCAGGCTAGGAGTGGGGGATGTGGTATCCTTTGGTTGGACCAGTCCTGTTGCTTGGGCTAGTAACAAGAAAGGCTCTTCTTCAGGTTAACTATCTGTTTTAAACTTACCCTAATAGACAGATCTGTCCTACCTGTTTCAGAAGTAAGGAAAGTCAGAGACAAGATGGGGTTTGCAATTCAAACAATGTCATGGGCAAACCAGAGGAACTACAGACAAAATGGAGTTGCTTTAGCTTTCTCTGTTGTCCCCAAGGGAAAAAAAAAATCATAATTTGAAAAAAAAAGATAAATAGAAGAAAATATAAACCTTACTCTTATAACTTTAAATCTGGATGGATTAAACAATCGAATAAAATGAAAAAGTTACAGATCAGATAAGTAAGCAAAATCTTACAAACTGTTCCTTACAAGATAAACAAAGTTATACACAAAATATAACTGAGGGGATCAAAAAAAATTTGCTCTACATCAAGTGAATCCAGAAAAGCAGGCGTTACTATCCTGCTCTCAAAGAAATCGAAACAAACACTAAAAAAGAGAGACAAGAACTACATTATGCTGAATGGACCTATAGAAAACAAACCAATATAAGTAATAAAATTATATGCTTCAAAGGCATTAGCATCCAAATTCATAAAAGAAACATTATCCGAGCTTCAAGAAGACACAAACAGTAACATAGTAGTGGCAAGAGACTTCAATATCCGTTTATCAAATTCTAACAGAAAGGTAAACAAAAGAGGAAATATGGAACTGAACAAATTAATGAAGAAATTAGAGTTAAAAGACCTATAGTATCTTCTAAATGAAACAGTTAAAAAAAAACCCAACAACAACCCTATACGTGTTCTCTTTACCACATGAAACCTTTACAAAAATTGACCATGTAGGAGAATACACATATATTGCAAACAAATGTAAAGATGGAGAAATAGTCAATATATTCTTTCCAGGCCACAACACAAGAGAATAGAAATTGGTTTGGAGACTGCAAACAAAAGATATAAACCCCAATGGGAGACTAAATAATGAAATCTTAAATAATAATTGAGTCAAAAAAGTCATAGATATAATTAATAACTATATAAAAGAAAATGACAATGATGAAATATCATACTAAAATTTCTAGGGTGCAACTAAAGCAGTCCTCAGGGGAGAAATCATACCCTAACAATCATACTTTAAAAAAATAGAATAAGAATTGTTTAATGAACTGAATACACATTTAAAACAAAAAAGAGAAGATATTAAAAATTAGAAGAGAGAGAAATTAGAAATAAAAAACTTCATATAAATGATAAATAACACTAAAAGCTGATTCTTTGAAAAAAAAATCAAATTGATAAACCTTTAGCTAGTCTGATTAAAAAGAAGAGAGCATAAAATCAAATCAATAAAATAGAAAATAAGTTAAGTAAAATCACAGTAAAATCAGAAGAATAAAAAAAATAATTAGAACATATTACATATAGGTATGCTAACAAAACTGAAAATAAAGAAGAAATAGTGGAATACCTTCCAAAATATAAAATACCCAAACTATCAGAAGATCAGCTAAAGATCTTAAATAACTCCATCTCAGAAGAGGAAATAAACCTAGATAAAGGAACAACCAAAGGAAAAAATCCCCCAGATTCTTGGGTGAATGCTATTAAACATTTTAAAAACAGTTATTATGTATACTTCACCAATGATTCTCAAAAATTAAGAAAGTACTCTACAGAATCATTTTTTAAATTAACTTTTGTTTATTTTTAGTTTATATCATTCATTTCCACAAGATATTGAGTTACTAATTTTCTCCCCATCTTTCCCCTACCCACCACCCCAAAACAGAGATCCCACTGTATACCCTCTCCCCCAATCTGCTCTCTCCTATATCCTCCCTCATCACTCTTCTGACTTTCTGGTAGGGCAAGATGGATCTCCCTACCCCAGTGCCTGTATATCTTATTTCCCAGTTATATGTAAATAATAGTAATAATAAATACACACACACACACACACATATATTTAAAACATTTGATTTTAAAACTTTAACTTCCAGATTCTTTCTCTTCCTCCCTCGTTACCCACCCCTACTGGGAAGACAAACAATTCAATACAGGCCGTATATGTGTAGTTACACAAAACAGCTCCAAAATGTACATAGTGTGAACGACTGACTATATTTTCCTCCTTCCTAAACTGCCCCCCCACTTGTTCTATTCTCTACTTTGTCACTGTCCCTTTACAAAAGTGTGTGCTTCTAACTACCTTCCCCCAACCTGCTTTCCCCTCTGTCATCCCCCTTCTCATCCCCTTCCCCCTACTCTCCTGTAGGGCAAGAAATCCAATTCAGAGTGTATGTCATTCCCTCCCTAAGCCAAATTCAATGAGAGTAAGGTTGAACCATTTCCTTTTGCCTTCCTGTTCTTCCCCTCCATTGTAACAGTTTTCCCTTGTCTCTTTTATGAGATGAATAACCCCATTGTGTCTCTCCCTGTCTCCTCTCATTCTATTCCTCTCCCACCTCTCAATTTCACCTTTTAAAATATCATCTCTTCCTATTCAATTGATCCTGAGCCCTCTGTCTATGTATACCTGTACACATATATATACACATACCCACATATGTATTCATACACATATATACCCTCCTATATAGACATATGTGTATGTATACATGCAACTGGGTAATAAGATAGACAGGTACTGGGGTAGGGAGATACGTCTTACCCTGCTATAAAGTCTGAGGGGTGATGGGGGAGGATACATTAGAGAACAGTTTGGGGGAGGGGAGATACAGTGGGATCACTGTTTTGGGGTGATGGGTAGGGGAAAGATGGGGAGAAAATTCATAACTCAAAATCTTGTATAAATGAATGATATAAACTAAATATAAACAATAGTTGACTGAGAAAAAATACTTGTGGTGCTTAATTTAAAAAATCATAATTACAAAGTGTTTCATAAAGAAATAATAAGCAGCCTAAATAGTTGGAAGAATATTCACTGCTCATGGCTAGGCCATGCCAATAAAATAAAAATGTTAAATGTATCAAAATTAATTTACACTTTTAATGCCATACCAATCAAATTACCAAGGAGTTACTTTATAGAGCTTGACAAGATAATAACGAAATTTGTTTAGAAAAACAAAAACTCTAGAATGTCAAGGAAAATGAGGGAAAATAAAGATGAAGGGGAGATATAACTTCACATCTTAATCAAACCGTAAAGCAGCAGTCAATTAAAACCATCTGGTGTTGGTTAAATAATAGAGAGATCAATCAATAAGCAAAGGAGTTTCAGAAACAATACATTCAACAGTCCAGTGTTTGGTATTTGATAAAGCAGAAAACAGAAATTACCCAGGGAAAAACTCCTTGAATAGAAAGTGCTGTGAAAATGGAAAAGTGTGGAAGAAATTAGGCTCAGACCAACACCATATGACACACTCCAGAATACATTCTAAAAGACTACATGATCTTAATATCATAGCTTAAAAAATTAGAAGAGAAACAAATCATGCTTCTCAGAGATGGGTGAAAGAGATATTCCTAGCTAAAGAAGACATAGTAGCAATTACAAATGATAAAATAGGTAACTTTGCTAAAAACTGAAAAGCTTCTGTATAGATAGTATTAAAGTATTTAGGATAAGAAAAGAAGTGGTCAAATAGGAAGAAAAATATCTTTATCTTAAATTTCTCTGATAAGGTTTTGGAATCCAACATATACACGTACATGCATACATACGTATGTGTAGGTATGTGTTTTGTGTATATGTATGTGTGTATATCTATCTAATCTACATACAGTATATTTGTGTATTACATGCCTACCTATGTATATGTGTGTATACACATACACATCGTTTGCCATTCCCCAATAGATAAATGATCAAAGGATGTAAACAAACAGTTCTTGAGGAAAATTGCTAAGTATTCATGACCACATGATAAAAAGGCTTCAAATCATTAATAGTAAGAAAAATTCAATTTAGAAAAACCTGAGGTGTTGCCTTATGCCACAAATTTCAAAAAAATGCCAAAAACTGCAATAGTCAGTATTGGAAAAGGTATGGGAAGATAAGCATACTAATAGATTATTGGTGGAACTCTTTAGTGGTTACAAATATTTTGGAAAGCAATTTTAAATTATGAAAATAAAGTCATCCATAGCTTTTCAACCAGATTCCATAACTGGGCTTATATACCAAGGAAGATACTGAAAAGGAAAAAGTTCCTATATAGCCGAAGTATTTATACCAGCACTTTTTCCAATAGTTAAGAGTTAAAAAGAATGTAATGGAAAACTACTGTGCTCTAAAAAATGGCATATTGGATGAATACAAGAAGCACTGATTAAGAGTGCAGTGAAGAGACCCAAGAGAGCAATATATGCACAATAACTACAACAATGTAAATAGAAATAATCAAGTACCACAAAATCCAAAGTAAATAAAAAATTATAAAGATCAAATGATATTCAAATGAAGTAATATAAGAAGACACCACTTCATGGAGATGGAAAATTCACAGATATTACACATATTTTCAGAATTTTTCAATCTATGTATCAGTTGTGTTGATTTTTTTTCCTTTTAGAAAATGCTATTTGAACCAATAAAATTGATAGACCCTTAGTCAATATGATAAAAAGAAAGAAAGAAGAAAACCAAATTTTGAGTCTCAAAAATGAAAAGGGTGAATATACCTCCAACGAAGAGGAAATTAAAACAATAATTAGAAATTATTTTGCCCA
>CM053585.1:323009778-323027266 GCA_028646515.1 Pseudochirops corinnae | reverse complement strand
ATTTTGAAAACCAAATGAGAGAAGTGGAAGAAAAATTGGGAAGAGAAATAAGAATGTTTCAAGAAAAGCATGAAAAGAGAGTCAGCAATCTGACTGAAGAAATTAACGCCCTAAAAAATAGATTAACTCAAATGACAAAAGAGGCCCAAAAAGCCAATGAGGAGAAGAATGTCTTAAAAAGTTGACTTTGCCAGATGGAGAAAGAATCTCAAAATTATCTCTCCTGGATCTATTTCACAGGTCAGTGTTTTTCATATTGCCTTCTATTTTTTCATTTTTTTGGATCTGTTTTATAATATCTTGATTTCTCATAAAGTCATTAGCCTCCATTTTTTCCAGTCTAATTTTGAAGGAATTATTCTCTTCAATTAGTTTTTGAAATTGCTTTTCTATCTGGCTAATTCAGTTTTTTTAAGGCATCCTTTTCCTCATTGGCTGTTTGGGCCTCTTTTGCTCTTTTAGTTAGTCTATTTTTTAAGGTGTTATTTTCTTCAGTGTATTTTTGGGTCTCCTTTAGCAGGCTGTAGTCTCGAGTTTCATGAATTTCTTGCATCATCCTCATTTTTTTTCCCAATTTTTCCTCCACGTCTCTTACTTGATTTTCAAAATCCTTCTTGAGCTCCTCCATGACCTGTAACCAATCAATATTTTTCTTGGAAGCTTTTGATGCAGGAGTTTTCACTTTGTTGTCTTCTTCTGGTTGCATGTTTTGATCCTTTTTGTCCCCCAAGAAGGATTCTGTGGTCTTATTGAGCTTCCTCTGCTTGGCTATCTTGCCAGTCAGTTACTTGACTTTTGATCTCTTTGCCATGATAGAACTCTGCTTCCAGAGTGAAGAGAGCTATGTCCCAAATTGCTGGGGTTTTTGCAAATATTGTAAGAGATATGAGGATGTTGCCCTCTCTACAGCCACCACAAGCTCTGGAACACTGGCTTTTCTCAAACCAGGACCTTGCCCTCTCTCCAAATTTGGCCAATTTTACTTCTTAAGGTGTTATTTTCTTCAGTGAATATTTTTATCCACTTGACCAATAAGACTTTAAAGCCACTTTTCCTTCCATTGGATTCTTGTGCCTCTTTTACTGTTTAGCCTACTTGACGTTTTTAAGGAATTGTTTTCAACAGTATTTTTGTGCCTTCTTTACCGAGTTGTTGACTCTTTTTTTTTTTTCATTATTTTATTGCATCACTCTTATTTCTTTCCCCAAATTTTTACTCTAACTCTTTTATTTGGCCAATTCTGTTTTTCAAGGTATTCTCTTCATTTCAAGGTATTCTTCTCTTCTCTTTTGTGTACCTCTTTTACCATTTGAACTATTCTGTTTTTTTTTCCAGGTATTGTTTTCTTCTTTGTTTTTTTCCTCCTTTATCAAGCTGTTGATTCTTATTTCATTATTTCCTTACAGAACTCTCATTTCTCTTTCCCTTTTTCCTTCTACCTCTCTGATTTTTAAAGTACTTTTTTAGTTCTTCCAGCACCTGATACAAATCCACATTTTTCTTTGAGGCTTTGGATTTAGTGGTTTTGACTTTATTGTATTCTGAATTTGATTTTTCATCTTCTTTGTCACCATAGTAACTTTCTATGGTCAGGAAGTTTTGTTATTTCCTAATTTCTTGACTTTGACTATATGCTAAAGTATAGGCCTGCTTCTGGGATGGAGGTAGCATGGTCCCATGCTTCAAGTTTTTTTGTGCAGTTGTTTTTGGAGGTAATTCTATGGACTGGTAAGCTTTAAGTTCTTCCAACATGGTATGATCTAAGAAGATACATATTTACTCTTTTCCTGGCCTCTGATCTGGTCTTTGAGAGACCATAACTGCTCTTTTCAGCCCTGGAAACATGACTAGGGCCCATGCTTTCCTGGGGCCACATGTTCTTGTGAGCTAATGCTCCTCCTCATCCTCTGACTCAAACTAAGGACTGTGACCTGTATCTGATAATGGGAAATGCAAGAGAGTCTTTCCCCTTGTGCAGAAAATGTGCCTGTGTAATATCCTTCTGACCAGTTGCCCAATCTCTTTACTGTTTGTGATCTGAGAACTCTGGAAGTCAACACTGCTGTCACTGAATCAATTGCCACCAAGGCCTTCTGCTGGTTTATTGGAGTCTGGTCTTAGTTAGCATTCCCACATTGGGCTGTGCTGCACTCTGAATCCAGTGCAATAAACCTTTGCTGATGAACCTCTAAATTGTTTTGAGCTGGAAAAAATTTTCACCTTGTTCTTTTGTGTGTTCTTCCACTCTAGAATTTGTTTTGAGGCATAATTTAACATTGTTTGGAGGGGAATTTGGGAGAGTTTAGGCAAATTCCTATATTTTCTGCAATATCTTGTATCTATTTCTCTCAATTGATGTATTTAAAATAATGATACTACCTAAATTAATTTATGGATTCAGTTCTATATAAATTTTATTAAGAGATTACTTTATAGAGTTAAACAAAATGATAAAAATTATATAAACATAAATTCTCAAATTATTGGGAAAATTTGTACTTTTAGTCTTGCAATTTCATTATAAACTAATAGAATTTGCAACTTGATTCAATAATCCAGTGTTTGATAAAACCAAGTGTATTAACTAATTGAAGAAGCATTCAGAATTTGGCAGATACTTCTAGGAAAACTGGAAAATAATTTGGCATTCACACACAAACACAATTGTCCTGCAACTTATTTCATATACTACACTAAGTTAAAGAAAAAAATATCTTACCTTATATAGAATATGCAACATTTTAAAACATTCCAAAACAATGAAGATTTTTTTTATGCTTATGGCTATGAGGAAAATTCTCAACGAAACAAGAGATAGAGAACGTAACAAAAAATAAAATTCACAATCAATAATTACATAAAGTAGCAGCATATTTGCATAAACCAAGTTAATGCAGGTAGAAATTAGAATGTGAAACATTCATTGGTTTAAACAATCTGTTTCAAAATTCCTGATAGGAATCTAATATCTAAGATATAGAAGGATATGACATAAACGAAGAAGATCATAAAAAAATTTCCCAGCAATTAAATTGTCAATGAATATTAAGAAAAACATTTCTAAGAGAAGAATCACAAAATGCTAGTACTATGAATGATTAAATCACTTGGGATAAAAAGATGAAAGTGAAAATAGTCTTATTTCCTGTGCCATCTAGCTGCCTATGGAAGAATAATGAATGCATGGGATGAGAGATGATAGATGATTGAGCAATCATTAAACATTTACTATGCACATACTATGTACCAGGCTCTTTGCTGCATTCAGTTTGCAAATTAAAAAAGGAAAGAAAAAAAAAAGAAAGGAAAAAAAAAAGAAATACAACCCCTGCCCTTAAAGAGCTTGCAGCCTGTTGGGGGAACAAATCACACAAAAAGCTAATAAGTTGGTAAGGGGAAGGAGGAGGAGAAGGAACCTGGCACAGAGGAAAGTGGAGAAGTTCCAAAGTAAAGCATCTGGGTGAAAAAACAGATTCTGACAAGCTAGCCCACTGAGTTTAATTCAAAATTAATGTATTGGTAATAAATGTAAATTTCTTTATCTCCTTAAAACAACAACAACCACATTCAGAGAGGCATATTTAGGATTGATAAAAGGAAATTTGAGTTAATCTAAAACAGAATGGACTCCTTTGGGAGGCAAAGGATATAATGGCTGAGTACCTAATTAGGATATTATATAGAGGATTCCTGTTTAGGCATAAGGTTGGGCTAGATGATTTCATATGACTCTTCTTGTTGAAATTCTGTGATTCATAGCCTCTGTAGATTTTGATCTTCTTGAACACCAAATGCAAATAATTTAATTTTTTTTTCTTCCCAGGAAACTTTTTTTAGAATCCAATTCTTCTATAACTGCCCTCAATGGAAAGGAAATAATTAAATATAAGTATAAATGACTCTTTGATTTCTCTTTACAAGTTATTCTCCAACTTTAAAAGGCTACAAACCAAGACCAAAGTGGAGAGAGCTGTTGATGAATGATTTTCTGTTTGCAGATGATTGTGCATTCAATGTAGCCTCTAAAACTGAGAAGCAATGAAGTATGGTTCAATTCTCTGCTGCTTGTACTAATTTTGACCTAACTAGTAACACCAAAAAAAAAAAACTCCATCAGTGCTCCATCAGCCACCAATACAGCATCCATACATGGAACCACTGGTTATAGAAAAATGGAGAAATTTTTAATGCTGTGGTAAGTTCACTTACCTTGGTAGTGTACTTTCCAGGAATATACAAGTTGATGGTGAGGTTGATGTATGCATTGCCAGAGCTAGCTCAGTGTTTGGGAGGCTCTGAAGGAAAGTATGGGAGAGAAGAGATATAAGACTGAAAGTCTACAGAGCCATGGTGCTGACCTTATTGTTGTATACCTGTGAAACCTGGACAATATACCAGAGAAAGTGCTGTGCTTTAGGAGCAAAGCAAAATTGAAACTCTTCAAAAGAAATGCAGGATGCACAAGTTTAGAGTATCCACCCCACGTGTCCACATAGACTATTTATGCCCAACCTAGTAGGGCATTCTGAGATCATATTGATCTGATCAGCCACAGTTGGACAAACACTGAAACTTGACTCTAGCATAGTGATGTCATTTTTGTCCTCTTAGGGAATGTAGGACAACAACCACCAGTTGAGAACATAGAAACATACAAAACTAAATCATAAATAGTAACCATTTCTTTTGTGGTTACTGATTCTTTGGAGGACCAATAAAATCATGAGGGTGATTTCTTGACTAGTGTGTGAACCAGAATTAAGTGAGGCAGAGCTGCTCAAAGCCATCAGTGTCACTCTTTCCTCCAGTGTCATTGAAGTACAATGGTAAGAGAAAAGTCAAGATGACTGTTGATGGCTCTGGTGATGCAGTGAATGACTTTGGCCTGTATAAATTAAAGTCTTTCCCTGGCCTTAGCTTGTCTAAGGAAAATAAAAACTTAGTAAGAAATTGACAAAAGATGGTCTAATTTACCATCACAAAAATATAAATCAGAGAGGAGAAGACCCTCAAGGTTTCTGACCAGAACAGATTAAAAATATACTGTTTAAACTCATCCTAAATCAACAAAACTTAAAAATGAGCCACAGAGTCTTGGGCTGGGCTATTATTAGCCATTCAAAGAAAGCCAGATTGATTTGGGTTTACAGAGAAGTCAGGTAGTTCCATTTGAAAAACAATGGGCTAGTCCAGAGAATCACTGTTCCCCTTCAAAACCACTTTTAAAAACCTTTTTGTCAGAACTATATTTCAAGAAATCATAAATGAAAAATGCATTGTACAAAAATAAATTGCTCCAGCTTTTAGAAAATAATCCAGCTCCCAAACCCCAAAAATCTTACAAAATTTTAAAGAGAACCTTCAAGAATAAAGGATGAACAACAATTTAAAAAAAAACATAAGTGATAAAAATTTATATTCCAAGGGACAGAGTGTCCACATGTAAGGATATGGCATACTAAATGGGGAAAGGGAACACATGTGTTGAGGGACTATAGTTGTATGTGACTGCAATGGAGGCAGAGTAGATATATCTAGCCTCTTCTTTCCCTAAGGTGTTTTTCAAGAGAGACTTTCATTCCTGCTAGGTGCCTTTTTTCAGAGCTAGCTCTAAAGGTTTGCAAGCCATCAGTTCTTCTAAGGTGGCATGATCCAAGGAGATGAGCAGCCACTCCTCTTCTGGCCTATGCTCAGGGTTGTGAGCAACCATAAGCACTCTTTTCCACTCTGGAGCTATGACTAGGTGCCCTATACCCCACCCATCCAAAATGTGGGTGATAATAGCACCTACCTCTCAGAGTTAACTGGATCAACTGGATCAATTGATAGCTTTGGCTATTAGAGCTCTGTTTGAAGATTTCCAAGACAGGGGAACCCACGATCACTCCAATATCTTTTTTTGTGTGGGTGGTCGAAGTGTATCTTTTTAATTTAATATTTTGTTTTTCCCAATTACATGTAAAAATAAACTTTTTTTTTCAAATTCTGAGTTTCAAATCCTCTCCTGCTTTCCTCTTTCCCCCTCTGAGAAGGCAAACAATTCAATAGAGGTTATACACGTGTAGTTACACAAAACACATTCCATGGAATTCATGTTTTGAAAGACAACACAGAGAAATAAAAAAACAAGCAAAAATAAGGAAGGAAGAGAAAAAGTATCTTATATCTTCATTCAGTCTTCACCAGCACCTTTCATCATAAGTCCTTCAGAATTGTCTTGGATCACTGTATTGCTGAGAATAACTGAGTTATTCACAATAGATCATCACACAATATTGCTGTTACTGTGGATAATGTTTTCTTGGTTAAGCTCTTTCACTTTGCATGAATTTTTTAAGGTCTTTTCAGGATGTTCTGAGAGCATAGTGCTTATAATTTCTTTTTTTTTTTTAACTGTAAATAATCTAATATAGTTATAAATGCATGATCATGTTAAGCATTTTTCTGCATTAGTCGTGTTGTGAAAAAAAGAATCAGAACAAAGGTAAAAGAACACAAGAAATAAAAAAAAAGCGAATAACATGGTTTGATCTCCTTTCAGACACTACAGTTCTTGTTCTGGATATGGATAATGTTCCATCAGGAGTCTTGAAATTTTCTTGCATCGTTGTATTGCAGAGAATAGCTAAGTCTATCATAGGTAATCATCACATTGTTGTTACTGTGTACAACACTCTCCTGATTCTTCTCATTTCACTCAGCATCAGTTCCTGTAAGTCTTTCCAATTTTTCCTGAAGTCTATCTGCTAATCATTTCTTACAGAACTATAGTACTCCATTATATTCATATACCACAATTTGTTCAGCCACTTCCTAACTGATGAGCATCCCCTCAATTTCTAATTCTTTGCCACCACAAAAAGAGCTGCTATAAATATTTTTTGCATAGTTGATCTTTTTTCCCTTCTTATGATCTCTTTGGGATATAGACCTAGTATTGGTGTTGCTGGATCAAAGTTTATGCCAAGTTTCATAGAGCTTTGGGTATAGTTCCAAATTGCTCTGCAGAATGTTTGGATCAGTTCACAACTCCACCAACAACTACTCATAATTTCTTATAGCACAAAAGTATTCCATCACAATCAAATATAACAACTTATTCAGCATTCTCCAATTGATAGACATCCCCTCAATTTCTAATTCTTTGTCACCACTAGAAGGGCTGCTATAAATATTTTGAACATATAAGTCCTTTCCTTTTCTGGTTTTTTTTTTTTTTTATCATTTTGGATACAGATTTAGTAGCACTCTCATATCTTTAGATAAACCTTACCTCAAATGATCCTTTGAGGTTCTGTCAAAGCTCATTCTCTTCTCAGGAGATTTAGTGCTTTAGATTTTAAAGTAAAACAAAAGTTCTTGATGAACTGGAACAGTAAGATGAATCTAATAGAATGAAATTTGGCTGGGATGATATCCTTTCTTTAGGTTCAAAAGATCATATAGCAAAAATTTAGAACGACATCATATTGTGAGAAAATAGTGAATATGGAAAAGATCTGGATGTTTGATAGATTTTGAAACCTAAATATGACTGAACAGTGTGATAAGGCAGTTATCATACAGCTACGTCAGCATCAGATTGCATCAATAGAACTTTAATACCCCAAAATGTATTACAGCATATTCTGTCATATTTGAAACATATCTGGAATATTGTATAGAGGTATGAGTGCTATATTTTAGAGAAGATGTGAACTAATTAGTTTAAATTCAGTGGAATATTGAAAACGTGATAAGCAAACTAGGGGCCATGATGTATGAGATCTCTTCAAAGACCCAATGCAGATGATTGAACAGTTGAAGAAGAGACCATATTTATGTCTTCAAGCACTTGAAAGACAAATGATTTTAGAGGGATAAGATTTTGTTCTGCTTGGAAATTCCAGTCAGTACTAGAAACCAAGGTAAAAATGTCAAGGAGGCCAAAGTTTACTAGATATACCAAAAAAAAATTTTTTTTAAATAATAACTTAGAAGGGCAGAAGCAAGATGTTGGAGAAAAGGCAGAGACTCACTTGAGTTCTTCCCCCAACTCTTCCAAATATTTTTAAAATAATGCTTGAAAACTAATTTTAGAGTGGCAAAGCCCACAAGAGGATTGAGTGAAATAGTTTTTCAGCCCAAGGCAACCAAAATGGTGAGCAGGAAATGTCAATTGCACCAGGGCAAGAGTGAAATGAAGTGTCATGCAGGCTGTACCAGCATAAACCAGGGCCCAAGAAACCAGGAGCAGGCCTTGAGGGCTATTGAATCAGCGGTAGCATTGGCAGTTTCGAGACCTCTCAGCCCACAGAAAGTAAGGGGACCTGGATGAAAAAGGAGGACGATCCCACTGGGGTCCAGCTCTAGCTCTGGGGAATTAGATGTGGCAGCAACAGCAGCAGCAGCAGTAGAAGCAGAAGCAACAACAGCAGTGGTAGTGGCAGCAGTGGTTGCTTCCTGAGCTCAGCGCCCATAGACAGTGGGGGATCCAGCAGTTGATACAAAACCCCTGAAGCCCAGGACAGTCTACCTACTCCTACCCCCATTGAAAGCACAGTCTTACCCTGACAGTGAGCCAGAAAGTTAAGTATTTGACTGCAAAAATGAGCAAATAGCATAAAAAGTCAAACTGTGGAATCTTGCTTTGTTGACAAAGAAGATAAAAACATATAACCAGGGGGCGGCTAGGTGGCACAGTGAATAGAATAGCAGCCCTGAAGTCAGGAGGACCTGAGTTCAAATCTGACCTCACACACTTTACACAAAACTAGTCATGTGACCTTGGACAAGTCGTTTAACCCTTCACCCCTCCAAAAAGCAAAAACAAACAAACAAAAAAGTACAACCCAAAGAAGACAACAAAGTCAGAGCTCCTGCATCAAAAGTCTCCAAAAAAAATATGAATTGGTCAGAGGCCATGGAAGAGCTCAAAAAGGATTTTGAAAATCAAGTAAGAGAAAGTAGAGGAAAAATTGGGAAGAGAAATCAGAGTGATACAAGAAAATCAGGAACAACGAGTCAACAATTTACTAAAGGAGACCCCAAAAATACTGAAGAAAATAACACCTTAAAATAGACTAAACTAAATGGCAAAAGAGGTCCAAAAAACCATTGAGGAGAAGAATGCTTTAAAAAGCAGAACTGCCAAAATGGAAAAGGAAGTCCAAAAGCTCACTGAGGAAAATAATTTCTTCTAAATTAGAATGGAGCAAATGGAAGCTAATAACTTTAAGAGAAATCAAGAAATTATAAAATAGAATCAAAAGAATAATAAAAAAGAAAATAATGTGAAATATTTCATTGGAAAAACCACTTACCTAGAAAATAGATCCAGGAGAGATAATTTAAAAATTATTGGAGTACCTGAAAGCCATGATCAAAAAAAGAACCTAGAGGGGAAAATAGAAATTGAAAGAATCCACCTCTTGAAAGAGACCTCAAAAGAAAAACTCCCAAGAGTATTATAGCCAAATTCGAGAGTTCCCAGATCAAGGACAAAATTTTGCAAGCAGTCAGAAAGAAATAATTTGAGTATTATGGAAATACAATCAGTATAACACAAGATCTAGTAGCTTCTACATTAAGGGATTCAAAGTGCTTGGTATATTATATTCTACCTACCCAGCAAAACTGAATATAATACTTCAGAGGAAAAAATTGAAATTCAATGAAATAGAGAAATTTCAAGCATTGTTGCTTAAAAAACCAGAACTGAATAGAAAATTTGACTTTCAAATACAAGACTCAAGGGAAGTATGACAAGGTAAACAGGAAAGAGAAATCATAAGGGACTTATTAAAGTTGAACTGCTTATATTCCTACATGGAAAGATGATATTTGTAACTCATGAGACCTTTCTTAATATTAGGTTTGGAGGAAGCTGGAGGTAGAGAGATAGATAAATGGCATAGGATGAGTTTAATATGAAGGGATGATATCTAAAAAATAAAATTAAAGGGTGAAAGAGGAATAAATTGAAAGAAGGAAAAAGGGAGAGATAGAATGAGGTAAATTATCTCACATAAAAGAGGCAATAAAAAGGTTTCAAAATGGAGGGGTAGAGGAGGGAGGTGAGAGGGAATGAGTGAACCTTACTCTCATCAGATATGGCTTAAGGAGGGAATAACATACACACTCAACTGGTTTTCTTACACTTCAGGAAAGTAAGGGGGAAGGGGACAATGATGGTGGGGGTGGATGTTAGAATGGAGGGCACATTTGGGGAGGGGATAGTCAGAAGCAAATACTTTTGAAAATGGACAGGTTCAAAGGAGAAAACAGAATAAGTTGAGGGTGGAATAGGATAGAGGGAAATATAATTAGTCTTTTACAATATGACTATTTTGGAAGAGTTTTTGCATAACTACACATGTATAACCTATATTGAATTGCTTGCCTTCTCAATGAGGGTGGGTGGGAAGGGAAGAAGGGAAAGAATTTGTAACCTGAAGTTTTAAAAACAAATGTTAAAAACTGTTTTTACATGCAACTAAGATATACAGGCCATGTGGTAGAGTAATCTATCTTTCCCTACAAGAAAATAAGGGTAAAAAGCGATAAGAAGAGATGGGAACGATAGAAGGGAGAGAAAAGTGGAGGAAGGAGTAATCAGAATGCACACCATCTTAGGGTGGGGGAGAGTGGAGAAATGAGGAGAAAATTTGGAGCTCAAAATCTTGTGTAAATTAATGTTAAAAGCTAAAAAGAAATAAGTAAAAAAAATCAGGTAAGAGAAGTAGAGGAAAAATGAGAAGAGAAATGAGAATGATAGAAGAAAATCATGAAAAACGACTCAACAACTTGCTGAAGGAGATCCAAAAAATACTGAAGAAAATGACACCTTAAAAAATAGACTAACCCAAATGGCAAAAGAGATCCAAAAAACCAATGAGTTACTTATGTGTGTACACATCTGTACTTATTTGCTGTTTAGTACATATATGAATATATGTTTGTACACAAACACATGTATGTGTATATATATATGTACACATGTGTATGCATGCGTATATGCAATATATATAATAGTATGTGAATTGTCAGTGTGGATTACTTTTTTTTATTGTACTTTAGTCCCCAGAGCCTAAAGCAGTGCCTGGAAGGTAGTAGGCATTTAGCAAATAGTTGGTGATATTTATCATCTCTTATATAATAGTCCACTGCATTTGTGCCCCCCAAATTTTTTTAACTTTTCTCCAATCAATTGTCCTCTTGCTCTCTAATTCATCAGTGAAAAAAAAAGGTTGGATATAAATATGTCAGCAAAACTCTTAGTAAAAACTGTCTATGTTCTTTGCTTCTGATTCCTTTCTTCCCATTCACTTTTCAACTCCTTTCAATTTGGCTTCTGATCCCTCTGCTTGAATGGAATTGCTCTCTGAAGTTACCAGTCACCTAAATAGGAAATTTATTAAATTTTTTTGGGTGTTATCAATCCCTTCGTCAAACTGGTGAAATCTATGAGCCTTTTCTTAAGATCACATATGAAATAAATTATATCGGCATATCATTACAAAAGCAAAATGTAATGGAATTTAGGCCTAAAACAACTGCTCTAACTCAAATGGAACATTCTAAGTATTTTTTTTTTTTTTTAGTTCTTTGAGCATTGGGCCTTGTTGATCATCACTTGCTCTTAGGCACTGCTCCCGAAATTTCTTTCTTTCTTCTTTTCTTTTTTTAACATTTTTCTTTCTTGGTTCCCCTCCAACCTTTAAACCACTTCTCTGACTCCTTTGCTGGATCATTTCTAATTTTCTACCCTCTTCAAATGGATATATAATTCTGTGCTTGGTCCTTTTCTCTTTCTATACTCTCTGTTTTAGTCATCTAGGTTTCCATAAGGAACTTCTATGCAGATGACTTTCAAATCTAAATAAGTATGGCTTATCTTTCTACTGAACACTAGGCTTGCACCACTAGCTGCCAACTGGACACCTTTACCTTGATGTTCTTTTGGCATCTCAACCCTCATCATAAATACACTTTTACTCTCATGAGTAGTACCATCTTTTCAGTCACACAATTTCACCACCTCAGAATCATTCATGACTCATCCCTCTCCTTTTTATTTCTTTTTGGAGAAGAGAAGGTAGGGCAATTAGGGTTAAGTGACTTGCCCAAGGTCACATGGCAAGTAAGTGTTAAATGGCTGAGGCTGGATTTGAACTCAGGTCCTCCTGACTCCAAGGCCAGTGCTCTATTCACTGGGCCACCTAGCCACTCCAATCCCTCTCCTTTTAAATGCATATCAATTAAGTGACCAAATGTTGTAAATTCCACTTCCATATTTCTCTCTTATATATTCATTTTTCCCAAGGCCACAAGCCTTTGTTCAAACACTCGTCACTTGACTGAATGGATTATTATGAGAGTCTATACATTACACACATTTTGTATTTAATTATCAGTGTCCACCTTGCCCCCTGTGAATGATTCTCAAACTTGGGGACTGCTTTGATTTTGTCTTTATATCTGAAGCTATTATGAAAATGCCTTGGACTTATGAAATGCAATAAGAACTTAAATGTTTTTTTTTCAAGCCAGTTGAGTTATATGTGGGCAACCATGGGCAATCATCCCTGCTGTATCAACTTGCCAGGGTTTTTATAAAAAAGTTAAATGAAATAATATATATATAAAAGCTCTATTATTCAAATGAAAAACATCACTGTTGTTATTTTAAATATAACATCATAATAATAATAATGGTAGCTAGGAGGTACAATGGATAGAGCACTGGGCCTTAAGTCAGGAAGACCTGTATTCAAATACAATCTGAGACGCTTACTAGTTGTGTGAACCTGAGCAATGGTGGCTTCATCTTGTTTGTCTCAGTTTTTTCACCTGTAAAATGGAGATAATAATAGCACCTCCCTCCTAAGATTGCACTGAGGATCCAATGAGATATAATTTGTAAATTTCTCAACACCGTATCTGGCCCATAGTAAGAACCATGTAAATGTTGTCATTAACAAATGCAAACAACAACAACAATTTGCTAAATTATGATTCCAGTTTTCAACTGCCTAAACCATGAATTTGTACTGTTTAACTTGATCTAAAGCTTTGAGTGCATTAGAATGATCGAGTTTATATTAGTGGTAAGAGATTTAGAGCTCAGAGAGACCTTACGCATACACATTATTTCACATATGAGGAAGCTGAGGCTCAGGAACATTAATTGATTTGCTCAGGGTCACACAGAGAATTAAATGACTGAACTGAGATTTAAACACAGGACATCTAACACCAAATCCCATACTCTTCCCAACGAATCACATTGACTTCTCAAGTAATTCCCAAACAGTTTACCCTCTACTCTACTCTACGATAATTCTAGTCTGTAGTTAAACTAAATGACAATATCAGCTCAAATGTCTATGGCATATCACCATCCAAAGAAGTGTTTTCATCATAACCTAGAAGCAAAATAGTATTATCCCCATTTTCCAGCTGTAGAAATAGAATTTTAGGGAGTTTAGGTGAGTTGCCCAAGGTTACTCAGTAAGAGGCAGGGTCATCCCAGGTGTCCTGACTCCAGGTCTGATGATTTTATATCACATTACCACCCTTTCTTTGAAAGTATGTATTTTGGAGGAGAGCATTCTTTTTTCATTAAAAAAAAAGGAGAGAGGGAGCACTATACAGATAAGTTTTGTATTCAAATTATTCAGCCCCCTGAACTGCTTAGTTATTTAAAAGAGGGGATGCTGGTCCCCTTGCTTTAAGAGGAAGAAGGGTTGGCATTGTTATGGCCTTCTCTGTATTTTAATTGGTAACTAGGGACCTAGCCTTTCTCTTAGAGGTAATTATGTTACATAGAGTGTGATAGGGAGTGTTTAGTGTGCATTAAATTTCTGCACATATGCCCAAAGTGTTTTCTTCTAGTTATAGTTGTTAAGGTGACACCCCATGTCATCTTTTCCTGGCACGGTGATTTCTGACTAACTGTGGCATTAGAATAGCACATTACAATGGGAAAGCTGAAGGCCAAGTAAATTGTAAAGGAAAGGAGAAAAATGAAACGATGATCATATGTGAGCTATTAATGTTATTGTTTGCAAAGTGGTTTTCCTTAAATTATAGGAATTGTGATTGAGGATTGGATTGACCTAATGGCAATAGTAGCAGGAGTTGTAATAATAATAATAATAACAGTAATAATATAAGTCATTTGTAGGTCTCAACCTTTTTTCAAGTCAACAGCACACAACCTACTATAAGTTTGCTGCTTTATTGTTGAAATCCTATAATCTATAAGGCACAGTTGGTCATGGAGCAGATCTTTATTAAAATATAATATAATGTTCATCAGTGATTATTATTTTAATTCAGTGCTTGGTTGACTTACATAAAGCTGCCTGAAGTCTTGTAGTCACCACTCTCCATTCTCCTACATTAAATTTAATTTATACAAAGATGATAAAAAATTTGATTTATTTTACAACAGATCAGTAATTGTGCTCTACAAATAAGTTTGTAATGATAATCAACAGCATTTTCAACATAATTTAATTTGTCTTCTCCTGAGAGGTAGTTAAATGCAGTAATAATAACACTGGTGTTATGGACTCGGCTGCAGTTAATCATGGCCTGAATATGCAGACAGCCCCAATATTGTATTGACAGAAATTAAATTAACCATCAGCTTGGGCAATCAGTGGCTGTACTGCTATTAAAAGTAATAAAGGCAACAAACCCCAACCGTAGCCAATTATATTTTGACATATACAAGGAAAAGGACAGATGCTTTTGATTTGAGGTTTTTATTTCAATGAAAAGAAGACAGAATAGTAACACCTAGAATTTACAAAACACTACATGCCTTCTTCTCCCCCAGGAGAGCTGAGTATGGAAATGGGATCTTCTGAGTATAGATTTGTGGGCAGAGCTCTGGACTTGCAATCAGAAACTCTCAGTTCAAGAACTAGTTCTACTATGTATTAGCATGTGACCTTGTTTGTCAATTCAACTCTCTGAGTCTCAGATTTCTTCAACTATAAAATAAAAGTTTTGAAAAGATGACATCTAAAGGCTCTCCCCATTCAAATAAATTTCTGTCTTTGTGATTTTAAGGACATTTCCAAGTCTGACATCTCACAGGTCTAGGCACCAAAGACAATCTGCTAACTTTGCAGGTTTGCCTAGGAGACCTGGTGGTAGCATGCATTCTTTGTTCAATAGGCCTCATACTTTAAACTACCAATGACTGTAGAGTATGGTAAGGTAACACAAGGTTAAAGAGGACTTTGCTATAGCCTGAATATACTTTTCCTGGAAAGATGGTAAAAAATACAAATGATTGCAATGCCTCCAAAAATATCCTCAATCATTCCAAAGATTTTAGTGTAATTAGCCAAAAAGGGGGAGAAAAAGTTGCTGGAAAATACCTGCTGGCCAGATTATGATCCTCATTGAGAGTAGGAAAACTCATGACTTCAAGTACTTAAACAGATGCTGCAAGTGAAGTAACAAAAACAATGAATTAGAAGTCCAAAACTAAGGGCATGCGTTTTATCTCATAGGAATAAAAGTGATCGTTGGGACGAACTAGGCTCTGGCTCTCTATAAGTTTACCTTATACAACTAAATAGGATAAATGAAAGCTTAAGGTCAGAAAAGGTTTTTTTAAAGAGCAAATTTTGGAGAAAAAGGAGGATCAAAGAAGAGGACTTTGGATTGGAATGGATAATGTTAACTCACAACACACAATGACAGAGCTACTTAATTCTGATTTTGTTTGTGTTTTCTCTTTAAAACAGAATGATATTTACACTGGAAATTACAGAACCAAAAAAAATGAGTAACAGAAAATGTCTAGCTGACCATGATGAATTCAAGGCATCTAACTCAAATGAACTGAATCTTCATGTCCAAAAAGAACTGAAGGCCATATTGGCTGTCAGTAATAAGAGAGAATGGAATACAAGAGAGATACCACAAAACTAAACAAATTTCCTAGTTTTCAAAATAGGGAAGAAAACAGAGCCTTCAAGTTATAGGCCACTGAGCTTGACTTGAATTCCTAGGAAAGTTCTAGAATCGATAATTGGCAAACATCTGCAAAAGAGAAGCTGCACCTTTGGAGGCAATATGACATCAGGAACTGGTCATGCAATATTAGATAGATAGATAGATACATAGATAGATAGATAGATAGATAGATAGACAGACAGACAGACAGACAGATAGATAGATAGATAGATATGTGACAGATAAAGATAGGTAGATAGTCAGATAAGATATTTCTTAAATGCTTACTATATACTAGGCATTGTGCTAACATCTAGGAATACAAAAACAAGTAAGTGATACAGTCTTCAAGGAGCAGATAAAACGTGGATAGAAACTACCCTCATTCTAATTTTGTGACAGGATTATCAACTAGTTGTTGAGTGGAATAATATATAGACTATATCATGTTACTGAATCTGATGAAATAAAATTTATTAGAGATAAATATAAAATTTTGCACTTGGGAATAAAAAATAACTACAAAGGCTTAAGATGGCAGAGTCATCTCAAAAACTGACATGGGACAGAAGTATTAGATTTGCTTTGTTTGGTGCCAGAGAACGAAACTAGGAATGATGAATATATATTGCAAAGGTAGCAATTTAAGCATGATTTCAGAAAAAAAAAATGAAACATTCTTAACAGAACTCTTCCAAAAAGTTGAATGTTTTATACTAATAGGTAATAGGTTTCTCCTTCTTGGAGATTTTTAAGAGAGGTTAGATGACTGCTTATCAGTTATGTTATATTGATGATTCCTTTCATTTGTGAATTGGACATGATGGCCAGTGAGATTCTTTCCAAATTCTCTGAGTTTGTGATAGGAGATGGATAGATATATGACTGACTCTTTCTCTCTCTCTCTCTCTCTCTTTCTCTCTCTCTCTCTCTCTCTCTGTCTCTCTCTCTCCCTTTCTCTCTCTTTCTGTCTCCATTGCCCCCATTTCATCCAACTCTCACTGTCTCTCCAAAGCGTTACAACTAATAATTTATTGGTTTACCTTAATGTTGATATCACCATTCAAAAGGTAGGAAGAAGAAACAGGAGGAAATGATATTCTGGAGGTGGTTGCTAGAGTGGGAATGACAAGAACCTTTGTAGGAAGTGTTCACTGCTTCTAAGAATTTGTGACACATGGGCGGAGCCAAGATGGCGGCGTAGCAGCTGCAACATATCGCAGCTCTCACATAGCCACCCCAAAATACCCATAAAATAGGACTCTAAACCAACCCTAGAACTCCAAAATGCACACAAAGATACTTCCCACTAAAGTCAGCTTGGCTACAAGGAACCATAAAAAAAGGTTCCTTGTAGCAAGGAACACTGCGAACCGAAATCAGCCTGGCCTGAAGCCGTGGCTGTGCCCTGGGGGTGGCTGAATGGGAGCAGCAGAGGAGCCTCTCAGGTGAGCGGATTAGCATCAGCTGCAAGTGGGGATTGTGAAAGGGGGAGATAAGCAGTCCGGCCAAAAGGCCTCCAGAGCGG
>CM053585.1:322987782-323009278 GCA_028646515.1 Pseudochirops corinnae | reverse complement strand
ACAAGTTGTGGTATATGAATGTAATGGAATACTACTGTGTTATAAGAAATGAGGAGCAGATGAACTTCATAATAACCTGGAGAGACTTATATAAACTGATGTACAGTGAGAAGAGCAGAACCAGGAGAAATTTATACACAATTACAGACACAGTGTATATGTGACAACTAACTTTGATAGACTGGGCTCCTCTCAGCAATGTAAGGTTAGAAGACTCATGATGGAAAGAGATACCCACATCCAGAGAAAGAACTACACAGTCTGAATGTAGATTGAAGCAAACCACTTGTTCTCTTTCATTTTCTTGTTTTGTTTTGTTTTGTTTCCTCTTTCCCATTGTTCATTCCATTGGTTATAATCCTTAACAGACGGACCAATGTTTAATGTGAAGGCATTTGTAGATCCTATATTTGAATGCATGCCCAATGGGGGTGGGGGAAGAGGGAAGAGAAGAAAATTGGAAATTCAAGAGATTGTGGGTCTGTATATTGTAAACTAAAAGTAAATTAATTAATAAAAAAAAAGAAAGTCACCTATTTCATTGGATATCCCTCTTTTCCCCTGAAAGATTATGCTAAGTTTTGCTGGGTAGTTGATTCTTTTTGTAATCCAAACTCCTTTGTTTCTAGAAAATCATACTCCAAGACCTCTAATCCATTAATATAGTAAGTATTAAATCCTGTGTAATCCTAACTGTGGCTCCTTGATATTTGAACTATTTCTTTATGGATACTTGCATTATTTTCTTCTTGGCCTGACAATTCTGGAATTGGACTACAATATTCCTTGGTGTTTTCATTTGGGGATCTCTTTCAGGAGGTGATTGTTGGATTCTTTCCACGACTATTCCGTCCTCTGGTTCTAGAAAAGCAGGACAGTTTTCCTTGATATTTTCTTGAAAGATGCTGTCCATGTTCTTTTTTAATCAAGATTTTCAAGTAGAGCAATAATTCTTAAACTATGTCTCTTGAATCTATTTTTCAGATTAGTTGTTTTCCAGTGAGATAATTTCAACTTTCTTCTCATTTTTCATTCTCTTGGTCTTATTTGAGTCATTCTTGATATCTCATAGAGTCATTAATTTCCATTTGCACAATTCTAATTTTTATGAAATTATTTTTTTCAGCTATTTTTTTTACCTCCTTTTCCATTTGACCAATTCTATTGTTTAAGGAGTTTTTTTTTTCTTCAGTGGATATTTTCCTCATTTGACCAATTTTATTTTTTAAGCAATTATTTTTTTCAGTAATTTTTTTTATCCTTCCTTTTCCATGCTGTTGACTCTTTCTTGCATAACTCTAATTCATTTTCACAGTTTTTCTTCTACCTCTCTTATATGATTTCTAAAATCCTTTTGTAGATCTCCCAAAAAGACTTTTTGGACTTGAGACCAATTCATATTTCCTTTTGTGGCTTTGCATATAGACCTTTTGACATTTTTGTCCTGTTCTGAGTTTGTGTTTTGATCTTCCCTGTCAGCATAGTAGCTTTATATACTCAGGGTTCTTTTCAACTTTTTGCTCATTTTGAGTCTGTTTTGTGACTTTTAAAATTGACCTCTGCTCCTAGGGTTTAGGGGGGCACTGTTCCAAACTTCTTGTATTGGGGGCCAGGGACCTGGTCACTAACTTTCTATGTCAGGGTCTCAGGTGCTGGTGGCTTGCCCACTGCCCATGGGTGGCCTGACCTAGTCTTGCTCATTGTGCTGGGGGTTTCAGAGCTGGGATTTTGGCTTCTGCATTCTGGCTGGAGGTCTCACAGTTGGCCTGCTGTGTCTCTGGCCTGCCTAGTTAGGACCAAGGGGCTTTGGTTACCGATTTATGCTGTGAAGAGCCACCCAGTGGCTTGCATGGGGGCCATATGTGCTGGGGTGCCTTTCCCTTTTATTCAAGTGACCATAAAGCCAAGCATGAGCAGCTTTCCGGAGAATGGCTACTATGAACAGCTTTCAAGGTTCTGAACACTCTAGTTATTTGATAACAAATAAGAGCAAAACATTCACAGAAAATCAAGGTATAGCATTCACAATTTTACAACTTATCATAGAAAATCAAAATAAAGTATTTACAACAACTTATTAGAGAAAATGGCCACATAGTTTTCACCACAGTGGTCACATAGTTCACATAGTTTTGGACAAAATACCATCACTTAGTCAATCAATCACTTAGTAAGTTAATCATTCAACTAACTCAATCATTCAATCATCCTTAAGGAGGCTTCCTTAAGGGTCACAAAATACAAAAGTCAAAGTTCTCCACTCATGGGGTAGACTAAGTTACAAATCAGTCAGTATTCAGTCATCATTCACTATTCAATCATCAGAAAAATACATAGGCCATCCATCCCTCAGTCAAAAGTAAATCACAATCATCTCAGTATCCAAGCAAAGTCTTCTTTCAACTTGACTTGGGGTTGGCTCTCAGATTCCCTGGATCCCCTTCCACGTTCCCAGCTCCTACCTGGATTCATCAAACTGTCACCTGAATTCTAAGGCAGACAGCTCCCAGCTCCTTGACCATCTTTCCATGCAGTTCCTGTCCCACACTGAAACTCACAGTGTCCAGTCCACCTTAAATCCTTCATAGTCTCTGTTGCTGGGAAGTCAAGGCTTAACAAAGCCACAAACAGACAAAATACCAACACCACAGTCATGTTTTCTCAGTCTTCTGCAACTCTGGTTGCTCCCTGGAAATCCTCAGCAGCTTGGTTGGCCCTGGACTCAGTAGCTCCTCAGCAGCTTCTCAGCTGCTCCAGCTGGCCCTCTGATTCAGCAGAAGTTTCAGCTGGTTCCCAGAATCAAAATTACTTCATCCAGGTTCTTAAAATAAAAATAATTCTCTCCAGCCTGGGCCTCTCTTCCTCAGCTTCTAGAACATGGCTCCAAGAAGATCTGTCTGACCCAGCAGGGGCTTCTCCTTATGTACACACATGGCATTAGCTCCTTCCTGTATCAGCCATTTCCTGTTTCAACCCCTTCCTGTTATGTCAGCAACAGGGGTTCATACCTTCTGCTTCTTTCACAGAGGCTTGATTAATTACTAAGTGCTAAGTACCTGTTAGCTTTGCCAATACAAAGGGATCAAATTACATTACTATTACAGGGATACAGACCTTTACTGAAGTCCTTCCAAGTTATCTGAAGCTGGAAAATTGTTTCACTCTGTTTTTTGCAGGTTCTGTCACTCCATTTTGAGTTTAATGTTGTTTTTGAGGGAAATTGGGGGAGAACTCAAGCAACTTCCTGGCTTTTCTCTTCTTTCTAAAATAAACTCTTTCAAATTGTGATGCTGGATAAGATTATTGAGAGTCCCTTGGCCATCAAGGAGGTCAAATTTGTCAATACTTAAAGAAATTAGTTCAGGCTACTCAACAGAATGTAAAATTCTCAAATTGAAGCTTAAATACTTTTGCCACATAATGAGAAGATGGGACTTATTGGAAAAGAACCTAATGTTGAAAAGATCAAAGACAAAAGAGAAAATGGATAGAAGAGGAAGAGATGAATGGGTCATGTTATAGAAACAATGAACTTGAATTTGTATGGACTTCAAGAGATAGTGGATGAGAGAAAGAATTGATGTATTATGGTCCCTTGGGGTTGAACACAACCAAACTACTGGACAACTACAACAAAAATAATGAAATTGAACCAGAAAATCTCTAAGGCCTCCTCCAGTTAGAAATCTATGGTCTTATAACTTTTGTGTTTTTCCTCATAGCTTTCACTGTGCCTAGAATTCTCTGAACTCAATATTAGCCTGCTTATATCCTACTCATTTTTCAAAGTCACACTCAGGTGTGTTTTCTTCCAGGAAAACAAAATTGAACCAGGAATAAGAAGACTGGGATCAGATCCTCCTTCTAACGTGAAAACTTTAACAAGTAATTTCAACAGTTAGGGCTTGGTTATTTTCATTCTTTTACTTTCATTTTTTTTAAAAGGTAAAGGAAAACGGAAGAATGGATTAAACTACATAACTTTTAAGAGTGATTTGCCATTTCCTTCTCCAGCTTAATTTACAGATAAAAACAACAAAAACATAACAAACCTAAGGCAAACAGGGGTAAGTGACTTACCTAGAGTCATATAGCCAGTAAGTGTCTGAAACTGGATTTGAACTTAGGTTTTTCTGACTTCAGGCCAGATATTCTACCCACTGCACTACCTACCATCTCAGATTAAGATTAGTAATGCCCTAACATTATATAGGCAGTACATCTTCAGGTTATATTTGGAAGTGGCTCCATTTAAAATAGCCTTGTACAAGAAATGAAAGGTAACCATATAGGCAACCACAGAGGATAGCCATAAACCAGAGATAGTGGTACATGCTGAAGACATTTGACTCAAGCATGGAAAAAACAAAAAACAAAAAACAAAAAAAAAAACTACTGCATAAAAGGATACCTAATTCCCTCCTTTCCTCTCCCCCTACCTCCCTTCTTTACTTCTCGATTATCTTCAAATACAAAATCCTCAGTTTGGCATTCAAAACACTTCATAATCTTCTATCTTCTACCATTTTCAACTTCTTAAAACTTACACTTTCCCTACCTCCTACCCTTGTACACTATGAACCATTGACATAGGCTTCCTTGCTCTTCTTAAACATTTTCTCTGGCTTTCCGTCATGCCTGAAATGCTCTCCCTCCTCAACTCTACCCATTAACTTCCCTGGCTTCTAATAAGTCCTAATCAAAATCATACTTTTACAGTAAGCCTTTCTCAACTCCTCTTAATTCTAGTGTTTCAACTGTTAATTATATACAGTTCATGCTTTGTTTACCTAACTTTCTATAAATTTATTTGCATGTTGTCTCCTCAATTAAATTGCAAGCTCTTTGAAGTCAGGAATTGTCTTTTGCCTCTTTTTCTATACCCAATGCTTAGCATAGTACTTAGCACATAGTAGACGCTAAAGCTTATTTGTTTGTTTGTTTGTTTGTCTTCTCCCAGATAAGCATCACAGGTCCTTGAAAGTATCTTTATGTATTTGGTCTTTAGGCCTTTCCCTAGCACCTACTCCATCTCCTTCACACATCTCTAGACATGTTCCAGTGGCCCATATGATACTTTTTGCTTGATAGATACATATGCATATATTATGGCATTGATACAAAATTCTTAATCTAAGCATTTATTTCCCACAGTTATTATCCCAAGGAACTCCACCTCTGAGGCATGGTGGGTTTATACACTTGTAACAACCAAGGTCTGATCTCTGTTATGACATTCATCTTCACTTATGAGCAAAGATAGGCTATTTCATTGGTATATCCGTCAGATGATGAGGTTTCCTTCTCTTTATCCATGAAGATATGTGTCATAACAGAGATCATCTGTCATGAATTTTTTTTTCTTCTACTATGCAGAGGATATAAACAGTGCCAGTTGCTGACAAGAAGCTGGTCCTCATAGGGCTAAAGCTTCAATCTGCCCAGTTTCTACTGAGAAAAGAATTGTAAACTATAATGTATTGTGACTGGAATTTTTTAGTCTTTTTTTTGGCTTTGTTTTCTTTGGCTATTTTTTTTTCAAAAGCTGGAAAAGCAGAGACACTCTGGGCTCTCAAGAAGTTTATAATATAATGGTAAGTGTGTGCATGCCCGCATGTGTGTGTGTGGATGTGTGTGTGTGTGTGTGTGTTGTGTGTGGGTGACAACACATATAGAAATTTCATTTGAAAATCAGATGGAAAAAAATCCCATAGTCCATAGATTTCTGTAACAAAGCTGATGCTAATGTATCTTCTTTAATATCAGCTCCATTGACAAAACTAAATCAATCTCTGATGCTGAACCATATGATGGTGGTAAGATCTTTCTTTTACAGGTCCATGGTATCTATGGCTGCTGAGGAGAAAAAAAAAAAAACTGAGGCATCTCAGTAGTAGTTGACCAGTAATTAGAGATGTTGGTAAGGGTCATGATAGTGGTTTGACTTCCCCTGCACATGCTGCCTCCTATCTCTCCTTTTGAGTGCCTTGATGTTTTAGCTACATTGATTTTCTAACTTATAGAGTCCAGGTAGGTTAAATAACTTGTTAAACTTGTCCATAGAAGACAGACCTAGATGCTATAAGGTACATGTTACAGAGAGACCAGTTTAAGCTTATTGTAAAGAGTTTAATGTAGAGTAGTCTCCTGATGACTAGAGATATAAAAAGGGAAGGAGTTACCTTGGGAATTAGAAGATGTCTCCTTACTGGAGGTCTTCATGCAAAACATTTAACACAGTGCCTGACACATAAAATTTGCCCAATAAATACTAGTTGACTGACTGATTTACCACTTTGCTGCTGTACCCTAAAGATCATGGGCCCTTTCCATCTGATGTGCAGCCAAACCTTCCATAAGGGTTGTCTCCCACCATAAATTGTCAGCTCTTTGAGGGCAGGGAATATCTTTTCTATTTATATCCCCAGAAGGAGGCATGGTGATTTGCATAGAATAGGTACTTGTTTTTTTTTTTTTTTAATTCTTTCAATCCTTTATTTATTTATGAAAAGAGCAGGCAAACATTTGCAAGAAAGGAATTTTTCACTGGCAGCTCGTTGGAATACAAAGAACAGTAATTTGAGTGTTAGAAAGCTTGGGTTTGACTCCTGTATCTTCTCCAAATAGTTATATGACCATACACAAAACATGGAGGATTTGGTATCAGAATAATGTCAATTCAACTCTGATAAGTTGTATGACTTTGATACCTGCTCTGCCTATCTTTGGAAGGTATTGGGAAGTTCAAATGAGTTAATGGATGGCAAAGTAATTTGTAAACTACAAAGCAGTTTATACATATAACTTATTTTTAATGATGAATTCCTACTTAAAGTGACATGGAACACTAGAACAAACTACCTACAACCCTTCTATTCTGCATGTTATCTGTGGGCTCTCTTTCTATTTACGTTATTGCCTGATGTAATGGTAATGGAATTTGAAAATCCCCTTGTATTGGCTTGCTTTTGGGGCTAAGTGTTAAAATCCAAAGCTTGTGAATCCCACTTGTGGGATGGACTTGTTGACCTGAAGAGAGAGGGCTGAACTAGGAGGAGCTGAAGTGGTGTATTTAGAGACAGGCCCAAGCAGAGGAGGCCAGAAGAACTTTTAGGGAGCTGTATCATGGAGGCAGAGAGAGAAGAATTGCCAGGAGCCAGAGTTGCTGAGAGAGACTGCTGAGGGCCAGTTGAAGCTGCCCAGGACTTTTGAGAGCTGCCACCTGAAGCTGCCAAGAACTGAGAAGGAACGACTGTGTTGCTGGTATTTTTGCCATCTGTTTTGATGTTGTTTCGCCAGAGTCATCTGCTGATGAAGGACAGTGCTGTTGTTGCAGAGCTCCTGGAAACTTGCTGTTGGTTCAGATGTACTGAAAGAGGATTTTTTGGTTGTATGTTTACAGAAATCCTAGAAGAGGGTCTTGCTGATGTTTTCTGGGGTTCTGAGATTGTTCTGAAGGCAGAATGAATTGATGAGAACACTGGCAATGTATTTTGTGGTTTTGTTAAACTTTGTCTCCACAGGAACAGAGATTGCTGAGAACTTGTTTTGGATCAAGGTGAAGAAAAAAACCTCTCCTTTGGTATTAAATGCCTTTGTGCTCTCCACTGCCCCTTTTGAGACAGTGCTTGGTGTTAACTGATGATAATTATAATTCAGTTGTGATCCAGGGAAGGGAAACTTTTAACTTTTTGTGTTCTGTGACCGACCGAATAGATGTACTTTTTTTATGATTGGAAATTGATCTCCAGTTGAGAAAAGAGACTTTGTGACTGACTAAATGAATGTACTGGCCAGGGGTGGGGTACTTTGACTCTATACTTTGTGATTGAATTGAGATGCTTTGTGATTGAATTGAGAAATTGCTAACTGATTGAGTTACACTGTATTTTGATTTTCTCAGTTCTGTGAATGTTTTGCCTTAAATTGGCACTGAATAAATGGAGAGTTATTATGCTGGTATTCTGAACCTAGGAAGTTGCCTTTGCTTGGCATTACACTTGATTCTACTGCCCTTTTCCCCCCTTTACTTTATAATAGCATTGCTTAGTGCTTAGAGATCTGGTCTTGGTGCCAGGATGACCTGGGGTCAATTCCAATCTCCTATAAATGCTGGCTTCATGACTCTGGGCAAGTTACTTTCCCACTCACTACTCTGGATAACCTCTAAATCTACAATTTGCATTGGTAAAAGGGAATTTCCTTCCCTAGAACTTCCTTATAACAGTGAAATCACAGGTCTAGTCTATTTCTGAAAGCAAAATCTTGAAGACAGCAAAAGAAAAGCATCATAGAAATAACATCAATGGATGCTTGAGAACAAAATTGACCTCACTTGTGAAATATACACTGAATAAAGGAAAAGTGTCAACAATCAAACTGTTAAAAAAAAAAAACAACAGACACCTCGAAATGTAATTTTACAAATGTAAAAAAATGCTAAGTGTACCTATAGCATTAAGCAAAACATAAGCCTTTCTTTCCAATACTGGTATGGATCAAAGAAGACCTAAGACATGACAACTTACAGAGATGATACCAGTAGAATCCAATTTTAACGAACTTGGCAGGACTTCAGAATTGCTACTGTATCTAAGAAACCTCTTGAAATAATGCATATTGCTGAAATGTGTTATATGTTGTGTTTGTTATTTATTAATTTACACAGCATTTTTGCAAATGAAAAGACAGGGGTGCTGTACGATGGGGAGGGGATGTTTTGCTGATTAAAAAGCAAGGCAAAGATCAGATGTAATCAAAATATTTTCCACTCAATTTTGCTTTAAATTATGTACAAGATTTGAACTCTAGTTGCCATGAGGATTCATTGCTGAATTTTGAACAGGTATATATGTAAGATGGTAAAATGTAAACTTTTAGAAGGTGGAGTTTATTTTGTTGTCTTTTCATTTTTAGTACCTAGCACCTGAGTTTTTGGTACATGCATGCTGCTTCAGGTAAATGCTTGTAGTCAGTTCATTGCCGGTATCACTCTCACACACACATATTCATATGTACATACATATAAATACATACGTATGTATATAAAAGAAAAATGACACAACTCTAAATTACAGGGGAAATATTTTATTGCTATTCTTTTAAAACCATTCATTCATTAAATGCATGGCCTTTGAACTACAACAATTGTGCCTTCCGGCTAACTGGAAAAATTAAACACTTGATTGAAGGGGGTTGTGATCTATGGTTATGAATAGATGCAGACCCACTGAATAACTTGAAATAAGGGTAACATTGAGTGAGGGACCCACATGGCAATTGTGAAGTGGTCCCAATTATTCTAAATGTAAGCAGAATATTGGTCTGATAACATGGGAAAAATAGACTGGAGTGAGAAGTAAGAGGAAGTAGGGTCATTTTGGAGTATCTTTCAAAGTATATACAATAAGCTTTACTGCCTCATAAAGAAAGCAACATTTTTTAGAACCTTAAGATCATTTATTATTAACATTTTATATATAACCATCTGTATAATATAAACTCTATGACTTCCAATTAAGATGACAATGTGAAACATCACAGACTTAGTCACAGAGACTGAACATCTCAAACTCTAGAAAATATCTGAAAAAGATCTCTTAAAGACCAGTGAGCTAAAATCTGTCATTCTCCCCCAACCCCAATAAAGAACACAAGGTCTTCCATCTAGTCTGGAATAGCACAAAAGATCAGATAAATTTCATAAAAGAGGTAGCATAAAGGAAGCCAGCTTGAGTAGAAGCTAGCATATGTGTGGAGAGGAGCTGCACTGGAGAACTCTGTGGGTGATCAGGAAAGTCTGAAAACCTAGAGAGGCAGAGAAAAAAAAAAGTACCACCTGCCATAACTCAGAGCTCTAACAAATGGACATTAAGCCAATCAGCAACAGGAATAGTACAATACAAGTCAATATGAGTTCCAATACTTGGGAACCTAAAGCTAGATTCCAGCACTTTCCAATAAGAATAGAAGTAGGGAGAGAATCAGCACATACAGAATACTACAGAAGCATACTTGGTCCAGATATGCATTTGTCAGAATACTGGGAGTTAGAGAGAGTGATGGAGTCTATTCCACCCCTGGGTATGAATTATATTGGGGCTTTTCAAGGAGGTTAGGACTAATATAATTTCTAGCCTCCTCCTAAAGTTAATCAGAAACATAGCTGAGATGAAACCAACTCCCAGTTTTGGAGTTGGAGAAAAATACAAATACCATATTGATGAGGGATAGGTTTTGGGGGGATTTCTAATGAGAAATCCTTTCTAGATTAGCATCTGAAAAGAATTACAGGCTCAGCTGTCCTTTGGCAGATTTATAAAAGTTTTATTGATTCACAGGGTAAAAAGGGATAGGGTGAGGAAACCTGGCTAGGAAAAGCTTGCAAGGTGCAAAAGTGTTGGGGGGGAGGGGGTCAGAGAAAGCCCGAAAGTGTGACGCTCTGCAGTGGACAGATGGCCTGCTAGAAAAGGCCTACCTGCTAGAAAGGGCCATCTGCAAAGTTCTAAGGGCCAGAGAGGCATTTTTAAAGATACAAAGCTGTCAATCATAAGTTCATTAAGCTAATGAGGTGTACAAAGGTGGAGTTAGGGAGGAACCTGGGAGGAGCCAGGGAGTGGCCAATGCTTAAAGGGACATGCACCCTTCACATCAACTGAGCATGTGTTTTACCCATAATCCACTGGGACATTCCAAGGAGAGGGGGAGCAAAAGGAGGGGTTTTAGCCCTGAAACATCATAAGGTCAACCAGCGGACATATTTGAGTTTGGGAAGGATGGGTCTTGTTTTGGCCAGTTACTAGTAGTGCCTTGAAAAGACCCTTGTTATCATAGCTACAGAGTTAATGCGGAGGAGAGACAGTTAATGCTTCACAGCTGAGAGGGAGGGAACAGAGCCAAACTGATCTCACAACTGATGGTAAAGACTGAAGTTACAATTATGCCACAAAAAAATCACCCCAAAATATTCAGAGGCACCCCATCAATATCAGATCAAGATACACAGTGAACTATGAAGAGAGTGAGAGAAACCAAATATTAAGGCAGAGTATACCAATCAGTACATAAATATCAAGAGCAGCAATCACACCTAAATTACTGAAGAGACAAAGGAAAACAATGCTTACCTGCACCATCTAAATGTTCCAGGAAAGATAAGATCAAACATAGAATCCCAATCTAGAAACTAAAGCTCAAAATATATGTAAGCAAAAGAAGATACTGAACAAAGCAGTACCACAAATTAGGCATAATCCAAAAGGTAAACCCAAAACAGAGGAGCCCCACAAATACTACAAGTAGAACTTTAGAGGAAAAAAAAAAGATTGATCTTTATTTCCCCTCAGGCTCCGTTCTAGACTTTCTCTACTTTGTCCCAGAAAGCTTTTTAGCTTGAAAGCTCACTTCAGTCCTGAAAGTCAAACATTGGAAATATTCTGCATTCCAATAGTCTTTCCCTTTGAATATATGGCTCCTCCTAAACACACTGCTTAATTAAAGTTCTTAAATGAGTCATCTCCATTACTCTTTAGGCTACAATCTGGCTTTTCTTTACCATGCCTATTTGTTGAATACCTCACCCTTTTCCACTTCTTTTAAGGGTGGTCTTACTCCATTAGAATGTAAACTTCTTAAAAGCAGGGAATGTCTTTCTGTCTGTATTTTCCCAGTGCTTTTCCCAGGGTCTGGCACCTAATAAGCATTTAATAAATGATTGTCAATTGCTAACTGACTGATTAAGATAACAACAGAGCCTGGAAAAAAATAAGGAAAAATAGTAACAAAAGAAAAATAGAAGCAGAGCCAATATGGTAGAGTAAAAACAGGGACTTGCCTCAGCTGTGGCCCAAACCCTTCCAAATACTTGTAAAAATTTACTCAGAACAAATTGTAGAACAGAGAACCCACAAAATGACAGAGTGAAACAGATTTCCAGCCCAAGACAACCAGAAAAGTAGACCAGAAAAGGTCTGTTGCGCCAGTCTAAGAGAAGAGTATAGTCCACTGTGAGCTGCACCAGCACAGGCAGGGCCCTAACAAAGCTGGAGAAGGCCTCAGGGGACTGAATCACTGGTAGCTGTGGCTTCTTAACCCACAAACACCAAAGACAACTTAGAAAGCCTGTTGGAAATGTCTATTGGACCTGGGTGAGAGAGAAATGCAGTCTGGCCCCAGCCTTAGGGTGGTGGCAGCAGTAGGAGCAGTAGCTGTTTCTAGAACTCTTGGACCACAGATGGAGGGACTGAACAACTGATTAGAAAGGGATTGCAGGGATCTCTTTGCTGCCACTGAGGCAAGATTCTCTTGCTTTGTCTATGCTTCAATCTGGATGACAGTACTGTCTGGCAGGCCTGGGGTGAGGAGAAATATTGATGTGGCTGAACTTGTGGCAGGAATGGAGAGAGAATTCTCACAGTTCCAAGGCAGAAAGGCTTGCTTATGGTCACTCACAGACCAGGGCACAGGGCAGTAGAGGAATAAACATCTCTCCTATGACCATACAAACATAGAGAAACTGAAGTATCTCTGAAAACAGCTGCACAAACCCCCTGAAACTTGGGATAGTACACTCTCCACGCTGGAAGCAGAGTCCATCCTTTACAAAGAGCTAAAAGCCAAGTACTGGCCTGGGAAAATGAGCAAATGGCAGGGAAAATCAGACTATAGAATCTTACTTTGGTGACAAGGAAAATCAAAACATGCAACCAGAAGACAACAAAGCCAAAGCTCCTACATCCAAAGCCTCCAAGAAAAATATGAATTGGGCACAGGCCATCAAAGGGCTCAAAAATGATTTTGAAAATCAAATAAAAGAAGTAGAGGAAAAATTGGAATGAGAAGTGAGAGTGATGCAAGAAAATCTTGAAAAATGTATCAGCAGATTGCTAAAAGAGAACCCCCCAAAATATTCAAGAAAATAACATCTTAAAAAATAGACTAACCCAAATGGCAAAAGAGGTTCAAAAAGTCAAAGAGGAGAAGAATGCCTAAAAAGGGAAATTGGTCAAATGGAAAAGGAGTTCCAAAACCTCACTGAAGAAAACAATTCCTTAAAAATTAAAATGGAGAAAAAGGAAGCCAATGACTGTGAGAAATCAAGAAAGTATAAAACAAAAGTGAAAGAAAGAAAAAATAGAAGATAATATGAACTATGTCATTGGAAAAAAAAAACATTGACTTGGGAAATAGATTTAAGAGAGATTATTTAAAAATTATTGGACTACCTGAATAAAAAAAAAAAGAGCCTAGACATCATCTTTCAAGAAATTATCAAGGAAAACTGCCCTGATAGTCTAGAACCAGAGAGTAACAAGAAATTGAAAGAATCCAGGAATTACCTCCTGAAAGAGATCTCAAAAGGAAAACTTTGAAGCCAAATACAGAGTTCCCAGATCAAGGAGAAAATATTGAAAGCTGTCACAAAGAAACAACTTAAGTACTGTGAAAATACAGTCAAGATGACACAAGATTTAGCAGCTTCTACATTAAGGGATAGAAGGATTTGGGATATGATAATCAGGAGGTCAAAGCAGCTAGGATTATAACCAAGAATCACCTACCCAGAAAAATTGAGTATAATCCTTCAGGGGAAAAATGAATTTCAAAGAAATAGAGGATTTTCAAACATTCTTTATGAAAAGACCAGAACTGAACAGAGCATTTGGCTTTCAAATACAAAACTCAAGAGAAGTATGAAAAGGTAAATAGAAAAGTGAAGTAATAAGGGACTTATTAAAGTTGAGCTATTTACATTCTTACATGGAAAAATGATATTTATTACTCTTGAGACCTTTCTCAGTATTAGGGTAGTTGAAGGCTACAGACACACACACACACACACACACAGAGGGCAGAAGATTACTTGAATGTGAAGAGATGACATCTAAAAAATAAAATTAAGGTATAAGGAAGGTACTGGGAGAAGGAGAAAGGGACAAGTAGAATGGGGGCAATTTATCTTACACAAAAGAGATAAGAAAAAGATTTAATAATGGAGGGGGAAATGAGAGAGTTGAGAGAGAAAACACTTTTAAGAAGGAATGGGGTCAAAGGAAGGAATAAAATAAATGATGATGATAAGATGGAGAAAATATAGTTAGTCTTTTATAACATGACTGATGGAAATGTTTTGCATCTTTACACATGACAGAAAAATAAGAACAGACTCCTTCAATACATATTACCATTGATCAAATCCTCTCTCTTTATCCATCCCCTTAATCTTTGTAAAGAAGAGGAAAAGAGGAAAAGAATGGAAGATATAAGATATTGTGATGGAAAGTAATAAGCAATCATAGTCATGAATGTGAATGGTATGAACTCACTCACAGATTGGAATAGGGTAACAGTATAGACTGAAAAGAAAATTAAAAAATACTTTGTTATCAGAAAACAGACTCAAAATATAAAAGTGTACTCACTTATATTGAGTGATTGGCATAGGATTTATTGTGCTTTAGGCAAATATTTAAAAGCAATCATGATTTCAGACAAAGTAACAGTAAAAATAAGCACGATTAAGAGAACACAGGGACACTAAATTTTGCTTAAAGGTAAAATAAATAATGTACAAAAATGTACACATTTGTGCATATGAATGCACACATAAAATAAAAGTAATAACATCTAATTACTTAAAATAAAACTTAATACACATATGAAGAAATAGGTAGAAAGTTATAATAGTTGTACATGTCAATGTGTCCATTTTAAAACTAGACAAACAGCCAAAAACAAAGAAGGAAAAAATTAAGAACCTGAATAAAATTTGGGAAGAGATAAAGATACAGTTGATCTCTGACTAAATGGGAATCTAAAAAGATATACATATTTCCTTAGTTGTGTATGATAAATTTACAAAAGTTGACCTTAGCTAGGGTCAAAAATCACTATAAACAAGGTTAGAAAAGTAAATATCTTAGAAAACCTTTATTGGTCACTATGTAATAAAATTAGGATCCTGATATAGGAATTCTGAAGAAACAATTCGAACAAATTGAGACCAAATAATTTAATCTTAAACTGCCTACCTGAATATTATGCCATAGAAATAATAGTCAGGTTCAAAATCAGCCATAGTACTATTTGTGAGATATAGCTAAAGAAGTTTTTTTTTAATATCTAAACCTCAAGAAAAGAAATAGTAAATCAGTGAAGTAAACAAAAAACAAAATTATGAAATAATAGTATAGTCACAAGCTATAGTTATTATAAAGGAGTAGCTGTGGGTATCAGGAAGGGCAGTAAACTAATGAAAACCTACAAACAGGCATTGAGTACATTGTTCTTAATAATATGACTGACATAAATAATTGCATACTGATAATATCTCATCAGTGTGGTAGCTCACTCTAATGATTCATCACTTATGAGATTACCTTCACAAGTTTCTGACTCTCAAAATGTCATCACTGAGTGACTATACCTACTAAAATATTTTGGAATGCCCTCCAGAGGCACAATTGTAATGCAATATATATCTTTGTGCATTTCATTCACAAGCCCACTTTACTTCCAGGTTAAAAGAATTTCAGTAATCTTTAAAACATCGTAAAGAATGGAAGAGTTCTCCCAGAATTTGAGGAGGGAATATGCTATCTTAATTTTTAAGAGAAAAAGTGAAAAAGGAAATTAAAAACTTGAGGCCAGTGAACTTGTCTTTTGTGCCTGGAAGAAAAAAATCTAAAATTAAGAATTATTATTCAAGAAATATCAAGCAAATATTTAAAAAATATGTGATCACAAAGTGTCAGCATAGCTTTCTGAGGAAGAGATAATCCCAAGTTAAACTAATTTCCTCTTTTGAAAACATTATTATGTTTATCAGTCATGAGATGGTTGTAGAGCAATGTAACAAGTGTGGACTAATATGACAAAGAAATATTTCCCAGATTATCTGGGCACAAAAAAGTTCAGGTTACTTGCACTGGGAATAGTGTGTGAGTGAGTTGATGGAAGGGAAAATAAGTTATAGAATATAGAGGTCAGTGATAAATTTGTGACTAGATGATTAAAGGAGACTTCTGAGAATAATCAGAGTTTTGAGATATTACATAAAGCTCAGAGATATTTTTGAGATATTACATAAAGCTCAGAGAATTCTGCCTAGAGAAGGCAAAGGGTATGAAACTCTTTGTGGTAAAAACCAGTGAATGATGACCATGACCGAGTATGAAGGATTATGACTGAGGCAAGCACATTTCAGAACAGCATGTATGCATAACATGAGTGGCTGAGTGATCAATGAGATAGCCAATAATAGTAGGAAGAGCTTTTATGAAGATAAGACACATTCTGGTTGTATTAGACCTGACTCTTATTAAAACACAAGTCTTTTGGAGGAACTCATTACTAATATTACTTGAGGGTTAGGAAGGGTGTAGTGGTGGGCAGTGACAGAAAAAAAAAAACAAACCTGTCCTCTTTCAGAAATGTCATTGAGATTATTTTTTATTTATGTAATATACATTTTTGTCTTGAGTAAATGTTTTGCATATATTTTGTCCACTCTGATCCCACTCTCTTGAGGCCAAATCTGTTATATATCCCCCATCAAAACACCCTGAAGTGTTTGTGGGTACCGCTTTTCACTGTCATTGCCTTGTACCCTCACCGCCTATGTTCTTTCATATTTAAGATCCAAGTAACTAGAACACCAATTTTATTTAATCACTCAACACTGGGTAACTTTTACAAAAGAATAGTTACTTCACTGATATATAATGTACATATCTTTCCTCCAACACCATAGGAAATAATCTCCCCTCTAATGCCTTGATATCTAGTGGGGAAAAAAAAAAAAAACATGGTGGAATAAGCTTTAAACTTAATTCCATCCCTACCTAGTATTGATTCCACTAAACTCAGCTCCAAAAGTGGGATTGCTGCCAGCTACTTCCAAGTTTCCAAAGGTGTGATGATGAATTACTTCTTCCTCCTCAGGGCAAACATGTTCCACTGCCTGCAAAACCCAAATTTTAAGACAATGAAATGCTGAGGGAGGCTCCATTCTCTTCGTATCTCTAGGCATCAATGCAACAATGGCTTCAAACTCAAAACAGAAGATTTGTGGATTTTTGAACTCAGAGAATCACAGGTTTTACTCCTTGTACCTAGAATGGAGAAGAATAAGGAAAAAGATCAAAGACTCAGGCTCATTTCTGAGGGCCCTTATGGCCTCAGATAACAAAGGAAGACCTATACTTTTACTCCTAACCCACATCATCTCACTAGATTGCAGAACATGAAGGAATAACCTTGATCCACTAGGCAAGAATATAACAAAGGGAGATGATTGGATCTAACTAAGCTTTGTTTAAAATTAGTGACAGTTCCAACTAAAATGCCAATAGAAAGATTCCCCCCCCACCACCACACACACACTTAGGCTAAGCCAAGAACTACTGGTTACAGAGTGTTCTCTAATTTACTTCCATCAACCATCATCATGATTCTCCTGGAAGGAGTTCCCTAACCTATTTTATGTGAAGGTGCCATCTCGAGATAACTGGGTATGCATCAGATCTCCACTATATACCATTTCAATTTTGTTTGTTTCCTGTGTTTGGAAGCATGATGAGTAACTGAATATCTACTGAGGTGGGCAACCTGTGACCTCAAGGTCGCACAAGGCCTTCTAGGTCCTTGAGTGTGGCCTTTTGACTGAGTGAAAATTTTACAGAACAAATCCTTTTATTAAGGGGATTTGTTTTTGTGAAGTTCAGATTCAGTCAAAGGACCACACTTCAGGTCCTAGAGGGCTAGCCCTAGCCTCCAGGCCTCAGGTTCCCTATCCCTGACTCTTGGCTTTGGTTAAAATTTGAAGTTTCCAACTTTCTAAGTAGAGGAAGCATGTGATACAGTGGGTTGGGTGTTGAGCCTGGAGTCAGAAAGATCTCAGTTCAAATCTGGCCTCAGACACTTTCTAGCTGTGTGATACTGGGCAAGTCATTTGACCTCAGTTTCTTTAATTTGAGAATAAGGACAAAAATAGTACCTACCTCTTACAATTATCATGAGGAGAAAATGAGATATTTGTAAAAGTGCTTAGTGTAGTGGCTAGCACATAGTAGGTGCTATATTTAAAAAAAAAGTATTCTCTCCCCCTCTAACTGGTTAGTGTCAAAGAAACCATAAAGTCATTAGAAAAACATTAGAAAATCCCCAGGATTTGAAACTAAGCACCTAAAGATTTAGAATGAATAGAACACTGAATATCTGGGGAGTGGTTTTCTGAGATCTTTATTGATATTTCTGAAGTCCAGGCTGTTATCAATGGCAATAGCAATTTACTTAGTAGAGATTTTTCTAGCTAACTAAACAAGCTTAGTCCTAGAAACCATTACACAATTATGCAGGACCACTAGGGGTGCCCCCAAATTTGAAGAATGTTACTCTGTAATAAGTATAAATATTCATTAAGCACTGCTGATTTTGTAGTAATCAATGGACTGTGATGTGGATACTAATGAATATGTTTTCTACATATAGTTATGGACTCTGGGAAAAATATAAGATAGTGTTATTGGGATTATGTTTACAAAGGACGAAGCAGTTGCTATCCCTTGTGAACTTAATCTGAAATAGTGGAGCTTTCCAAGATCCTGAGACCCCAGGAAGAGGATACAGTTGGAAATTCGTTACTAAGACCTGTACTTTTGACCAGGAATTCCAAAACCAAGCCTAGACCCATACTAAATAAGGAAGCATGGACTATGGACATTTTTAGAAGACTGGCATGGGATGGAACTGGATGGACAGGAACAGTGTCTTATCTTCATAAAATGGACGGGATAATTTGGGAAATTATCTGATGCCAATATAGCCATGGACTAAGAGTATGAAACATGACTTTAGTACATTTGGCTGGTAAGCATGATGCTCCATGGAAAATTAAGTTTATTATCAGGGAAAAGCATGATTACCTGGAGAGGAAAACTTACGACCTGAATAGAAAATAACTGATATGATACAAGAATGACTGGGATTGGTGCAGGTAACTGTAGTTAATTCCTAGAGATATTCTGGAGATGTGTTTGGGTATTAGAAGTACACTGACAGTGTAAAACTCCAAAACTGAAGTACTCAAAATTTGCAAATCTTAGGTAACAAGTTAAATTTGGTCACAAAAATAACATTGAGGAAACCTATTGAAGATTCTTATCTCCTTCCCAATAAGAAATAGGGAAGGCCCCCAACTTCATATAGCAGCTTTGGAAATACAGGAGTCATGATATACTGACAAGTGATCAGGACTGACTATCATATCTGCACAACAAAGTGTGAATAATTCCTTAATCAACTGGAAAGGCTTATGAGGTCTTGGCCACTCAAAGAAGGCAATTGAAATCATATATCAGTCATACTCCTTGGAACTATTTATAAAAATAACAATACATTTAGTAGTAGCAATCCAGACTCAGAAGGGATACCCCTTACAGGATAGAGGAGGGATTTTATCTCCTCTTCATTCCCTCCCTAATTTATGTCATTGAACATATCATAGGTACTACTGAAAATTGCATCTGGTTGGTAAACCAGAAAGACACACTGAAGGACAGATAAAAATATAGATACATAATGAGGGAGAAAGTTGCTTCAAAACTTGTGACTTTTTTTGAGAAAAGTGAGTTGGCTATAAATTTGAGGAAGGAGTAGACTCAACTGAGTGATCATCCCTACAGAGACAATGTACCTAAGTAGAATTTTGTGATATCTCTTCAAAAAGAGAAATGATTTCTAGAGCATAAAGTACTAGGAATTGTGAATTAAAATATAGTTGGAAGGATGATTCACTGGCACTTTACTCTTATGTTTACATCCTTTGTTCCCATGAATTTCATGTGTATTAAGTGATTCAGGTTCTTTCTTTTGTTTTGTTTTTGCGGAATTTTATTTGTATCAACTGTTCTTACTATAATATCTCAGTAAATGCCTTTGATAAAAAAAATCATTAAATATACTGGCTAATTGTTCGCAGCAAGCACATTGATGGGGTCTCATGAACTGCAGTTATAAGAGTAGCCATTGATAGACTTATCTCTAAAACCTGAGAAAAAGCACCACTCTTATGTCTCCAGCACTCCAACTCTAAACCCATGTGAGGGAGTAAAAGAGTGGATTAGAAATAGTGTTATGTGGAAAGTGGGATATTCCCAAAGAGTGGCACATGAAATCCACCTCATCAACTCTGAACATCTTTGACAGTTTGGAAGATCACTCAAAGATAAGACCTGAAGGGATTTCCAGTCAATAAGTTCAATAAGAAGTCTGGGTAAATTAAGTTGCTTGCCAACAACTAGTATTTAAGTATGTAAATTGACATAGCTCAGTTAGTGAATTTTGAATCCTTACAGTAAATTATGCCTGGTCAAGATGAATAGCTTTTCAACATAAGACTATATCTCTTTGTTAAGATTTTGTTTTAAATTTTTATTAGAGTGGACTACAAATCACTTTCTCTACTTTATCTTTCCTGGTTTTTGTATCATGATCATTTGTACCTTATAAAAAGAACTTTGCGGAGTGCCTTTTCCCCCTCAATTCCTGAGTAAATTTTTGTTATAGTTCTTCATATTGATTTTCAAACATTTGATACTATTTACTTTTAATATGACAGCCAATTTCCCTTTGCCTCTGCTCCCCTCTGGTAGCCATTAGGGTTTGTTCAAATTATCTTTTTGAGATTGACTTTTAACAAAATCTGTATTTTTATTCATTTGAGAATTTGATAACTTTCTAGGTAATAATCCATAACCTTTGAATTTCATTTTTGCTATCACATAAGTAGTTTCTACTAATTCTTTTTATTTCCTCTCTTCAAACAACTTCCCTCATTGAAGGAAGGATAAAGAGAAAGGGGGAAAAAGCATCCATCCATCAAGAGTCAATCATATGTCAGACACTGTGCTGGGCACTTTACAAATATTATCCCATTTCATCTCCATGAAATTTCTGTGAGGTACTTGTCATTTTTATATCCATTTGAGGAAACTGAGAAAGAAGTTACATGACTTGCTCAGGGTCACAGAGTTAGTGAGTATCCGAGCTCAAATTTGAATTCAAGTCTTTTTGATTCCAACTTCAGTGCTCTGTCTATTGTATCACATAGTTGCCATATACACCATGTATATTTGTTGGAAAATAAACCAAGGGTGTTCTTTTTGGGGGGAATGAGGGGTGTTTTGTATTAACTGTTATTACTGTAACATCTCTTTGTAATTGTAACTGTGACATGCCTTTGCTAAAAGCTGTTAGTCTACTGACTGATGGAGCCTTGTGAGCTTTAGTGGTAGAAGTGGTCATTCACAGGCTTACCATTAGAACTTAAGAAAAGTCACTACCCTGAACATCCAACAGAATATCTATGAGTAGGAGTAGGGCAGTAGACTAGATGGAATTCCCTTTGTTTATGTTTTATTTTGGTAATTTCTTTTCCTTCCTTCTCTTTAAAAACAAAACAAAACAAAACTTAGCTAATGTATTATCTTTGGTTTTC
>CM053585.1:322965760-322987282 GCA_028646515.1 Pseudochirops corinnae | reverse complement strand
AAATATAATTTTTCTCTGAGTATTGCTTTAATTGTATCCCTCAAATTAGGCATTCTGTCTCACTTTTTATCATTCTCTTTTATATGGCTATTGTTCATGTACCCACTTATTATTCATAATATTGTCACTTAGTCTCTGTCTGAATCCATATCCTCTGCTTATCTTAATATATTTATTAAATTCATTTTATATAAGTGAAGGATATGTTTAACGCATTTAACCTTTTACATTTATTTATTTTTGTGTCCTAGAATATGATTAATTTTCATGAAAGTATTATGTGACATTGAGAAATATTTATGTTATTTAATGTTACTATTCAGAAGACAACAGACATCTCCCAAATCTAATCTTTATAACAGTCTCTTCAGCATCATGTTTTCTTTTTTGTTTAACTCTGTTAGATTTATCTGAAAGAGGAACATTAAAGTCTCCTACAATTATTGTGTTACCATTTATGTCTTTTTACAATCTTGTTAACTTTCCATTTAGGAATTTATATTCTATGCCATTTTGTTCACTCACATTTAATAATGACATTGCTTCATTGTCTGTATAGCTTTTAAGCATAATATGCTTCCTCTGTTGATACCACTAGACATTTGTGAATTTTTGTTGTTCAAATAATGTATGAAATCATAATTAGAACTCTGTTCATAATTGACTAACATACGACAAATTTTATTCTAAACTCTCATAAGTCTTTTTAAATGTATATCTTGTACATGGTGAGTTAGAGAGTTTTATTATCTTATTTTTCCTCTTTTCTTTCATTTTTGGAGGACATTAATCAATAAAATTATAATTATTTATTTGCATTTCTTCCATTTGATCCTTTTGTATTTGATTCCCCCTCTAAACCTACTTCAGACATTTATTAGCTGGGGAAAAAAACCACTCAATATCTCTGAACCTAAGCATCTGTAATATGGTTATAATAGTCATATCTACCTCACAGAGGCACCATGAAGATCAAATGTGACACTGTAGCTAAAATCCTTTGTAAAGGCTGAAAGTGCCACCTGAGTATGAACTTTTATTACTCTTTCTCTACGGACAAAACAAAACAAAAATCATTTCTCAATAGTTATTCCCATTGTTAGTTTTTCTAAACATTGTAAGGTTGATTCTTGGGTGATACATAGTTTATCTGCCTACACAAAAACTTTCCTAATTGATAAGAAAGTCCAGATTTCCAGTCTTTTAATATAACATTTGAGAACCAAGGGTCACTTCCGTGACATGATAAGGCATAAGAGGAATATTTGAGTAGTTCCTTTCAAATATAAAACGTGAGTGTAGCCTATAATTAGTATTATTTGTCAGTATGTACCTAGGTTTGTTTTTTTTAAAGGAAATCCACTTTTAAGAGTGCAAACTATTTTAGAGAGTAGTGTGTGTTCACACCAATATATAAACTCATCAATAATTGAGTGTTTGGTTTCGAAAGACAAGGCTGAATTTGGTAGATACTTTAAAATGGATGTTCCTCAATGACTATTTAAAAACACTTCTCATCTAATTAAAAGTACTTTTTGTTGAATTGTTAAACTGTCAAAGTTGTCTTTCTGTGAGGAGTGGAGAGGTTGCTATGGAGAGGTACAGGTTGCTATGGGACATGTGTGTCAGAACAGAAAGCAAAATGGTAATGGTCATGTCAATTTAGATTAAAAAATATCCTCAACAGCTTTTTTTTTTTTAAAGGAACTTTTATTTCCTGGAGCTTCCTTATTTCTTTTCATTATACAGCCACAACCGAGCAAGAGAAATATTGGATTTTGAGAAGCACATGCAGACAATGAGACTGGAGAGAGAGAGTTCACAATAGTTTGAACAGTCCTGGTGTGGCCACCATTTTCCCAACTGGACACTGTTTAGAAGTTGTTTCTCCCTCTTGTTTGAACACTTTGAATTGGGGATCTTTTTCACTGTCATTGAAGAGAGATGAACATAAAAGAGGTTGGTATTCCAGAACTTTCCTTGGGAGGCAGAGCATAGGGACACAACCTTCACAGCCAGAGTTAATTTTATCTTTCACTCCTGCTGGCTGCAACATGGTTTACACACAATTCAATTATGCCTAAAATCCTGCTGGCTAGCACACTAAGGAGAGTCTGTTTCCAAAAGGATTAGATGGGAAGAGTCACAAATACACTGGTTTGCTCATATACATACTGATTAATTTAGATGAAGAATAATAAGTAGCACTTATAATGTATTTAAAGGTTTGCAAAGTACTTTAGATACATTATCTCGTTTGATCCTCACAACTACCTTATGACTTAAGTACTCATCTTATCCCCATTCTACAGATGAGGAAACATACTGAGAGATAAATTCCCTCTACAATATCTCCCCAAATAATAACCCAATGTCTGAATAAATACCTCCAATGCTGGGAAAGTCACTTTGAGGTAGTGTTACATAATGAATTACACTGGACTTGAAGTTAAGAAGACCTGAGTCCAAATCTGCCTCATCCATTTACTAGCTGTATTGTTTCAGGACAAGCCCCTTAATCTTTCTAATTCTTAGTTTTCTTATCTATAAAATAAAGTTGACAAGACCATCCAGATGCCTCATAAGACTTTTGTCAGGATCAAGTAAGGTAATGTGTACAAAGTATTTTACAATCCTTAGAGGTAGGTCATTACACTTTTGGACAGCTCTTATTTTTAGGTTTCCCCTGAATCCAGTCGATTGATTTCTCTCTCTCTCTCTCTCTCTCTCTCTCTCTCTCTCTCTCTCTCTCTCTCTCTCTCTTTCTCTCTGTCCAAACCAATTAAACCCAATTCAATTTATTAAATAATTCAGCAGTATTTGAGAGCAGCTGGCCATTGGTTCAGACTCATTCTGTTTCTGGATCAGCCCCAAATGCCTTCATCACATAAGTAACAATTTGGGGGATGTGATCTGGCAACTGCTTCTGTGGGTTCTGAAGGCCATGCCTCCTCAGTAAGCATAGCTACTGAAGGTTCAGAAAAGTAAGTTCTAGAAACTGAAGTCCTTATCATGGTCACATTTCTTGACATCAGAAACAGATATGATTTAATCAGTGGAAACACCATGGAAAAAAGAGGTATTACATCTGTTTTGCTGCCATACTCAAAGCACCATGGGGCTTTTCCATCTGACTTGCAGCTGAAACCTCCTTTATATGTTATCTCTGCTGGTGAGTTCCTTGAGAATAGGAAGTGTCTCCACTCTTCTATCCACATCCTCAGAGTTTGGCAAAGATTCTTATTCATTCATTTATTCATTCATTCATCATTTATTTATTGTATATAGAAATTCTGACTTGCCCACAGAAGATCTGAATTCAAGGCAATGCTATGACAAATAACAACCCAAGAGGATGTATAAAAATATAACTTGCAGAACAATTGTCAATCTGCACTAATGGGTGAAATTTCCTCATCAGGACTTCTCTATGCTAATGAAATCACAAGTGCAGACAGAGTAAAAAAAAAATGGACAAAGATTATTTATAAAGTACCTATTGTGTACAAGGTGCCATTTTAGGGACTTGAGAATCAAAAGCACAAAATAAAATCCTAACTGGAACTAGCATGGTGACCATGTGAATGGTATAAGGACATAGATATGAAAGATGTTTTGGAGATAGAATCAATAAAAATTAGCAACTGGGTATAGACACTGAGCATGGGAAAGAGAAAGAAATAAGCATTCATTTAGCACCAACTACCAAAACTTAACTGAACCCATATCCTATACTAGCTCCATGGACTTTTTCTGATATGATGAAGAAAAAAAAGTGACTAAGAATTTTGCTAGCAAGTGGAATGAAAACTTGGCCCTGGATTGTGTGAATGAATGAAGTTTGATTAAATAAACACTTATTATGTGTAAAGAACTACACTAGGCACTTTGCACGCAAAGATGAAAAATAATTTTTCTTCTCTTCTTTAAATCAGTTCATTGCCAGTGGTGGGGACAAAGAGGGCAAATATGTCATGTACAAACATGAGCATAATGCACTATATAACATAATAAGAACAAAGGTCAGAGCCAAAGGAATATAAGGAAATAGGAGGAGACATTGGGGTTTTCTTTGGTGATGGTACTGGGGGTGGCAGGAGAATCAGAGAAGGATTCATAAAGATTAAGAACATAACCTTGGCCTTGAAGAAAGAGTATCCTAATAGGAAGATAAGAGGAGGGTGGCATCCAAGGCACAGAGATGGATAGTTGACTTAATTGCATGTTTAGGAGAAAGCAGAAGAGAATCTAGAAACATAAACACAAGTACAAGAAAGAGAATTTTGATACTTAGAACTGGGATTTCATTTATTTATGCACTATCCACATCTTGTAACCACATGGAATACAGACTCTCAAGTGTTGTTATGAGTGAAAAATGCATGACCCAATCAATTTTCTAGTGATGAACTTCTCTGAACTTATGTGTACCTATTCTCTGAGGAGACACTCCATCTATTAGAAGAAGAGTAAGTTTAAGAATGTTCAAAACATAGCTAAAGTAGATACACACTCAATTCATACAGATAAAGTGAGGCAGCTTCTTTATGTAAGAAACAATCTCAAAGAGCATATTTCTTGGCAGCAGAGAAAGAATCTGGCTATAGGCTCAAAATACAGCCCTGGCAATCAAAATCTGAGCTACAGAAATGGTTCCCTAAAGAAAGGATTTTTTTTTTTTAACTTTTAGCACTATAGTACTAGATTTGTGCATTGCTTTGTCACACATATTTTTCATATTTATACCTAAAAGCCATTGTGTTTAAGTTGTACCCACTCCTCCCTACTGATATTGGGTGTCTTTGTGGGAGAGTGATTCAACATTCCTAGGGGAAGAATTTTTTTAAACTACATTTTTCCTACCATATCTCAATAAGAGCTAACTATGTCTACTAACTGACTGCCAAATGGGAAGAAGACCACTGAGGATAATGAGATCTAGTTTTAGGAGTCTAGATCTGCAGGATAGTCTAGAGCACAACACTATTCATAACAAAATAATTTTGCCCACTATGTGATTGACTCAATTTAGGATGATTATGTCAGAAAATCAGCAAAATTAGCTAAAATTATTGTTATCGATTACCTCTCATTGAGCAACAACCACAAAATTAAAATTTTGAGGAAATCAAGGAAATATAACATCACTAAAGATTAATGTATATACATTGGTATTTAAGGGATTTGAACCTACACTGAAATGATTAACTCATCCATATTATGTACAGAAATTAAGAAGTTTGACTGAGCAAAATAGCTTCACAATTTAGATATAAAGGCTGATAGATACTACAAGCAATCTGGGAGAGCAAGGAATGGTTTACTTGTATGGAGAAGAGAAGAATTTATGACTAAACAAGAGATAGAGAGCAGTAAAAAGGCAAAATTTATAATTTTGATTACATTAAATTGAAAAGATTTGTACAAACAAGCCCAATGCTACCAACATTAGTAGGGAAGCAGAAAATTGGGAAAGAATTTTTACAACCAGTGTCTCTGATAAAGGCCTCATTTCTAAAATATACAGAGAACTGAGTCAAATTTATAAGAATTCAAGTCATTCTCCAATTGATAAATGATCAATGGATATGAACAGGCAGTTTTCAGAGGAAGAAATTAAAGATATCTATAAGCATATGAAAAATATTCTAAATAACTAAATACAAATTAGATAAATGTAAGTCAAAACAACGCTGAGGTACCACATCGCACCTGTCAGATTTGCTAACATGACAAAACAGGAAAATGATAAATGCTGGAGAAGATGTGGGAAAATTGATGCAGTAAAAAATCGGTGGTGGAGTTTTGAACTGATCCAACCATTCTGGAAAGCAATTTGGAACTGAGCCCAAAGGTCTATAAAAATGTGCATAATCTTTGACTGAGTAATATCACTTCTAGTGCTGTATCCCAAAATGTTCATACAAAGAGGAAAAGCACCCATATGTACAAAAATATTCATAACAGCTCTTTTTGTGTTGGCAAAGAGTTGGAAATCAAGGGAATGCCCATCAATTGAAGAACGGCTAAACAAGTTGTAGTATACGAATGCAATGGGATACTATTGTGTTATAAGAAATTTTGAACAGATGGGCTTCAGAATAACCTGGAAAGATTTATATGAATTGATGCTGAGTGAGGAGAGTAAAATGAAGAGATCATTGTACACAATTACATAAGCCAACTCCAAAAGACTCATGTTGGAAAATGTGATCCACATCTAGAGAAAGTATTACAGAACCTCAATGCAGATTGAAACAAACTATTTTCTCTCTCTTTTTTTCTTTTGTTTTTTTCTTTTTAATTGTTCATTCCATTGGTTATGATTCTTCTTTACAACATGACAAAAGTGAAAATATGTTTAATATGAAGGTATATGTAGAACCTGTATGGGATTGTATGCTGGGGGGAGGGGGTCGGGGAAGGAGAAGGAAGGAAGAAAATTTTGAACTTAAAAGTTTGTGGAACAGAATCTTGTAAACTAAAAATAAATAAATACATTTATTTTAAAAATGAAATCATATAAATATGTTGCAAATGATAACATTATATAGATTTTCAGTTCAAAATTGAATTGCTAATCTAATACAATTTTAAGATATTTTGCATGGGATGTTCTTGAAAAAATAAAAAGGAAAATGATATTTTCTAATACAAAAAAGAAGGAAAACCTACAAATGGGGATTTGTAAAAAAAAAAAAAAAGAAGCTTGACTGAGGAAAAATATACAGAGTAATTACTGTGACCTTGATCTCCATTTATAAAATATAAATGTTTTTTGATATCCTTTATATCTCCCAGTATCTTTCTATTTTTGACAAATTAAACAGAAAGGTAAACAGAAGAGAAAACGTGGAATTAGACAAATGAATGGGGAAAAATGATGTAAAAGATTTAAGGAATCTTCTAAATAGGGCTACAAAAGAATATATGTAATTCTTCATACCACATAGAATTTTTGCAAAAATTGCACATTTGTCAAGGCACAGAAATGTTTCACATAAATGTTAAAAGGCAGACATAGTAGACATATCCTTTACAAATGATTTCACAATGAAACTAGTAATCTGTTCATGTGGCACAAGAAAAGACACATACCAAAATGAAGACTTTACAGTGAAATTCAAAGTAATAGATGGGTCAAAGAAGAAATCATAGAAATAATAATTATGTCAAGGAAAATTATAATTATAAAATAATGTATCAAAATTTCTGACACTCAGCAGTTCCTTCCTCAGGGGAAATTTTTTGTCTCTAAAAATACATATTAACAATAAATAAAGAGTTAAAGGAATGAATATTCATTTACAAATTAGAATGCCAACAAACAAGCAAAGACAAAATAAACACAAAATAGGACATAGTGAATATTGAAGTGAAAAAGATATGTCAAAAACCAAAAAGACTACAGAAATATAAATAAATCTATTAGCTGGTTCTTTGAAAAGACTAACAATGACAAATCTTTAGTCAACCTGATTAAAAGATAATAAAGTTATCCTGATAGCAAGTGGACAAGAACTCACAACAAAATAAAAAATAATAATATCAGAACCTACTAGGAATGGTTAATAAAACTAAGAATAAAAAAGAGAGGAGTACCTTTGTGTGTAAGGAGGATTTTGTTATCCTTCTTAGCGTTAGTTTCTAAGGATCCATGGCCATGAAAATGTCTAGTTTCTAGGTGTTTGGTAATAACTCCCAGAGTATCCCAAGGATTCCAAAGAGTAGTTCCCAGAATCATAGTAAAAGATAGTCCTACTGAGGCTGAGCTATGAGCTAAGGGGTGATACAATGAAATATTTATTATGCTTATACAGAATGATGATATTGCCAATGTTAATTTGTGAGCTTAATGTTGGCAAGATGCCATTTTTGTCTGTTGCCCTATAAAGCAGGTAGGCACTGCTCAGTGAGGAGGCGAGAAATCATTGAGAACCTGTAGGGGATTCTGTGTGTGCCTCAATTGGATCCCATTAGGGCTTGAAGAATTTAGGAAAGTGCTCAAAGCTGTGCCTGTCTCAATTGACCCCAATGAGACGTAGGGGTAGTTGACCCCCACCTCAGCAGTAAGGGTGATTGGGGAATGTTTTAAGAGTTTTTTCTCCCAGCAATGATTTGAGAAGACTAGACTAGAATAAAGATGATTATTAGCCCTTCTGAAGCTGTCTGCCTGTCTGACCAGATCAAGAGTGAACCTGTTAGAGGCTAGAGACTGAGAACTCCATTGTCTGCTGTATGTTATCTGTGAAACAACGTTCAAAAATAAAATATGGAAATTAGCAGAAGAACAAATAGAGAGATTTTACATAATCCAGCAGCACAAAATATAATAGAGCTAGCAGAAAACTGCCTTGTCCTGATGCATTCATGAGAGAATTGTATTGAACACCTAAATAACCATTAAGTATCAATAAATTATTCTCAAAAATTGGGAAATGCCCTATCAGATCTTTATAGTTCTAAAATCTAATACCTAAAGAAGAAAATGAGAAAGCAAAGAAGACATGTATGTCAATATCGTTAATAACTATTGATCTTTAAAAAAAATAAATAAAATCTTGTCGAATATAACAATTCATCCAACAAATCACTCATTATGACCAGTGGGATTTATTTAAATAAGGCAAGGTTGTATCAACAGTAGAAAAACAAGCAACATAATTGAGCACATTAAAAACATAAACAGACCAAATCACTAGATTCTTTCAACAGATACACAAAAAATCTCTCAGAAAAGATAAATCTCCTATATGCTTAAACTCTACAAAGTATAAGCAGAGAAAGGTTTTTTTATAACATCTGAAAACATATCTACCAAAAACAAACATTACACATAATGGAAATATGCTACAAACTTTCCCAATAAATACAATAGTAAAACAAGAATACCTACTTCTCCAATATTATTTTATATATTTCTAAAAATGTAAGCAATAACAAAAAGTGAATAGAAAGAAATGACTACTCTATAAATATGCAAAGAAAATATACAAGTAGCCCTAGTTGCTGATGGTTTCATCAGAAAATCCTAGGGAATCATCAAATATACTAATTGAGACATAGTTTAGCAAAAGAAATTTGCAGGCTAAAAGTTAATCCCACAAAAATTAACAACATTTCTACAACAACAACAACAACAAAATTTAGTGCTCAGTCATAGAAATGGAAATTACATTACAAATATTTGCAAAGTTAATGTAATGTTTTGGGTCCATCTACAAAAACACAAAATAATGCCATTTTAAAAATGATCCTCACAGAATTAAAAAAAAAGTTTAAATAGTTTAAAGAAAAGTGAATGTTCATGGCAAGTCCATGCCAACATAATGAAAATGACAATATTACCAAAATTAATTTAGTTTTAATGCTATACCAATCAGAACACCAGAGTGATACTTTATAGAACTTGGTATATTAATAAAAAAATTCATCTGGAAAAGCAAAAGACAGAATTTCAAAGGAAATAATGAATCTAGACATGAAGAAAGAAGAGTACTTCAAGGTCTCAAATTATAATATAAAACAGCAGTTATGAAAACTACTTTGTATTGCTTCAAAAAGAGAGAAATAGATTAATGGTACATTCAAAACAAGTGAGCAGAAATAATGGGATTCAATTATCCAGTAGTTTACAAATGAGAGAATAGATTATTTAGGAAAGAACTCCATCTTTGACAAAGATGTTGAGAAAATTAGAAAGGAGTATTGCAGGAATTAGACTTAGAGAAACACTTTGTGTTATAATTAAAGCATAAATTCAAAATGGATACATGACCTCAATATTAAAGGTCTTGTCATGAAAAAAAAAAAAACAATTGAAGGGAAGTAGATCATATATCTCTCCCAGCTATAAGACAAGTACAAAAGATAAAACTGATCGTATTGATTACATGAACACGAAAAGCTTTTGCTCAAACAAAACTTACTTTTTTTTAAGTTAAAGAGTAAAGTGATTGAATGGGAAAAAAATCATTATTATCAGATAAGGGTTTTCCATCCAAGAATATGAATCAACAATTCTCAAAAGAACTTCAAGTATAAATATGCATATGAAAAATGCTTCAAATAATTAATAAAAATGATAGAAATAAAATGTAAAAAACTCAACTTTCCACACTAAGCAAATTAACAAATTTAATAAAAGATAGGAATCATCAATATTGGGGGAATTATAAGAAGATCAGCACTTTAGTGCATTTTTGTGTAGCTGTATGCTGGTAAAGCTATTTTGGAAAGCAATTTGGAATTATGAAAGCACTTTGTGATTTTTACAGGGATTCTTGTAGGCCAAAGAAAAGTCATTGATAAAAAAGAAATTCCCCAATATAGATCAAAATATTTATAGCAACCTGTGTGTGTGTGTGTGTGTGTGTGTGTGTGTGTGTGTGTAACTGGAAACAAATCAGATATTTATTTCCTGGGGAATGCCTAACATAATATAGTACATGAATATGGGGCCTCATTTCTAAAATATATAGAGAACTGTGTCAAATTTATAAGAATACAAGTCATTCCCCTTCAGAAAAATCTGGAAAGACTTATATGAACTGATTCTGAATGAAGAGCAGAACCAGGAGAACATTGTACATAGTAACAGCCACAGTGTGTGATTACTGATTTTGATAGACTTAAACTTCTTCAGAAATTCAAGGACCTAAAACAGTTCCAAAGGACTCACAATGGAAAATGCCATCCACATCCAGAGAAAGAACTATGGAGTATAAATGCAGAGTGAAGCAGACTATTTTCTTCTTTGTTTTGTTTTGTTTTTTCTCTCTCATGACTTCTCCCATTCATCATAATTCTTCTACACAACATGACTGCTGTGAAAATATGTTTAATAGGAATGCATATGTAGAGCCTATATCAGATTGCATGGTGTCTTGGTGAGGGACGGGGAGAAAGTTTCAAACTGATGGAAGTGAATGTTGAAAATTAAAAAAAAAAACTAATTAAATATTGCATTGACCACAGAAATTTGGGAACACCATCCTCTGGCATGAAGAAGTTGTGGTCTACATTAGCCACACTGATTAAATTATAAATCTTTTGCAGTATTAAAGAATATACATATTTTAAAAAAGAATACAAGTCATTCCCCAAATGATAAATTGTCAAAGCATATGAACAGGGAGTTTTCAGAAAAAGAAATTCAACTATCTATAATCATATGAAAAAATGCTCTAAATCACTGTTGATTAGAAAAAATGCAAGTCAAAACAATTCTGAGGTACCACATTACATCTGTCATATTGGCTAACATGACAAAACAGAAAATGATAAATGCTAGAGAAGATGCAGGAAAATTGGAACACTAATGCATTTTTGGTGGAATTGTGAATTGATCCAACCATTCTGGAGAACAATTTGGAACTATGCCAAGGGGCTATAAAAATGTGCATATCCTTTGACCCAGCAATACCTAGGGCTGTGTTCCAAATAGATCATACATATTAGAAAAGGACTTGCATGTACAAAAATATTTATAGCAGCTCTTTTGTGGTGATCAAGAATTGGAAATTTAGGGTACACCCATCAATTGTGAAATGGCTGGACAAGTTGTCGTATATTGTACATATACACACAGACACATATATATTAATACACACATACACCCCTTTACATATACATATATACATACACATATGTATCACCTTCAACTATTCTCATACTGAGAAAAGTTTCATGAGCTACAATTATTGTTTTTCCCTGAAGGAATGTAAATGGTTCAACTTTAATAAGTTCCTTATGATTTCTTTTACCTATTTACCTTCTCATGCTTCTCTTGCCTCTTGTATTGGAAAGTCCAAGTTTCTGTTCAATTCTTTTTTTTTCTTTTCATCAAAAATGCTTGAAAGTCCACTGTTTCATTAAATGACCATATTTTCCCCTGAATTATATTCACTTTTTCTAGGTAGGTGATTCTTGGCTTTAATCCTTGCTCCTTTGACCTCCAGAGTATCATATTCCAAGCCCTCCAATCTCTTAATGTGGAAGCTGCTAGATTTTTTTGTTACCCTGATTGTGTTTTTCTTGGAGGCTTTTAATTCAGGAGTTTTGATTTGTTGTCTTCTTCTGGTTCTATGTTTTGATCCTCTTTGACTCCCAAAAAGATTCTGTGCTCTGATTGTGCTTCCTTTATTTTCTCATCTTTCCAGCCAATTACTTGACTTCTGAGCTCTTTGCCATGCCACTTCAGGAGGGGAGAGAGCTGTGTTGCAAATTTCTGGAGTTTTGTGCAGCTGTTGTCAGAGCTATGAGGGGAATGCCCTCTCTATAGCCACCACAAGCTCTGCCACACTAGTGTTCCTCACCCCAGGAGCACCACCCAAGATTGTGACCCAGATCTGAGCAGGTCAAAGCAAAATCAATTGTTCCCTGAATGGTTGCTTTCTTCCCCTACAATCTGGACATGAGGAGCTCCAGAGGCAGCCATGTGACAGCAGCTGCAGCTGCTGTCATCCCCACCACCCCAGGTGCAGGGGCCAGACTATGCCCTTCTCTTACGCAGTTCCAAAAGAGTTCCCTACTGACCTTTTATTTTCTCTTTGGCATTTATGGGTTGAGAAGTCTGGAAATTGCCACAGCTGCCAGTGATTCCCTCTCCTGAAGTCTGCTCTGACTGGTCTGGGCCACAAGTCTGGGCCAGCATGACTCATGTGGGACCCAGCCTCATGAGATTGACCTTACTTGTTGGCCTGCCAGACTGCCTTTAGTGGGATATTTGTTTGTCTCTGTCACTTTGTGGGTTCTGTAGCTTTAAGACTTGTTTAGAGTAATTTTTTTAAATAGATATTGGAGATGGTTGGAGTGGGAGCTCAAGCAAATTCTTGCTTTTACTCTGCTATCTTGGCTCTGCCCCCTCATGCTTTCTATTTGCATCTAATCGACAACTGACCATGGCAGGCTGGCATTTGGGGTTTTGACTATAGCTGCTTTTAGCTTGTCTGCTCTCAGCAGTGAACCAGTATGACTTTAATCTATACCCTACTCTTTTAGAAGAGCATTTAACTTATTCAGTCCAAAACAGAGAAATTAATTTTCCGGAGTAGGAGGGACACTTGGTGCTACAAAGTTTATGAAAATGGTAAAGACTTTATTGAGAGAAAAGGAGATCATCAACTTAACTTGAATCATCTCTGATAATTTTCATATGGTAAAGACCCAGGCAGACACTTCCACCCATTCTGACGCCTATAATAGAAGGAGGTAATTAGACATAGCTAATCCAGATGGCCTGGACAGGATAATACTGGTGGCACTGAATTAGGGAAGTTCCAAACAGTGAGGGGTCCTTTTGCAAAACTATCTGTAGAGGAGAAAAGCTGGAAGAGAAAAGTAGAGGACAAACCTAGCCCGCAGACAGATAAACTGGTGGTAATAGTCATAAGGAGAAAGGGAAAAGAATGAACACTCTAGAAGAGGAAATCACACACTAAATAAATACCATGCAAATGAGAAAAACTAAAAAACTATGTCTGTGAGAAATAAGAGAATAACTTCAAGAAAAAATGGAACATTTTAGAAGAGAAATAATATTTCTAAAAGAATTGTACATTTTAACCAAAGACAGTATGGCATAGTGTATAGAGATTTACCATCAAAACCAAGAAGAACTGAATTCATGTTTTACTTGGGATATACTGGCTGTTTTACCCTGGGCAAGTCACTTAAACTCTCAGTGCTCTAGGCAACTAACCAAAACTTTAAGACACAGTGAAAAAGGGTATGTGCATTGGTAGAGAAAATATCTTTTTCTAGGAGTTTCTTTTCCTAATGAAATAGGTCCAGTCCCTATCTCTAACATTGGAATGCAGGGCAAAATTTAAGATCAAAATCAGACCTCTCAAAAAATAAATTGAAGAGAAAAACAAGGATGTAAACAATGTGGAAGATATAGAAAAGAATTTTGCAATAGTAGAGCCTCTAAAAAACCTGTAACAGATATGAAATTCAGATATACTTGTTCCTTTCCCTTTCCCTTACTTTTGTTTCTGGTTTTAAAGACTTTAACACCCTATGTTCTAGGTGTTAAGGATAAAAGTATTAAAAAAAAAAAGGAAAAGGAAAGAAAAAAAAGAAACAATTCCTACTTGCAATGTGTTGTGGTGCCAATACAATATTCAAAGCATCCACAGTGACTATGAATATGCCTACATAGTTCTAAATTGCAAATATAACAGACTCTCCATGTAGAAGACAGAAGAAAAACATTTATTCATGCACCATAAAGCCAAATCCCAACACCAGAAAACCAAAGCCATCATAGAAACAAAGAAATTAATATATCTTATCACTGCAGAAAATAAGACCATAGCAAAACCTTCCCACAAACAAACATGAACAGTGCATTCCTGGCTGTCTGCTTGCCTGTGTCCTCTCTCTCTCACTATACTAACTTCTCTGACTCTTAGCTTCCTTTTAGCTCTGCTTCACTTTTCAGCAAACTCCTCCTACCACAGGCTCCATGTGATTACATTCGGCCTACCAAGGAACAGGGAAGATCTTCAAATTTCCTTACCATTACTCATGCTTATAAGTAAATGGGAAGATAATAAATACACATAAAAATACATACAGCATAACCTTATCTTAAAATCTTAGTGTGGGCCTTGCACAAGGAAATCTCTTATTGAAGGATTATTGTTGTTTTGAATTGAATAAAAAAAAATTAGAAGCACACTTTCATATATTGAAATTGAATCTCTCCTTAAAGATACCACTTTTACAGTTAATGCTTTTCATTGAAGTTAGGTGACTTGGTCAGAATAACTGTTATAAAAAGTAGCAGAGACAGAACAAAAACTCATGTCATCTATACCAGAGCTTCTTAAATTTTTCCTACTTGTGACCCCTTTTCACTGGAGAAATTTTTACATGACCTCAGGTATATAGGTAAATAAAATGGGTATACAAATCAAACATTTACTGATAATGCATCATGAAGAACTTTATTTAAAAAAAAATTCTTTTGGGGGTCAAGCCAAGATGGCTAAGTGAGAGAAGGAACTCACCTGAACTCCTCTGTGAGTTCCTTCTAAAGGAATGAATCTAAATGAATTTTAGAGTGCCAGAATCCATTAGGAGACAGAGTGTGAGAGATTTTTCAGTCTAGTAATGTGTGCACATGGCACTGGGCAGGGGAAGCATGGAATGGGGGCTGCAGTAGCACAGACCTGAAACCCAACCAAAGTAGAACCAGAGCTACCCTGGTGGGCTGATTCAGCCACTACAGGGGCAATTCCCAGACCTCTCACCATAGGATGAGGATCTATTAGAGGCAGGTAAGAAAAAGTACAGGGCCCAAGGCAACAGCAGCTAATTCTGGGGCTACCAACCCACAGACTGGATGTTTAAAAATCGACTAATTGAACTCCTGAGAGCCAAAATGGCAGAGTAAACCCTAGCTGCTTCACTCTCTCCCTAATTCCCTGAAAATCCAGAGAATATTGCCTCACAGTAAAATCCAACCATAGGCAGGCTGGAGAGTCCTAGAGGAAGGGTGTAGGTGTGGCTGTGCCAAGGCAAAGGTGCAGGGTGAGAGCTTTCCCAACAAGCCCCATCTCAGCTGACCAGCAGGAGATCCTGAACCCCATGGGGATGGAGCCAGAAAGAGCTAACACCAGAACCCCAGGTATGCCTTCACACAACCAGGGAAATGAACAGACACCAGAGCTGAAGGCTACCAGCAGCTGAGCCTGCTTGAGTTTCAGCCTAGGGTCTGGGAGGTAGAATCCTGAAGCAGCAAGACAACCTCTCCCCCACGCCTTACACTGTGACCTTCAGAACAACCTTGAGGCAACTCAGAAAGCTTTGGCCTTGGCCTCAGTCTAGATACCCAGAGTACACAGCACACAAAGCCACTAACCAGACCCCTAACTCCCAGCATAAGAAGTGTGGGTCAGAGCCCTCTATACCCTAGAAGCAGAAATCCACTTTAATGACCAGGAAATAGGCAATTACAACGGGTAAGAAGCAATTTCCAAGAATGAAAATGATTGAATTCTTTTATAGTGAGCAAGAAGAACCAAATTCACAAAAGGTCAGCATTGACTCTATACCTAACTCTGAAACCTCAACAGGAAATATGAACTGTTCTCAAGTAAAGAAAGCATTCTTGGAATATCTCAAAAAGGATTTTAAAAGCCAAATTAGAGAAGTAGAAGAAAATCTGACTAATTATTTTAAAATTAAACTTGCCAAAATAGAAAAAAAATTTGCTGAAGAAAATAGTTCCTTAAAAAGAAAAATTTGTGAAACTGGAAGAGTTACAAAATCTAACTGGAGAAAAGAACTCCCTAAATACAAAATCTGAACATATGGAAAAGGAAAGTCAAAAATTGATTGTGGAAAATAATTTGCTAAAAATTAGAATCAGTCAATTCGAAGCTAATGACTACATGAGGCATCAAGAATCAGTCAAGCAAAACCTAAAGAATGAAAAATGAGAAGAAATTGTAAAACATCTTATTGGAAAAACAACTGACCTAGAGAACATACCCAGGAGAGATAATCTAAGAATTATCAGTCTCCTGGAAAGTTATGATGAAAAAAACGGGTCTGGACAACATCTTCCAAGAACACAGCAAGGAAAATTGCCCTGAGGCCCGTGCGCCAGAGGGTAAATGGTTATAGAAAGAATCCATCAGACACCTTCTGAAAGAGATCCCAAATTGAAAACTCCAAAAACTATTGTAGCCAACCTCCAGAACTATCAGATCAAGGAGGAAATGCTTCAGGCAGCAAGAAACAATTCAAACATGAGGGAACTACAGTTAGGATTGCACAGGACCTAGCATCTTCTACATTAAAAGATCAGAGGGATTAGAATACGATATTTCATAAGACAAAGAACTCGGACTACAACCAAGGTATACAGGAAAACTAAGCATAGTCTTTCAGGCAAGAAGATGGTCATTCTATGAAATAAGGGATTTCCAGACCTTCCTGATGAAAAAGCCAGAGCTCAGTGGAAAATTTCATCTCCAAATATGAGACCCAAGAGAGACATAAAAAGGTGAACAGGGAAACTCCACACTTACACACCCACACCCACACATAACTTGTTATTCAATAAGAGCAACCTGTTTACATCCCTATGTGGGAAGCTGATACCTGTCAATATTGAGAACTTTATAATCATCATGACATAAAAAAGGGCTATATATAGATAGAGGGGGTAGGCAAAAACTAACAAAAGTGATGATAAAATAAAACCTATTAAAGGGAGCAAAGGAAATGTAACAGCAGGAGAGGAAAGGAGGAGGCAGAAAAGGATAAATTATGCCACACAAAGAGGCATAAAATATATGTTATAGTAGAAGGAAAGAAAGGGAGGTGAACATTTTATGAGCTTGAGAATCACTGGTTTTGGTTCAAGGAAGGAATAACATAACCAGTTTAGTATAGGATCCTACTGTGAAAAAACACAAAACCAATAATAATAGAGAGAAAGAAAGGAGGAAGAGGAGGACTGTATGACATTTACTCTCATAGGTTTTGATTCAAGGAGGGAATAACATAGCTTGTTAAGTATAAAAATCTATCGTGCCCTACAGGAACTAGGAGGGAAAGGGGAAAGAAAAGGGGCAGTTGTTAGAAAGGAGGGAAGAAGCAGTAAGGGCAAAGGGTAGGAAAAGGGAAGGGGGTGAATAGGGAGCACATACAGAGGGAGGCTTTGATCAAAAGGAAAACTCTTCAGGAAGTGAAAGGAGATGGGAGAAATAAAAACATATATGGGGGAGGGAGTAAGAAGGGGGAAAAGACACAGAGAGTAATCATAGCTGAATGTGAATGGGATGAACTCTCTCATAAAACGGAGGCAGATAGCAGAATGAATTAAAACCATAATCCTACAATAGGCTGTCTACAAGAAACACATTGGAAATAGAGGGATGCGCATAGGATAAAGTTAAAGCCTGGATTAGAACATATTATGTTTCATCTAAAGTAAAAATAAAAAGCAGGGGTAGCTTCTCTCAGATAAAGCAAAAGCAAAAATAGATTTAATTAAAAGATATATGAAAGGAAACTGTATCTTGTTAAAAGGCACCATTGACAATGAACCAATTTCATTACTAAACATAAATGCACCAAGTGGTGTAATATCCAAATTCCTAGAGGAGAAGTTAAGGGAATTAGAGGAAGAAATAGTTATCAAAACTATACTATTGGGGGACCTCAATCTCCTTCTCTCTGAGCTTGATAAATATAACCTCAAAATAAACAAAAAAGAAGTTGAGGAGGCAAATAGAATTTTAGAGAGGCTAGATATGATAGACCTCTGGAGAAAATTTAATTGGGATAAGAAGAAATATACCTTCTTCTCAGCAGTACGTGGCACACACGCAAAAATTGACTAACTACTAGGTCATAAAGACCTTTCAATCTAGTGCATAAAGGCAGAAATACTAAATGGATCCTTTTCAGATCATGATGCAATAAAATTATGTGTAATAAAGGGCCATGGAAAGATAGACTAAAAACTAATTGGAAACTAAATAATTTAATCCTAAAGAATGAGTGGGTCAAACAAGAAATCATAGAAACAAACAGTAATTTCATTCAAGAGAATGACAATAATGAGAGAGCATATCAAAACTCGTGGGATGCAGAGAAAGCAGTTTTTAGGGGAAGTTTTATATCTTTGAATGCATATATGAGTAAAATAGAGAAATAGAGATCAATAATTTGGGCATGCAATTGAAAAAGCTAGAAAAAAAAAAACAAATTAAAACCCCCCAAATAAATACTAAGTTAGGAATACTGAAAACAAAAGGAGAGATTAATGAAACTGAAATTAAGAAACTATTGAACTAATAAATAAAACTAAGAGCTGGTTTTATAAAAAAAAAACAATAAAATTGATAGACCTTTAGCCAATTTGATTTAAAAAAAAGAAAGAGGAAAGCCAAATTACAAGTATCAAAAATGAAAAGGGTGAATCTACCTCTAATGAAGAGGAAATTAAAACAATAATTAGGAATTATCTTGCCCAATTGTATGCCATAAATTTGATAATCTTAGTGAAATGGATGAATGTTTACAAAAATATAAATTGTCCAGAATAACTGAAGAGGAAGTAGAATACTTGAATAACCCAATCTCAGAAAAAGTAATTGTACAAGCCATCAATGAACTTGTAGGAAAAAATCTCCAGGGTCCGATGGTTTTACAAGTGAGTTCTATCAAACTTTTAAAGAACAATTGACTCCAATACTTTATAAACTATTTGGGAAAAAGAAGGAGTCTTACAAAATTCTTTTTTATGACACAAATATGGTACTGATACCTAAATCAAGAAGAGCCAAAACAGAGAAAGAAAATTATAGACCAATTTTCCTCATGCATATAGATGCCAAAATAGAAAATATTATTATATATACTATCATTGTTGTAAATATAATGCTAAATACTAATACTAAATATTAATGCTAAAGTATTAGCAAAGAGGCTACAGCAAATTATCATAAGAATAATATATTTTTATGAGGTAGAATTTATTCCAGGAATGCAAAGATGGTTCAATATTATGAAAGCTATTAGTATAATCAATAATATCAACAATAAAATTAGTAGAAACCATATGATTATCTCAATAGATACAGAAAATCCTTTGACAAAATACAGCACCCATTCCTATTAAAAACATTAGAAAGTATAGGAATAAATGGAGTCTTCCTTAAAATAATAAGTAGCATCCATCTAAAACCATCAGCAAGTAGTATATGTAATGGGGATAAGCTAGAAGCATTTACAATAACATTGGGGGTGAAACCAGGATGTCCACTATCACCCCTCTTATTCAATTTGGTACTAGAAATGTTAGCTGTAGCAATAAGGGAAGAAAAAGAAATTGAAGGAATCAAATTAGGCAAAGAAGAGACTAAGCTATCACTCTTTCCAGATGATATGATGATATACTTGGAGAATCCTAGAGAATTGAGTAAAAAACTGTTTGAGATAAATAAATTTTGCAGTTTCAGGATATAAAATAAACCCACATAAATCATTGGCATTCCTACATATTTCTAATGAAATCCTACAGCAAGAGATAGAAAGAGAAGTCCCATTTAAAGTTACTGTAGACATTATAAAATATTTTGGAATCTACGTGCCAAAACAAACCCAGTACCTATATGAACACAATTATGAAACACTTTTCACACAAATAAAGTCAAATCTAAATAATTGGAAAAACATCAGTTGCTTGTGGGTAGGTTGAGCTAATCTAATAAAAATGACAATTTAATTCAATTAATTTACCTATTTAGTGCCATACCAATAAATCTACCAGAAAATTATTTTATAGAGTTAGAAAAAATAGTAACAAAATTCATCTGGAAGGACAAAAGGTCCAGAATATCAAGGCAATTAATGAAAAGAAATGCTAGGGAAGGTGGCCTAGCCATACCAGATTTTAAGCTTTATTTTAAAACAGCAGTCATCAAAACTACTTTGTACTGGTTGAGGAATAGTGTAGTGGATCATTGGAATAGATTGAGTACACAGGACTCAGTAGTCAGTGACTATAGTAATCTACTGTTCAACAAACCCAAAGACCCTAGCTTCTAGGATAAGAATTCACTATTTGACAAAAATGCTGGGAAAACTGGAAAATAGTATGGCAGAAACTGGGCATAGACCAATATCTCACACTGTATACCAAAATAAAATCTAAATGGGTACATGATCTAGATATAAAGGCTAAGACTGTAAGCAATGGAAGAGCAAGGAATAGTTTACCTGTCAGATTTATGGAGAAGGGAGGAATGTATGATGAAAGAAGAGATAGAGAGCATTATAAAATGCAAAATGGATAATTTTGATTACATTAAATTTAAAAGTTTTTGTACAAATAAGTCAATGTAACCAAGATTAGGGGAGAAGTGGAAAATTGGGAAAGAATTTTTGCAATCAGTGTCTCTGATAAAGACCTCATTTCTAAAATAATCAGAGAATTGAGTCAAATCTATAAGAATACAAATCATTCCCCAATTGATAAATGGTCAAAGGACATGAACAGACAGTTTTCAGAGGAAGAAAATAAAGATATCTATAAACATGAAAAAAATGCTCTAAACCACTATTGATTAGAGAAATGCAAATCAAAACAACTCTGAGGTACCACATCACACTGCTCAGATTGGCTAAGATGATAAAACAGGAAAATTATAAATGCTGAAAAGGATGTGGAAAAATTGGAACACTTATGCATTGTTGGTGGAGTTGTGAACTGATTCAACCAATCTGGAGACCAATCTGGAACTGTGCCTGAAGGGTTATAAATAAGTCCATACCCTTTGACCCGGCAATACCACTTTGTTATGGGAATCTAAAGATCTTCCCTGCCCCTAGGCCCTTTGCTAAAGTGGCTACGTGACTCTGAGGACCCTTGGATATTTGAAAGTATACTCTGTTCCTTAATAGGCTGAATGTGGTCACATGGAGCCTGTGGCTCCAGGCTTGTTTTCCAGGAATGCCCGTGCCTTGTAGCTTTGTGATTGGGCAGTGGGTCTA
>CM053585.1:322948800-322965260 GCA_028646515.1 Pseudochirops corinnae | reverse complement strand
AAGTTAAAATTTAAAAAAGGAGGAGAAAGATGAAAGGAAATAGTTAAACTTAATCTACCTCTCTTTTTTAACCTTGGACAAACATCTTAGTGATACCCTAAAGTATTTTCCATTCAGTTTCAATAAAACCATTTCTACCAAAAAAAAAAGAAGAAGAAGAATTTTCTCTCTCTTAATTTTTTTGTACTGGAATTTCAGTTTCTGTGGGAGAGGGTGTAGGATAAGGTATAGGAAAACAGAGGAGGATTTAAGTCAAGAAACTAGAAGGAAATTATGTAGATGATTTAGAGGAGTTTGAGTTAATGGTGCAATAGTTTGAGAAGGAGAATTTTGTAGAAATTTAGAAGAAATTGTAAAAAATTTGAAGGTGTTCAATCTTTAGGTTCCAATGCTGGTCTAGATTCTACTCTTCATGAAAGTAAAGTATGGTCAGGGACAAATAAAGAGAGAATAAAAAAATTATAGGTGCACCTAGTGGCCCAAAGGATAGAACACTGTGTTTGGAATCAGGAAGATGCATCTTCATGAGTTCAAACTGGCCTCAGACACGGAGTAAGTCATTTAAACCTCTTTGCTTCTGCTCTTCATCCATTAAAAAAATCAGCTGGAGAAGGAAATGGCAAATCACTCCACTATCTTTGCCACAAAAACCCCCAAAATGGTGTCATGATGAATCAAACACAAATGAAATGATTGAAAAACAGCAACAAATTTAAGCAGCCATGGCATGGTCAGGAGAGAACTGTCCTTAGAACTGGAAAGATCTGAGTTCAAGTTCTATGGCACATATTTTTATGTGTATCCCTGTATAAATCATGTAGCTGCTCATTATTCTAGGAAACTATCATCTAAAACTAATATCTATGCGTTCTAAGAAACCATTAACTCCACGATCATTTTAGCAAATGCAAATCAACAAAAATAGAATGGGGTTTGGGGGGAGATGTTCTAGATATCCTTGTAAGACCTGTGAGAGAGTAGAAGTACTGTAGGTTCTCTAGGGAGAAAGCTTTTACAATTCTTGTGGATGAATGACTTCAGCTCCTTCTGCATTTCGCCCATTTCTCCTTAGTTCTCAATAGATGCTTGTTAAATGAGGATAAATGGGGTTCTTTTGTGGTCTTTGAGTTTGAGCTGCAAATAGTAATAGTTCCATAACACATCATTCAACCTTTCCCAGAGGTTAAAAATTATACACTTAAGACTTTAGCACATTTGTCTACAGTATGAAGGATTTCAAGTGGAAAAGATCAGTTGAGTTGTTTTTCTGAAGCTGGTGAGGAAAAAAAATAGTGTTGTACATCTACCAAAGAATCCGAGCCTAGTGACATTTATAATCTAAGCATTTGATTCCTAATGGAAATATGTTAGGCAGTATTTCACTTCTCCCAGTCACTACTTCCCTGCCATATATTTGGGTCCTTGTACTCTTCACATTACTTATTTCCTGAAAATCTTTAGAGAGGCTTGGGCTACATGGTTATAAAAAATTATTGTAATGTATTCTTTGTGCATATTAAATAAGCTCCCCAGACTGATAAAAGGTTGAAAAGCTATTATTCTTTATTCTTCAGTTTACTACAGCCCTAAAGTAATAGCCTTCTATTAAAGTTTATTGATTGCCTCCACTGTTAACTAGCAATTTGGTATATAAAAATAAAACAGAGAAATATGTTGTTTTCTTCCTTGTTTCTATTCGTGGTGTTCTTCCCTAGCTAGTCTTAGGTTTAAAGAAATGCATGCTGAGATCCTTTTAAGAACTGATGATTTTACCAAAATGACTGGGTTTTGATAAAGCTCTATGAATTCTTTTTTTTTTTATTTTAAAGAAAATATGACTAAAAAATCTTAAAAATCTATGTAATGCCCCCCCCCACACACACACACACACTGATGCAGAAACACACATGCACCCACAAAAAAAGCCCAGAGACACAGACACAGGCACTGAGACAGAAGTATGGGGAAAAGAGAGACTAAAAAACAAACAAAAAAACCCACACAGGTACCGCAATGCTCAGGTGGAAGCACAGAGATTAAGAAAAAGACACACAAAGAGAAGCACACAGATCATGGAATCATATTTAGTACTGGAAGACACCTTAGAGTCAATATAGGTCAATACCTCCTCATTGTATAGATAAGTGAACTGAGATGCAGGGAGGGTAAGGGCTCATTTAAGATCATGAAGGTAGTGAATGACATAGATAATATTTTAATCCAGGTTCCCTTACTCCAAAGGTACATGCACACGCAACCTACATTGAGAAACACAGAAACAAAAACACATAGGCTCAGATATACAGAAACCAAGAAATAGATGCAGATACTCACACAAACACAGGTACACATGGAACATAAAGGGCTTGCTTTCCCAATGCATACTCATTTTAGCAGTTCAGGAACCTAGAGCCTAGCTTCTGATCACTGTAAAGGTTCTAGGACTTGACATACTATCTTCTAATTTCATCTGTCATGAGCCCTCATCTAGTATATTTCCCAATGCCAACCGATCAGTAATCTCTTCAGTATAAACTAATTGCGATAAACCCTAGCATATAATTTGATGAATTGTTATATCCTTAGTACTCAATTAATATTAATTAAATTGTCAAAGGGGTATATAGATAAAATATTACAAAAACAGAAGTAGAAATTCGTGATTCAGAACCAGGACACTCTTCTCACCCCCACATACTCCCAGGAAATGCACACAGAAACGCACACACACACACATACACACACACACACACACACACACACACACAAACACTTCATTCCTTGGGGGAGTGGGCTAAAATGTAATAAAGGGCCTACTAGAATCATTCTGTTTACTAAGTTCATTTCCAAATGCAGAATAGCCCATAAATAAGTCAATATCTTGCTTGGTGGAGTCTCCACTGCTTGATTGACTCATTGCTGGGCCTGGTCATACAGGATCTCTCTCTCTCTTTTTTTTGCCTTTTGGAGTGAGGAGGGCAGGGGAATTGGGGTTAAATGACTTATCAAAGGTCACACGGCTAGCAAGTATTAAGTGTCTGAGGCCAGATTTGAACTCAAGTCCTCCTGACTCCAGAATTGGTGGTCAGAATCTCTCTTTGTGGCCACATTGGCTGCTCACTTGATTTAGCTATTGTGACTACAGAAGCTTTTGCCTGGATTCTGGACCATATTAAAGGATCACACATGGCTTATGTGACCTTCTTAAGGTCATAAGGTCATGACCTTGTCTGTTTCAACACTAACAGACATTCACCCAAGATGAGAAAAGAGCAAATACAAAGAGACAAAGAGAGGCACTGCGTGTTCACAACCATGTGCTGGTCCCAGTGGGAGAGAGTCTGAGAATCCTCCCCCACTCAGGGTGCTGTTCAATCCCCCCAATAGTTTTTCCTCCTTATAACCCCCCCGCGAGAATGAGAGTTTCCATCTGTTCAAGCTATCTGTATGCACATTCAGTTCTGGATCAGCAACCAATTAAAAGGCTTTTCATCAACATGCAAAAATATGACAGGTAACAGTCATTACCTGGCCACAATCTGAAGTGGAAGCAAGGTTCTCCATTTACACTTTCTTGGAAGCAGATTCAATAAGCCCCAGAGACATATTGCCAATAGGCCAAGAACATTGTTTATAATTAAAGGACAATTGAGCCTCTCTATTAGCGGAGTCTCTCATTACATACATACAAGCAGACAACCACTATCCCTAAAAAATCAAACAGTAAAATCTACTGAACTAGTTTTGACTTTGCTCAAACATGTGACTTTAGGTGTTTGCTTATTTTCCTGACAATGAAGAGAGGTCTTATTTTTCCAAAATGATGATTCACTTTTGGCTTACACCAATTGCACACGTGTATTTTTGTCTCTCAGATTCCATCTCTCTGATTTTTTCCCTTCCTTCTCCTTTTTCTGCTTTTAACAAACAACAACCAAAAGCTGGCTTTTGTTTTTGCTGTGTTTATTTCCAGTATCTGGACTTTTATCGGAAATGATGATCTCAGTGTTGAAATATCTGGGTGTTTTGGAAGTGGGAAGAAAGTGTTTCATTTGAATCTTTGTGTGAAATTCTGAAGAGATAAAAAAGGAACTACTATTACATAAAAAATATTGGTGAAATAGTGTGTAGAAGTAGGCTCAAGTAGGTCTTTGAGAATGGTAGAATTGTACTTAAGCTGCATTTCATAATCACCAAACCAAGTACACAAAGATAAGCTTCGGTATGGAAAGAATAGCAGTTGAGATACCCAGAATTTCAAATGACAAAATTCAAGGAACCTGTAGAAAAACTCAGACGTTCAAATACTTATGGAGAAATACATGGTTTAGGCAAAAAGATGAACTGGAGATTTCAACACAAAGAGAAAAACTTGATCTTATAACTATCATTGAGAATTATCATGATGGATATAACTTCTTTAAGTTTGGCAGCTAGGTGGCATAGTAGATAGAGTTGCCTGTCCCAGAGTCAAGAAGATCTGAGTTCAACTCCAGTCCTGTATGTGTCCTAGATATGTAACGCTGCACAAATCACTTAACCTCTGTTTAACTTAGTTTCTTCTTCTGTAAAATGGAAATAATAATAGCATCTACTTCTCAAGATTATTGTGTGATTAAAATGAGATAATAATTGTAAAGCACAGTGCCTAGCAAATTGTTAAGTGCCATATAAATGTTAATTTTTAGTATTATTTTTATTATTAAAAAGGATAGGTAAGGGATAGGTGGGGTTTGGAACTATGACTAAGTCCCCTGCTCTCCTGCAACAGTAAATGCTAGAGCTTATTACTTCCTTGGAACTGGGACTGGGATCCCTACTCCATTTTGAATGACCACAAGCTCTCTTTGTTGCCCTAGAACTATGAACCAGAATTTCTTATGAGCAAAAGAGTTACAAGTCAGTTCTTTCTATACCCAGTGCCACTAAAGGGTCCCCAATAATCTCTTTATGATCCATTGTCTGACCCCCTTATAGTCTGAGAGCTGAAGCCCCTACTGCTACTGCCACTATTATGAAGTAATACGGAGGTAATACCTCGAGGATCTGAGGTATGCTGTCCTGGCTGAACCCCATTCTGATGTCACAAGCCTTTCCTGCCAATCTCCCAAGTTGTCTGGAACTAGAAAAAGTCTCACCCTGACCTTTTGTTGGTTCTGCCACTACAAAATATTATTTGAAGCATTATTTTAAAGTTCTTTGGGGGTGGGGGGTGTTGGGAGAATTTTTCTGGTTTATTCCCTCTAATCTACCATCTTGGCTCTGACTCATACAATTTTGATTTCTATTAAGTTCATATTTCTTTATTTGTTCAGTCATTTCCCAATAGATGAGCTTCTGCTTTGTTTCTAGTTCTTTACCACAAAAAGTAGTAGTATAAATATTCTTATATATTTGAATCCTTTCATTTTGTGTTAAAAAATCTCTGGAAGAGCAAGTGTAGTAGTGGTACCCCTGAGTCAAAATGTATGCATAGTTTAGTGAATTTTTGCACTCAGTTCCAAATTGCTTTCCAGAATTGTTAGACCACTTCACGGCTCCACCAATAGTAAATTAGTGTGTCTATCCTTCCACAGATGCTTCAACAATTATAATTTTATTTTTTATCATATTTAACAGTGTGGTAAGAATTAAGTAGGACTTCAGAATAGTTTTTTTTTATTTTAATTTTACTGATTGATAATGATTTGACACATTTTATATATCCTTTGATAGTTTTCTTCTTTTGAGAACAGCTTATTCATATTTTTTCACTATTTATCTAATGTTGAAGGTTCTTATTCTTAACAGTTTTCTACATATCCTGAATATCATATCTTTATTGGAAAAATTGACTGCAAATTTTTTTCCAATTAATTATTTCTTGTCTAATTTAAGCTGATTGATTTTGCTCAGACATTTTGTCTTTTCTGTTACCTTTGTTTCTGTGCTGTTATCTAAAATTATGCATTTCATTTTCTATGACCTGCTCTAAACCTTCATTGGTCAAGCACCTTTCTTCAATATATAATTATGAAAAAGTGTCTCTTCTATGTTCACTATTTTGTTTATGATATAACTTTTTATAATTTGGTCTCATGGACATTTAATGTATATTGTATTATTCTGTATATTGTAATTTAATGTATATTGTATTAGATGTGATAGATGTTTTTTTAAACCCAACTTCTGTCAAAATGTTTTCATTTCATTATTTCTCTCAAGATTCCTGATCTTTTGTCATATGCTTAACAAACTTTGAAATATTATGTAAATGTCTGGAATGATGATGACTTTCATATTTATTGTTAAACTTTTATTTATGTATTACAAAGATTCACAGATTCTGCTCACTACTTAAGTGATCTCTTGAAATTAAATAAAATATTTTTTTAAGTATAATAAAATAACAGAAAATTAACAGAAATCTCTTTTCTCTCCCTCCCACTTTGAAACCAAATGGAGAAAAAAAGAAAAGGAAAGTCAATTTCTCATAATAATTAAGTATAGATAAGCAAATCAAATAATCTTTTTTTTCCTCTTCCCTCCCTCCCCTCCTCATTGCTGCTTGCTGTTTGTCCTTCATTCTTGAAGAGGACCATGGCATCAGGGAAGTGCTGTAATGACATGTCAACAAATTGGATTTAAGTCAGCGATGGCTTTGCAAAGTCAGCAGCTTCACTTTCTCCTCCAGAGGTATCTGTGTCCAGTGACCAAATATGGATCAGGACAATCAAAGCAAATAATCTTAATAACTATTAAAAATACACATCTTATTCCATATTCTAAATCCATCACCTTTCTATAATGAATAGCACATTATATTCCATAAAGGATATCTCATCTCTCTTCTGGAATCTTCTGGGTTTTTTAAAATTACTTTTTTTTTTCCCAATTGCACATAAAAACTATTCTTTTACATTCTCCTTTCAAATTCTGAGTAACAGATTTCTTCTCTTCCTCCCTGCTTCCTCCCACCACAAAAAAGTAAGAAAGTTGATAAAGGATATGTATATATTATCATGTAAAACATATTTCCATATTAGCCATGTTATAAAAGAAAACAGACCAAAAAACATGAAAAATAAAATTAAAAAAAAATAGTATGCTTTGATTTGCATTCAGTTTATATTGGTTCTTTCTCTAAAGGTGAGTAGTATTTTTCATCATGAGGTTTTTGGAACTGTCTCAGATCATCGTATTGTTGAGACCTGCTGTCATTCACAGTTGTTCTTTGTATGATATTATTGTTATTATGCACAATGTTATGTATCTGCTCACTTCACTCTGCATCAGTTCATGCAAGTCTTTCCAGGTTTTCTGAAATCATTCTGCCCATCATTTCTTTTGGCACATAGCATTCCACTTCCAGATTCAAGATGGAGGAGTGAGACAAAACTTGGGCTCTTTGAAATTCCTCTCCAAACAACCTTGTAATAATGCCTCAACACCAATTTTGGTGTAATGGAGCGATTTTCTCGTCTAGAACAACTTGGAATGTAAGCAGGAAAGGTCTGTCTTACTGGTATTTGAGGGGAATGCAACATCAGAGCAAACCACCAGCAGACTGCACCCAAGGCGGGGAGGCAACAGCAAGTCCTCAATCTCGGGGCAAGTAATTGACTTTACAGCAGTAAGGCCCTGCCCCCAGTGCAAGCATCAGTGAGGCCCCAGCCCCAGCCTTAGGATAAGCAAGGAGGTAGTCCTGGAACCCTGAGGTAAGACTGCTCATCATTTATTAAAGCATAACAATATTTCCTTGCAATCATATACCACTATTTGTTTAGCCATTCCCTAATTGATGGGCATCTCCCCAATATCCAATTCTTAATCACCACCAAAAGAGTTATTATAAATATTTTTGCACAACTAGGCCCTTTTCCCTTTATTAAAACTCTCTGGTATATAAACATAATATAGTATTTCTTGGACAAAGAATATAATCAGTTTTATAGCCCTTTGGGCATAGTTCCTAATTGTTCTCCAGAAAGTCAGTTCACAATTCTACTAACAATGCATTAGAGTCTCAACTTTTCTGACATTCCCCCCAATATTTCTCATTTTCCTTTCTGTATTGTTAGCCAACTGATAGGTGGGGGGGGGGGGCACCTCAGAGTCGCTTTAATTTTCATTTTTCTAGTCAATAGTGATTTAGAGCATTTTTTCATGACTAAAGTAGCTTTGATTTATTCATCTAAAAATTTTCTCTTCATATTCATTTGTGTCAATTGGGGAATGACTTGTATTCTTATAAATTTGACTTAGTTCTCTATATATTTGAGAAACGTGTCCTTTATCAGAGACATTTGCTGGCACCCCCACCCCCAGTTTTCTGTTTTCTTTTTTTCTGTAATCTTTTTAGATTAGATCTAATATTTTCTAAAAATCTAATATTTTTAAAAAATTAATATAATCAAAATTATCTATTTTATATCTTGTAATACTCTCTATCTCTTGTTTAATGATAAATTATTTCCTTAGTCATAGATCTAACAGGTCAACTATTCCATGATCCTCTAATTTGACCTTAGTTTTACCTTGTATGTCTAAATGGCATGTCCCTTTTAACCTTATCTTGGGATATATTGTAACATACTGCTATACCCCTAATTTCGGTCAAACTGCTTTCCAGTTTTCCCAGAAGTTTTTTGCCAAATAATAAGTTCTTATCTCCAAAGCTTGGCTCTTTGGGTTTAACAAACACTAGATTGCCATGGTCATTTATTATTGTGTATTGTCTACCTAATCTCTTCCACTGATCTACCATTCTATTCCTTAATCAGCATCAGATTGTTTCGATGATTAACACTTTATAATACAGTCTGAGATCTGGTAGGGTTAGGCCACTTTCCTTCACATTATTTTTCAACAGTTCCCTTGATATTCTTGACCTTTTTTTTTTTTTGAGGTACATTTTATTATTTCTAGTTCTATAAAACAATTTTGTGGTAGTTTGATCAGTATGACACTGAATAAGTGAATTAGTTAAGAAAGGATTGTCATTTTTATTACATTGACTCTGCCTACTCATAAGCAATTAATATTTTACAATTTTTTTTTTAGTTACAACTTATTTTTGTGAAAAGTGTTTTGCTTGCATTCATGCAGTTCTTGGGTTTGTCTTCATAGGTAGACTCCAAAGTATTTTACATTCTCTATAATTATTTTAAATGGACTTTCTATCTCTTGTTACTGGGCTTTATTAGTAATATGTAGAAATGCTGATGATTTATGTGGGTTTATTTTACATACTGCAGCTTGGTTAAAGTTACTAATTATTTCAAGTACTTTTTTTTACTTGATTTTCTTGGATTCTCTAAGTACATCATCACATCATCTGCAAAAAGTGATAGTTTTGTTTTTTCATTACCTTTTCCAGGAATGGGGAACCTGTGGCCCTGAGGTCACATGTGGCCTTCCAGGTCCTTAGGTACGGCCTTTTTACTGAGTTCAAGTTTTACAGAACAAATCCTTTTATTAAGGGGATTTGTTCTGTGAAGATTGAATTCAAAGGACTCCACTAGATTATCTAGAGGGACATATGTGGCCTTGAGGTCACAGGTTCCCCACCTCTGGCCTACTTTAATTCCTTCGATTTCTTTTTCTTATTTTCTTGTTAGATTGTTACAGCATTTCTAATACAGTATTGAACAATAGTAGTGGTAGTGGGCATCTGCTTCACCCCTGCTCTTATTGGGAAAGCTTCTATTTTATCCCCATCACAGATAATGCTTACTGATGGTTTTATACAGATGTTATTTCAGAATTTAACCAAAGTTCCATTTATTCCTGTGTTATCAAGTGCTTTAATAAGAACATGTTATATCAAAAGATTTTTCTATTGAGATAATCATATGTTTTTTGTTGCTTTTGTTTTTTATATGGTCAATTATGCTGACAGTTTTCCTAATACTGAACCAGCCCTGAATTCCTGGTATAAATCCCTCCTTGTTGTCGTGTATGATCTTTGTGATATATTGTTTCAATCTCCTTGATGGTGTTTTATTTTAAATTTTTTCATCAATATTAATTAGGGAAACTTGTATATAATTTTCCTTTTCTGTTTTTATTCTTCCTAGGTATCAGTGACATATCTGTGTTGTAAAAGAAATTTGGAAGGACTCCTTCTTTGCCTATTTTTCCAAATAGTTTATACAACATCGGAATTAATTGTTATTTAAATATTTAGTAGAATTCACTTGTGAATCCATCTGACCCTAGGGTTTTTTTCTTAGGGAGTTCATATGATTTTTTTATTCTATAAACTAATATAATGATTCTTTAAAATAAATAATAAAATTAATCTTTATATTAATTTAGGTAGTATTGTAATTGTTATTCAGTGATAGATTTAGGTGTGTATAGAAGATGACCTTGTATTATAAACTAATATATAAAAATATTACCCTTGCCGGAAGTACTTGTGATTTAATCAGTGCCATTGAAATCAAAATTCCTTCAGCTTTAAGCACAAAAGAATTAGTTCATTGCAGTAAAGTTGCTCTTACAGTAGCATTTTAAAAATTTTAGAGGGCACAGAGAAAGAGCCTAAAATTCCTGTTTTCTTTGGGAATATTGTTCTATTTGGGGACCAGTGGGTTTCTTCTCCTTGCTATTTACAAAGTGACAGGCAGATATAAAGGATAGGTGTTCATTCAATTCTTCCAACTTTTGCTCTCAGTTTCTATCCTTCTTTATCACCGGTTAGTTGAAATGTCAATCATTATAAGGAGTCCCAGCTAGCCTATTATAACAACTCATTAAAACTATCACTTCCTGACCTGACGCTGATTAACAGCTAAGCCAGCCAATAATACAGGTGAAAAAAAGACCATGGTAAACTCCACCTGCTTTTTATATGCCCCATCACTACTCACGAGTCCACATTAGCCCAATCTCCCTATAATATGGCCCTAGGATATCTTCACAAAATCACGGAATCTTAATGTGAGAAGAAAGCACAGAGGTAAATTAACTGAAAGCATACCCAAATCATCAAATTCATCTGCAATACTTCTGACAATTAGTCTTCCAGTCTCTGTTTGAAAAGTACTAAGAACAAGGGCTTCAGTATTCTCTAAGGCATTCCATTTCATTTCTAGACAGCTCTAATTGTTAGGAAGGTTTTTTTTTTTTTCCTTATTTTGAGCAGAAATGTACTATGCAGTAAGAGACATGTCTTTTGTCTTTTTTTTTAACTTGACAATTTTTGGCTTTCTGGAGTCAAATGCAACATGTTTAATCAGTGCTTACTAAGAGCCTGGCACCTAGTAGGCACTTAATAATTGCTAGGTGATTGATTCATTGTTTCACATAATAGCACGATACCATGGAAAGTGTACTGCCTCCAGGGTCAGAAGACATGAATTTAACTCATCTCTATTGCTCTCCATTGCGCTTGGATAATTCACAAAGTTGATTCTTTGGAGAGAGCAGTCTACCAATATTTTCAACTATATCAAGAAAACAACTGATTAAAAGTTCAGATTTTTATTTATTAAAAGATTCAATATACACATTATCTTGATATGTTTACTACATAGAGGATGGTCTATAGGTAAAATTATTACAACTGAATATGTGCTCCTTCCAATTTAGCAAAACCTCTTTCCTTTATCCTGTGACAGGAACACAGCTACCAGCAGTTCCTATTTGATAATGACAGGATTTTGCTTTCTGTACCTGTGGTTACTGCTGTTGTTTTTAGGCAGCATTTTTTGTAGCAATAAAAAAACGAGAGTAGGGAGTAGGAAACTGCTGATCAAAGAATCACTAAACAAGTCAAATAAAAAACAAAAAGAAGTATGGGTAGAGTTATATGAACAGATGAAAAGTGATGTAAATGGAATCTGGAAAAATGAATTCAGCAATGTAAGAGGAAAGAACTCCAACAACAATAACAATTTAAACTGAATGCTGTGTCTAATTATAATGCAAAGCTTTTCCCTGAAGAAGCGTCATAACAATGTCCTTCCCTCTGTGTCTGGTACACATTTGAGACTACAGAGGTGGAATGCAGCACATACTGGAGCACTTGAACAATGTGTTGTTTTCTTCCACTTGATTTTTTTTCCTCTATGTTATTCTTTGTTATAAGCTACTTCTCAGAATAGGGAGGAAAATATTGGTGTATGAAGGAGTTGTAAAATCAAAAAATATTGAAAAAATAACAAAAATGTTTGCTTTTTTTCTTTCTAGAAGTGATAAAATCACTCTACAAGTCCTCATTCTCTTCCACCTATTCATTTCTGGCTCTATCTCATTGTCTATTTGCAGTTCTTGTCTTAAATTTGTGTATATTCCCTTAACTTGATAGTGCATACTCTATCTCCGATCTTTATAGAGTCGGTTCTTTATGCCTAGAACACATTCCCTTCTCACTCGTTGCCATAGATGCTACCTCCTAAGACCTCAAAGTATAAGGATTGCTCTTCAAAAAAAGCACTTCCAGTCCCCCTCTTCCTGACTTCTTTCTCCTTACTCTATGACTCCCTATTGGTATTACTGGTACACATAAGCTTCAGTCTGTTGCACTAGTTATGGCTTTTTAGACCATAGTATGAGATATGGTTGGATAAGTTAGTACTTTCATGTGGAAGGCCTTCTTTAAGGCCAAAATTCTGAACCCAATTCAGTAAGCAACAGGGAACAATAAAGATTTTTCAGCAGAATAGTAATCTGACCAGATTTGTAAATGAGAAAGATGATTCTGATATCAATATGAAAATTAGATTAAGGGAAAGAGGAGAAGGAGGAGAGCAAACTGAAACTATATTACTTTTATTAAACATTAACCAGATTCCCTTCATTCAAGCTGATCATTTTCTTTTAAATAAAGAATAGCATGACATTGTGTTTTTTTCACCAGTGACTCTCCTTGATCTTTGCCAATGGCTTTGGAGTGAGAAGCCAGATGGTCCAACCTGCTTCTGCATCACTGTAAGGAAAAGGAATGGACAGCAAATAGACAAGTTGATTCGGGACACAATTAAACTTTGCTCCTTGAAAGAAAATCCCCAGAAAACTCTATCCACTCATGTTAGAATGGAATTCAGACCAGATAACCTGGCCTTGGTCATGACAAAGGACAAAGGGGGAAAAAATAGAAATTTCAAAGCTGTATTATTTCATGCACTTGATTGAGAAGACAGATTTCTTTTTGAGTAGGCAGCAGGTTGCCAGTAAGAATGGATTGTTATGTATTGTGTTGTATTGATAGAGATGTGACAAATAGTTTGGATAAAATAAGTTCAAACTTTAAATTTTATCCATAGTAGAACCATATTCATACAGTCTCATTTTTTTTAATTTTATTTTTAAAAGATGTAAGGAAAGTTCATTTTAAAAGTATCTCAACTCGATTCTTTCTGACACTTGTCAGCTAGTCTCAGAGAACACAAACTTCAGTCTTTTGGTTGGGGCTAAACCAATAAAAATGAAAAAACCTTAAGTGGCTATCATGGGTGAAACACCAAGTCACTGCACCTGCCTTCCTAGTGCTTACAGAATGGTAAGGATATGCAATATCTACATAGATGAGTATAATGCAAGGCAAAATATAACAAGGACATGAAAAGAATAGTTGTAGAGTGGAAAGCATGATGAACCTGAAATCAGGGACAATTACTTTGAATCAAAGCTCCAATACATTACACTGTGTGACCATCTGAAAGTCAATTAACCACAGTCTGCATAATAGTTATGGGACATAACATTTCTACTTTTCTTTCACAGGGTTTTAGTGAGGAAAATACTTTGTAAACTTTGACATTATGTTCTCATGATTGCTAGATTCCTTCAAGTCTCATTTCAAATACCACCTTTTCCAGAAAGCTTTCCCAGATTCTCCAGTTGCTAGTGATCTTCTCCAATTACAGACACCTCAGACATATTGCTAGTTCAGTTCCAGACCACTACAATAAAGTGAACATTGAAGTAAAGTGAGCCACATCAATTTTTGGTTTCTCAGTGCAAATAAACATTACGTTTACACTCAACTGGAGTCTATTAAGGGTGCAACAGCATTATGTCTTTAAAAATGTATGTACTTAATAAAAAAGTATTAGATTGCTACAGAAAAAAAAAAAACTTACTGCTAGCCATCATCTGAGCCTTTAGTGATGCCTAATCTTTCTACTGGTGGATGGTTTTGCCTCAGTGTTGATGGCGGCTGACTGATCATGGTGGTGGTTGCTGAAGTGTGGGAAGGTTGCTGTGATTTCTTAAAATAAGACAATGAAGTTTGTTATATGGATTGACTCTTCCTCCCACTTGAACACTTAGAGATCATTGGAGGGTTATTAATTGGCATAATTTCAATACAATTAAGTCTGAGGGGATGGGGAAGCCTGAAGAGAGGGAGAACAAAAAGGAACTGCCAATTGAAGGAATAGTCAGAACATACATATTCATCACGTAAGTTTGCTATTAATATGGGCACAGTTCTTGGTGCACAAAACAATTACAACAGCACCATCAGAGATCACAGATCACCATAACCAATATAATAATGATGGAAGAGTTTGAAGTATTGGAAGAATTACCAAAATGTGACACAGAGACATGACGTGAGCACATACTGTTGGGAAAAAATGATGCTGATGATCCAAGGTTGCTTACAAACCTTCAACTTGAAAAAAAAAATCAATATCTGAGAAATGCAATCAAGTTAAGCACAATGAAATGAGGTATGCCTATACTTTGATGGAGAGATTTCTTTTTTATTTTTCTCTGTATATGCTATTTCCCCTCAATATGATGTAAGCTTTTTGCAGACAGGAATGGTTTCCTTTTCATCTTCTATTGCCAGCATATTTAATAACAAATATTTGTCAAGTTACTGAATGAATTAATATAAATTTGTTTTGTTTTCTAATACCTCCTCTGGGAATATATCCCCAACTTTCACTTAATTGGCAGAGTAGCATCCTGGAGGGTATCTACTACTTCACTCCTTGAGGTTCTAGGGCTCATTGGAGGGGCTTGGGTTTTCTAGTACTGTTGCTAATGAGTCCCCACTGGTCAGCAGTCAGATTTAATTAACTTTTAGAGAGGTATTTTTATCAATTTTTTGGCCTATTGATCTAAGAATGTCCTCTTTTTCTTTTTTAATGAAGACGCTTTATTCTTTCTATAGTTGGTTTGGGGTGAAATATTAGCATCCCTATAAAGAGAGGTAATAGGAAATATATCATTCACATTTATTTGGACTGTTGTTTGTGTTACTGTGCCAAGATTTTACATTAAGTATAGTATTGCATAGGGATTAATTGTTCTAAATGTGTTCTTCAGGATTTCAGTATCTCTTAAAATACACAGCCTTAGCTTTCTCCTTGATAGAGTTACACTAAATGTGTCTTGCCTAGAGGAGAACATCTTTGTAGGTATTGCCTTTGCCTATTGTTTCAATTTTATCTTTAGATTCAAGCTCAAAGTCTTTAGTCTTTATTCTTCCTTGCCAAGTTAAGTATGTTATACTTGTTAATAGTTTTATACTTGTCAAGTCCAAATGGCATTTTGATATTGTTGGAGAAAAGTTCTACTAGATTCAGTAGCTGTTTAATGTGGTTTTTGTGGAGTCATATAACTTGATGTCATTCATATATGTCAAGTGATTAATAAAATGTTGTTGCGTGGCTTGAAAGTTATACTATATTCTATTCAAGAGCAATGATGATAATGGTTTAATGGCAGGCAGAACCAGAGCAATATGGGTAGGGACTGAATTTGTAATTTCATTGACATATAAACCCCCGGTGAAAAACAATCTGCTTCCAAAGCAAGTTGGCACCTCTTATTCAACTTAAAGTCTTAGAGTGTTTCCTAATAGGAAGAACACGTGTCTACTTAAGGAGAGGTAACCAAATCGGGTGAGAAAGGTATAGGTCAAGTTTCCTATAGCCCATGATAGAATTCTAGATTGACGAAATAAGGAAATCTGGCCTTACCATGAAAAAAAAAAGAATGGTCTGTATGAATCAATTAAGCAACAAGTGCTCATTAAGCAATTACCATGACCCAGGCAGTATGCTAAAAGCTTGGGGTGAGGGAATTAATAAAAAGAAGTTTGTGAGTTACACACACACACACACACACACACACACACACGCATACACATTTTCTAGTGTGGAGACTGGGTGACCTCTTACTGAGAACATTTTAAAGGGAATTCTTGGGTCAGATATAGGGTTGAAAGAGAATGTCTCAGAGATATTTTCTGCTTTGAGATTCTCCTTATATTAAGTGTGTTCTTGCTCCTTTCTTTCTACCCTTCCTACTCTGAGGCTTTGGAAAAAAAAAAATTAAAAAATAAATAAATAACTAGCTGGCACAGTTGCCATTTATGTTGATGTCAACATCCCTACGAAGACAGGTAACAGGAAAATACCCCTCCAGGGGGCCTATTCAGGGAGCTCAGCAGGCCCTCTTAGTAATTACTGTGGCCTAGTTAGTTCCTAGGAAAGGGGATGGGGGGGGGGGGG
>CM053585.1:322887810-322948300 GCA_028646515.1 Pseudochirops corinnae | reverse complement strand
CTTCCTAAGAAACATATTTTCACATCATTCATGTTGTATAGAAGAATTATAATGAATGGGAGAAACCATAGAAAGAAAAAAACAAGACAAAACAAACAAACAAAAACAAGAAAAATAGTCTCCTTTGCTCCGCATCAGATTCCATAGTTCTTTCTCTGGATGTGAATGGCCTTTTCCATCTGAAACCTTTAGGATTGTTTTAGATCCTTGCATTGCTGAGAAGGGTTAAGTCTAACAAAATCAGTCCTTGCACACTGTGACTGTTACTGTGTTCAATGTACTCTTGGTTCTGTCCAGTTCTCTCAGTATCAGTTCATATAAATTTTTCCAAGTTTTTCTGAAGTCTGCATATTCATCATTTCTTATAGCACAGTAGTATTCCATTACTTTCATATACCCCAACTTGTTCTGTCATTCCCTAGTTGGGGGGAATTCCCCATTTTTCAGTTTTTGGTCACCACAAGTAGAACTGCTATAAATATTTTTGTACATATGGATCCTTTCCCCAAATTTATGATCTCCTCAGGATATAGTCCTAGAAGGGGCATTTCTGGGTCAAAGGGTATACACATTTTTATAGCCCTTTGGGCATTGTTCCAAATTGCTTTCCAGAATGGTTGGATCAGCTCATAGTTCCACCAACAATGGATTAGTGTTCCAACTTTCCCACATCTTCTCCAACAGTTATCATTTCCCTGTTTCATTATGTTAAGCAATATGATAGGTATGATGTGGTAACTCAGAGTTGTTTTCATTTGCATGTTTCTAATCAATAGTGATTTAGACCATTTTTTCATATGACTATAGATGGCTTAAATTTCTTCCTCTGAAAACTTCCTGTTCATATGCTTTGACTATTTATCAGTTGGGGAATGACTTGTATTCTTGCAAATTTTACTCAGTTCTCTCTATATTTTAGAAATGAGGCCTTTATTAGAAACATCAGTTATAAAAATTTCTTTCCTAGTTTTCTGCTCCCCTCCTAATCTTGATTGTATTGGCTTTGTTTGTACAAAACCTTTTCAATTTAATGTAATCAAAATGATCCATTTTGCATGTCATAATGTCCTCTATCTCTTGCTTGGTCATAAATTCCACTGTTCTCCATAAAACTGATAGGTAAATTATTCCTTGTTCCCATAATTTGTTTATAGAATTAGCCTTTATAACTGTATTGTGTACCCATTTGGACCTTATTTGGGTATACAGTATCAGATGTTGGTCTATGCTATTTCTGCTACACTATTTTCCAGTTTTCCCAGCAGTTTTTTTTTCTCAAATAGTGAGTTCATATTCCAGTGGTTGGAATCTTCGGGTTTATCAAACAATATTATTTCTATAGTCATTGACTATTGTGTCTTGTGTACTTAACCTATTCCACTGATTTACCCCTCTATTTCTTGGCCACCACCAAGTGGTTTAGATGTTTGAAGCTTTATAATACAATTTAAGATATGGTATGGCTAAGCCACCTTCCCTAGCATTTCTTTTCATTCTCTTCATATTCTGGACTTTTTGTTCTTCCAAATGAATTTTGATATTATTTTTTATAGCTGTATAAAATATTTTTGGTAGTTTGATTGGTATGGCACAGAATAAGTATATTAAGCTAGGTACAACTGTCATTTTTATTATATTAACTCAGCTTAAACATGAACAACTGATATTTTGACAGTTGTTTAGACCTGACTTTATTTGTGTAAGAAGTGTTTTTTAATTGTATTCATATAGTTCCTGGGTTTGTTTTGGCAGGTAGACTCCAAAATATTTTATAATTTCCAGAGTAATTTTAAATGGACTTTCTCTTTCTGTCTCTCACTGTTGGGCTTTGTTAGTAATATATAGAAAGGCTCATATGTATTTAGTAATGATATTACTTCATTATCTGTGATGTCTTTTAGCAGGATGTAGTTTCCCTCCTTATCTCTTTTAATTAAATCTATGTTTACTTTTGTTGTGTCTGACATCAGGATTGCTGTGCCTGCTGTTTTTTTTTTTTTTTGCTTCAGTTGAAGCACAATATATTCTTTTCCAGCCTTTTACATTTACTCTGTGTGTATCCCTCTGTTTCAAATGTGTTTCATATAAACAACATATTGCAGAATTATGTTTTTTAATCCACTCTGCTATCCTCTTCTGTTTTATGGAAGAGTACATACCATTCACATTCACACTTATGACTACTATCTATATCTTTCTCTCCATCCTATCTCCCACCTCCCCCATTTATGCTTTTCTTTCTCTCTTCTCCCTTTCCTTCCTCATTACAATTTTGCTCTTGACCACCACCTCCCTCAATCTGCCCTCTTTTCTTTTTTAAAGTTTAATTTAATTTATTTATTTCCTTTTAGTTTACAACATTCAATTCCACAATCCCTTGAATTCCAAATTTTCTTCTCCTCACTCTCCTCCCGTCTCTTCCCTCATGGCAGCATGCAATCTGATATAGGTTCTAGAAATACCTTCACATTAAACATTAGTCAAATTGCAAAGAAGAATTATAACCAAAGGAATGAACAACAAGAAAGAAGGAACAAAACAAAATAGAAGAGAGAGAGCAAGTAGTTTGATTCAATCTGCATTCAGACTCTAGTTCTTTCTCTGGATGTGAATATTCCTTTCCATCATGAGTCTTTTGGAGTTGTCTTATAGTGTTGCATTGCTGAGAGGAGCCCAGTCTATCAAAGTCAGTCATCACAGATATGATGTGTCTGTAATTGTGTACAAAGTTCTCCTGGTTTTGCTCTCCTCACTCAGCATCAATTTATATAAGTCTCTCCAGGTTATTATGAAGTCCATCTGCTCCTCATTTCTTATAGCACAATAGTATTCCGTTATGTTTATATACCACAACTTGTTTAGCCATTCCCCAATTTATGGGAATCTCCTTGATTTCCAATTCTTTCCCACCACAATCAGAGCTGCTATGAATATTTTTTGTATATATGGGTCCTCCTCCCACTTATATGACCTCTTTGGGATACAGCCCTAGAAGTGGTATTGCTGAGTCAAAGGGAATGCATATGTTTATAGCCCTTTAATCTGCCCCTTCTTCTATCAGACTGCTCCCTCCCTTTTTTTCTCTTTTCCCTTCTTACTATGTTTTCCCCTCCTTCTATTACCACCTACTTTTTCTTTCCTCTTTCTCCTCCTACTACTTATAGGGCAAGATAGATTTCTATACCTAAATTATTATGTTATTTCCTTGTTGAGCCAAATCTGATGAGAGAAAAGTTCAAACAATGGTCACCTCCCTCCCTGCTTTCCCTCCACTGTAATGTCTTTGTGCCCCTTCATTTGTTGTACTTTACCCTTTTCTGCCCCCTCCTTTCCTCTTCCCCATTACAATCCCTTTCTACCACTTAATTCAATATTTTATAATCATATCAAAATCAACTTAAACCTACCCCCTGTCTACTTATATCCCTTCTAAATGTAATAATAAAGATTTAGTTCTTTTTTAAATTAACTTTTGTTTATTTTTAATTTACATCATTCACTTCCACGAGATTTTGAGTTACAAATTTTCTCCCCATCTTCCCCCTATCCACCACCCCAAAACAGCAATCCCACTGTATACCCTCTCCCCCAATCTGCTCTCTCCTATATCCTACCCCATATCCCCTCTGACTTTCCGGTAGGGCAAGATGCATCTCCCTACCCCAGTGCCTGTATAAAAGATACAGATCTTAAGAGTTATAAGTATCATCTTCCCATGTAGGGATGTAAGCAGTTTGCCCTTATTGAATAGTATGTTGTTGTTCTTGTTTCTTTCTTGTTTACTCTTTATGCCTCTTTTGAGTCTTGTATTGAAGAGCAAATTTTCTGTTGAGCTCTGATCTTTTCATCAGGAAAGTCTGGAAATCCCTAATTTCATTGATTGTCCATTTTCTCCTCTGAAAGACTGCTCAATTTCACTAGATAGGTGATCCTTGGTTTTAATACAAGCTCCTTTGCCTTATGGAATGTCATGTTCTAAGTCCTCTGATCTTTTAATGTAGACATGGAAGGGTCCTGGGTAATCCTGACTGTGGTTAAGTGATGTTTGAATTGTTTCTTTCTGGCTACTTGCAATACTTCCTCTCTGATCTGATAATTCTGTAATTTGACTACAATGTGCCTTGACATTTTCAATTTGGGATCAATTGATTCATGATATCTCATAGTCATTAGCTTCCATTTGTCCATTTCTGACTTTTAATGAATTATTTTCTTCTACTAGATTTTTTTTTGCCTTCTTTTCCATTTGGGCCATTTTACTCTTTAAAAAGATCTTCTATTCAGCAAGTTTTTGTGCCTCCTTTTCTATTTGTCCTATTTTACTTTTAAGGAGCTGTTTTCTTCAGTGTACTTTCTTTCCATTTGGCCAATATCATTTTTAAGGACTTTTTTTTTTCTACAATCAATTTTTATCTTTCCTTTTTCCATGCTATTGACCCTTTCTTGCATACATCTCATTTCTTTTCCCAATTTTTATTCTATATATCTTATTTGACTTATGAAATCCTTCTGGAAGTCTTCCAAGAAAGCTTCTTGATCTTGAGACCATTTCAAATTCCCCTTTGAGGTCTTAGATGTAGGCTTATTGACAATGTTGTACTCTTCTGAATTTGTGCCTTGATATTCCTTGTCCCCATAGTAAGAACCCATGGTCATTGTCCATTTCTGCTTTTTGCTAATAGTGTTTGTCTACTTCCTGGCTTTTAAAGTTGAGCTCTCCTGCTGGAGCACATGGGAGACTGACCCAAGCTTCTTGTGCTGGATGTCTGGGACCTGGTAACTGGCTTTGTGTGTGGGGGCCTCAGTAGGTGGTAGCTGGATACTTTAGTGGTCTGGTAGTTTGCCTGGTGCTGAGCTGGAGTCAGCAACACTGAAGCACACAGGGTGGTGGGGGGTGTGGGGGGTGTGTGTGGTCTGGCCCATGGAGGATGCCTTCACATCTGGACTGCTATAAAGCACTGGAAGGCTTGCCTGCTACTGAACCCCTTCCTGCCTCAAGCTGTGCCTCCTGGAGTTGTGCTTCCTGGAGTTGTGCTGAAGGACTGGAAGTTTTGGCTGCTGCAGGGTGCCTATCCACCAGTGAATGTTTGGAGCTGGTGTCTATCAGTTCCTCCTGTCTGTGCCAAGGAACTTGGGGTTTCCTAATGTTGGGAGTTGCCTGCTTCACCATCCTGGGGCTCAGGAAGTCCCCCTGGTTTGGTGAGGTGGGGCTTGCCTCTAACTTGGTGGTATGCCTCCTGTCCAGTATCGCTGCCATTCCACCAGAGCAAGAGGAATTTTTCTTGTTAATCCCCCAAGCTTCCTGGGCTCCAAGACTGCTGTGCTTCATCTTTCTGCTGACTCAGCTATTCTGTGGGTTTTCCTGGGGTAACATTTGCTGGACTTTCTGAGGTCAATAAGGCAGGGTGAGAGTACTCACTTTTTTCTCTGCCATCTTGGATCCTGGAAGTTGTATCTGTTTTATTGTTTCTTGATGTCTCATAGAGTCATTAGCTTCCACTTGCCCAATTTTAATTTTAATTTTTAATTAATTTTAAGGAGTTATTTTCTTCAGTTATCTTTTTTTTAACCTCCTTTTCCAATTGGGCAGCTCCATTTTTGGGGGGTGGGCGCTATTTTCTTCAGTATCTCTTTGTGCCTCTTTTCCCACTTTTTTGTGCTCCATTTATCAAGTTGTTGACATTTTTTCATGATTCTCTTGCTTCACTCATTTCTTTTCCCTATTTTTCTTCCACCTCTCTTATTTGATATCTAAACATTACTTTTATTTTTATTTATTTATTTTTTGTTCTTCCATGAATTCTTTTTGGGTCTGTTATCAATCCATATTTTTTTCTTTTGGGACTTTGCACATATGTGTTTTGACATTATTGTCTTCTTTTGAGTTTGTGTCTTGATCTTCCCTGTCACCATAATAGCGTTCTATGGCCAGATTCTCTTTTGGTTTTTGCTCATATTTTCCAAAATTTTCCCTTGCTTTTGAATTTGAGCACTACTCAGGAGAGATGGTGGTGGTAGAAGATGTACTAGATCAAGCACCTAATCCTGGGGACTGCATGCCCTGATTGTTTGCTTGGTATTGCACTGGTACTGCACTGAGGCTCACAGAGGACTTTCATTCCTGGTGCTGTACTAATGACTTGAAGGGGTGTAAGGGGTGGCTGGTGTTGTTGGAGGCCACTGGGGTCTGACTTTGGTCCTGCACTGAGGTGTGTGGGGGACCCTTGTGCTGCACTGAGACTATGAAGGGTCTTACTGTCTTCCTGTTGCTGCACAGAGGTGGGATGCGATGACTAGTGCTGTGCAGTGCCACAGGGGTCTAGCAGCTCACTTGGTTCTGTGCTGAGGCATGTGGGAGGTACTGGTGTTGGCATTTGCCTGCTCTCCTGGTGCCACACTGGGGGTCAAGCCTCCCATTGGCTTGCTGAGTCAGGGCCTGTTGCTGGCTTGCTAGAGATCTTCCCCTCCTGGACTAAGCTTACCTTTCACCTGAGTGAGATAGACCTTTCCTGATGACCTGCCAAGTTTCTTGGCCTTTTTCTATCCAGTCTTTTCCTGGTTCCACCATTTCAGAATTCCTTTGGGGGGGCCTCATTTTATAGTTGTTTGATGGTGAATACCTTAGGTAGAATTTCCTTCTTGCTCTTCCATCTTGGCTCCTGGAAGAGGAAGGAAAGCCATTGTATGACTTTCAATGGCCCTATTCAATAGCATGTAATTAGAGGGGGAAAACATGGATGGTGTGAATAACTTAGGGAGGAGGATTGGCAAGGAATGAATAGTAATAAGACTGGATAGATGGATCAGTGTTTGAGGATTGTGAAAAATGACAAAACTGAAAAGGTTAGCAGGAGAGAACATGATCAGAGGATATGGTGAAGACAAAGAATAGCTTTATGTATAAGTGAGAAAGAGATCTGGAAGTCTCTGTGTAGCTCTAGGGTTTGTGTTCTTATCATTTATTTCATATCTCCAATAATATACTTCAATGGAACATTCAATGGAACATTCAAGTGAACCTCAAGTACAAGTTTTACTTCTTCTTGGGAAAATTGTAAGATAATTCATAAAACTAAAGAGTTACTCAGTAACCCCCAGTAATGTCTTTTACTCTATTCCATGATAATTGGAGAGTCCTATCATAAATAATTTGTGAATTATAAACACCCTCAGTACCATCCCTCTATGTAAACTCTGATTCCAAGTAACAAACTTACAGAGAATGAGAATGGATTAATTTATAAAAAGGGTTGCAAAATGGTAGATAGTAAAATGATGTATGATTGGAATTTTAGAAAACCTTCTAAACAGATTTATGGAGGCAAGGGGGAAGAAGAAAGAGGACAACATTCACTCACTGTGCTTCATAGCTAGGGAAAGAGAAATCACAATCAATCAGGGCTTTCTTCCAATCAGTCTATTGTATTTCTATTTGTGTCTGGTGGTGGATGATCCTGGGCATTAGTGGGGGTCTGCTATTTTCCACTCCACTGAACAGTTTCTGCGTTCTCTTGACATGAGCTCATCCATGTTGCTCCCCTTTTAAATTATTCCAAACTTCATATTTCTGAAAGATCTCATTTCTTCCCAAGTAAACCCTATTAAAGGTAATTATCTCCTCTAGAGAATTCTCTTATTGGTCTGTGGAAGCTTGTAGGAGGCACTACAAAAAGAACTAACATTGTGATCACAGAGGAGAATTTCAGAGTTCAAGATCCTGGAAGCAATATAGTTAGAATTAATGGTATGTTCATCTCTCTGGTTGACTGAGGTGGAATGAAGCTGTAAGTAATAGAATTAAAAGTTACTGATGAATGGGGAGGCCAGGGAGTATCAGGTGACAGTATTATATTTAAGATCCCAATAAAGACAGGAGGTTGAGGTGGAGAGGAAGACTGTTAATTAATTACTGAACTCCTTGAGATAAAAGAAGAATAACCCAAAGAAAAATAGATGACTACAATAAAAAATATGGACCAAAGGATAGAGATGGAGTGAAACTCATAGGAGAATTTTCTCAGTGATTGTCATAAAAGGAGAAAAATGTATATTCCTCCTGACATGGTTTGTTGGGTGATATGAAAGACAATGTATCCAGTACTGTATAAAGTGGCAATCAGGTTTCCTTGAATGTAAGGGGAAGGTTAAGGGGGAAGGGGAATGTGAAGGGAAAAAAAAAGCATTAAGCACCTGTTCTGTACCAGGATTGTGCTAAGCCCTTTATACCTATTATCTCATTCAATCCTCACAACTCTGGGAGGAAGGTACTATTATTATTCCCATTTTACAGGTGAGGAAATAGAGACATAATTTACTAATGCTTTATAAGCTAGTAAATGTTTCAAACTGGATTTGAAGTCAAGTCTTTTTGACTCCAGGTCCAGCATTCTATCCACTGGGCCATCTAGATGCCAAAGTTGGTAAGCATATAAGAAATGGAGAGCTAAACAGAATAGTGACTTAGTATATATAGAAATGATGGAGATGAGAGATGGTGTAGAAGTAATTTGGGTTAGCCTAGGCAACCATTCTACATTCCTAATGACATAAATTGATTGATGAGGAAGTAGGTAGGAATTTGCTAGTCACAGGATAAGGAAAGATCATTTGACCAGGGGTCCAACACTCCAACACTCCAGCCATTCTAACCAAAACTTCATTCGAGTAAATTCATAGCTGAGGTGTAAAAAAAGATCTTCAATGAAATAGAGGACAGTCCCACCACAGGTACAGTCATGACAAGATGGAGCAGATTCTCCCCAAAAAATATCTTCAGGGGTGATTGTACTCTATGCCTCTGGAGGACTTTGAAATGAGGTCTGCTGATGATTGTCTCTGTAGAGAGGAAATGGCTTTCCCCATCTCAGTGTATGCCTTGCATGAGTGTGTGAGGGGATTTACCCCATTTTAGTTATAGCTTCATCTAACCCTTAAGGGTCCAGTTTTTTTAGGATGACAGATCACCCCCCCCCCACACACACACACATAGGGTATATGATCTAGGCTATAGTCTTCAATGTCTCAGAGGTCCCAACAGTACAGATAGTCTGGTAGCCCTGATTCCCTACAAACTCAGTTGGTGATTTGAGGCTGATTTTGGATGTTAGGAACTTGGTAGAGGGGTTAGATTATCTTTAAAGCCTTTTCCAACTCCGCAATTCTGTCTTCTCAATAGTTTATTCAGATATTCAGAAGAGAAAGGATCAGATATAAATAAGAATTTTCTGGATCAAGATCTTTTTTTCTTTTATGAATCCACCCAGGAATTGTTCCAGTTTTCCTTGGTCTCTTGTCTTTTCTAAAAATCAGTTGGATTTGATATGAAAGAAATTACCTAAATTTCAAAACCATTAGCTATCCCTAGGGCTTCCAGCACCTTCTTCATACCTGTTTGTGGACAGATGGTCATACTTCATTGGCTTGAATACTCTTCCATTTCATTGTGACTTAGTACTTGCAAATAGAAAACTTATTCCAAAACAGACCTTTCTGCAAAGCCAAACCACTGAATCAAAGTCTTTATTGTAAGACATTTCCATGGGCAAAGGTTATGCTTTTCTGAGCTATATTAATCTCTTTGTCTAAACAGCACAGGCTTAATTGGTTTAGATCAGGGTTGTACTGTTTTGAGTAAAAGGGTGTGATTAATGTGAGCTAAAGATGGTTAGATCAGCACAGTATAATGCAGTAGTATATACAAACCTATTATCATTTGAACCCTGAGAACTTTAGAAAACCTGCTTGGGCAAGAAAGTTTCCTTTCGAGAAATGCAAAGGACGCAAAGAAGATGAATTCAATTCAATTCATCATGCATTTATTAAATACTTACTGAGTTCACGGCACTATATTAGACCTTGGGGAGATCCTAAGGTTAAATGAGATCTTGTCTCTCCCTTCATGGATATTAGAGTCTAGTTTGCAGTGGAGGGGTGGAGAGGAGAGGAAAAAGACATTCACCAGTTTATAATGCTATTATACCTATAAGACATTCAGTGCTGGATCTGCAACTGTCAGGTGTTAAATGTGGGGGTATTTTAAATGGTTATGATTTATTGAAGGTGACTCATCTACCTTATTCTCTTTCATTTTCTGGTACTTTATAAAAGAGAACTAAATTAAGTATGCATGTTACTAAGAAACCAAACAAGAATGTGCATTGAAATTATGCAATATTTGATTGGGGGTAATATTGTAAAGTAAATCAGGAGAAAGGGAACAGACTGACAACACTGATTCTCAAGTGAGTGCTACTTAATCCTTGATTCCACCTCTCAAACTACTTCTCTAAGTTTTATACCACTGGAATGGGGGGGAGGGGAAGGTTGCACTCTTTGGAATTGAATTAGGGCTGGGGTTGAAGCCAATGACATGGACATTATTGACAATAGTTGCTGAACTACCACTTTTTTATAAAAATGATTTTTTGAACATCACCTACATTTTCAAATTTATCTCCACCTCTCAGAGAGCCATCCCTGATATCAAAGGAATAAACAAATGACTTTTAAAAATCTAGCAAAAGCAACCAATATTTTGAAGAAGTCTGACATTATATGCAAAGTTCCACATCTCTTGCAGCTCCATTCCCATCACTCTTTCCATGTAAAGATGGGGGGGGGTGTGTCTTCTTGGGAGGTTAAGTTTGGTTATTACAATTTCAGAACGTTTTGTTTAAATTTGTTATTGTTGTTTTTTCCATTCACATTACTATAGTTCCTGTGTATCTTATTTTCCTGTTTCTACTCATTCTTCCTGCATTAGTTTATGTAATTTTTGCCATGTTTCTCTGTATTCATTATTCTCATCAATTCTCATTGCAAACTAACATTCCATTGTTTTAATATACTGCATCTTGCTCAGTCATTACCTAATAATGAACATCTACTTTGTTTCCAGTTAGTTACTACTACAAAAAGTTTTGTAATAAACTTTTTGGTGGATATATATCTTTATTTTTATCATTTATCTCCTTAGAGTATGTATCTATTCATTGATAGACACATCTCTGGATTACAGGGCATGAATATTTTATTCACTTTCATAGAATAATCCATAATTTCTTTCCAGAATGACTGAGCTAATTTGTAGCTTCACTAATTGTGCATTAGTTTACCTGCTTTTAAACAGTATCATCTTTTCCCACATGAAAATCCTTTGCAGAAGAAAATTTCTTTTAAATCACCCTCTTTTTACTAGCTTCCTTAGGCCAATTAGAGTTTGTAATGTGGCCACATAGACAAAGGAGCAAAGGAAAGTCAGTTTGTTATAATTTGATCAGTATTCTCCTTGAGGCATAAGGCATCATCAGAAATGGAATCATCTCATCTGTTGTGCCTCTGTTACACCTCAAAATCATTTTTGATGAATGTATTAAAGAAATATATAACAAACTGTTATTAGATCAGGGATTTCTTTCTTTTTGGAAGCAAAACGTTTATGATGTGAATAAAGATCTAGAGAAGAATTGTGAGAAGATGGCTGCTAAAATATCCCTAATCTCCCAATAAATTTGTAAAACCAAACTAGAAGAAGCAATAATAAAGAAAACCAAAGAGGAACATCTGTCAACTATTCCAGACTATCCAGTATTATGGAAAAAAAAAGACTGCTATAAAGCTATAGAAGCTCCAAGTGGAGACAAGACAGGGGAGATAACAAGCATAGCAGGAGATAGACATAGATCAAAGCTTGAGCTTCATCTTCTGTAGGATGTAGAACTCTTTCACCTTCCCTCTCTGACAATGGGATTTTGAACTTTACCTTAAATTCAGTAGATGTTCATAAAGAGTATATGCTGATGTGGTTTATCCATGTAAGTTATATGTTTATCAAAATGTAGTTCTCAGGGAGGCAAGAACAGATATTTCTAACATATCTTCTCTCTTTTTTTTTTTTTTTTTGATCACAGCTTTCTGGTAGTCCAATAATTTTTAAGTTGTCTCTCCTGGATCTGTTTTCTAGGTCAGTGGTTTTTTCAAGGAGATATTTCACATTGCCTTCTATTTTTTCATTTGTTTGGATCTGTTTGATAGTATCTTGATTTCTCATAAAGTCATTTGCTTCCATTTGCTCCACTCTGATTTTGAAGGAATTATTCTCTTTGGAATGCTTTTGAGATTCTTTTTCCATTTGGCAAAGTCGACTTTTTAAGGCATTCTTTTCCTCATTGGCTTTTTTGGCCTCCTTTGTCATTTGAGTTAATCTATTTTTTAAGGTGTTAATTTCTTCAGTCAGGTTGCTGACTCTCTTTTCATCATTTTCATGAAACATTCTTATTTTTCTTCCCAGTTTTTCATCCACTTCTCTCATTTGGTTTTCAAAATCCTTCTTCAGCTGATCTCTAGCTTTAAGACAATCATCATGTTTATTGGAAACTTTTCGTGTGGGAGCTCTGGCTGTGCTGTCCTCCTCTCACTCCCTGCCTTGATCCTTCTTTTCCCCAAAGAAGGAATCTGGGGTTTGGTTGCTGTTCTTACTTTGCTTCTTATGCTTATTCTTATTCATGGTTGTTCAGTCTGTGATTTTTTTTTTTTATCTCTGTGGAACTCTGCTTCCAGAGGGGAAAGCTCTGTCCCAAATTGCTGGGGTTTTTCCAGCTGCTGGAGCTCTTAGGAGGCTGCTGGGTCCCTTCCCAACTCTGGGTCACTGGAAAAAAAAAACAAAAAACAAACTAGCACCAACGCCCAGGACTGTGATCTGGATCCAGGCTGCTCAATGCGAGAGCACTTGGCCTCTGAACGATCCCTTGGTCCCCCTGCAGTCTGCAGGCCGGGAGCTCTGAAGCGGCAGTGTGGAGGCAGGTGCAAAACTTCCACTTCTGTGGCCTCATTGCCCTGGAGGCATTTTGGCCGGACCTGCTTTTCTCCCCCAATTTCGCCAAGTTCCACTAACCTAATTCTGGATACTGCCACAGCTGCAGCAGATCCACTCTCCAAAAGCTCCAGCCAGAGCTCAGTTCCTCTCATCCAGCCGCCTCTGGGGCAGAGCCGCGGTTTCAGGCTAGGCTGGTTTCAGCTAGCAGGGCTGAAATGGTTCTTTGTATCCGAGCTGACTTTAGTCGAAAGTATATTTGTGTGCGTTCTGGGGTTCTAGAATTTGTTTAGAGTCATATTTTATGGGTATTTTAGGGTTGCTATGTGAGAGCTGCAATATGTTGCTGCTCCTACACCACCATCTTCTAACATCTCTTCTCTTACACACTTCCTCAAGCGAGATTTTATTCCTGACAGTAAGGGAAATAGGAGATTTGGGCCAGAGGCCTACCACTCTGCTTTACTCAGAAAGAGATTACTAAGCTAGAACTCTTTCTGAGCTCTCAAATACTGTGATTCCAGGGGGAAAATTCATTCATCCTATATTCCTGACTGCTATCCCTTTACAGGGAAGGAGGACCCCAATCTGTATATCCAAGGCTTTATTCTCTTTCCACAAAATTCCAGTTCCACAATTAATACACACAGTAAATAGTAAATAAATCCATTTACTCAAACAAATCACAAATGGAAATCAGAGAAAGTATACATATGAGAATATGGACTGAATAACCTCTTCATATTGGTAGTGAGTTTATTCCAGCTGAACTAAGAGAGTGCCACATCTTACCCAACAAGAAATTTTACAAAGTCTTTAAAGTCATAGCCAGGGAAGGATATGATTGAGGAACTGGCTCCTCTATGTAGGTTTCTTACTAGAGTCTTTTTTCTTCCTTCAGAGATCTGAAAAGAGTCTCAAACCATGTGTTTTCTTTCTCTAAATTGAAAGCCAGAAAAGCAGAATATGTTTTCTTACAAGATTTCAACAACCCTGACTCTTCTTTGATTATGAAACACTAAATAATCATTCTCCACCAATGAGAAGTTCCCCACACAAGTGGGTTTTGTGGTACAGGTTACATACATTTGAAACATAAAGACTAAAACAGTTAAAATTAGAGGTTAGGTCATAATCAATAATGCTTCAGTTGAATTAAAAAAAATGAAATGTAGCAATTATGATTTCAGAAAAACAACAATAAAATATAGACAAGATAAAAAGAGATAAGAAGGGAAATATGCTGAGAGAGACAGTTAATTTTTTAGAAATTTATTATTTTATTTTGAACTTAAATACAAGATAAGAAATGCATTGCCATGTGCACAGTAGAACATAAGATAGAATTCAAAGTTCAGAGCAATTCGTTTCTATTTCAAGAAAGGCTGTATAATAAATACTGCACACAATGTGTTCAAAGCTACCCAGCTTTGCTTTGGTTCCTTGTAAATTTTCTTTTGTTCCCAGCTGCACACTTTTTGCTTTGGTATTTCTAGTCCTTCACTTCCCCCTCCCCCAAGAAGGCTATAATTAAGTGCAGATACATACATACACACATACACACACACATATATATACATATTCACCTACATTAGCAGCTCCCAACCTGTGGGTTATGTTCAGTTTGTAACAATGAAAATAAATCCTGCATATCAGATATTTACATTACTATTCATCAGCAAAATTACAGTTATGAAGTAGCAATGAAAATAATTTTGTGGTCGGTGGTCACCACAACATGAGGAACTGTATTAAAGGGTTGTGGCATTAGGAAGGTTGAGAACCACTGATCTACATACAAATGCTTAGATATCTATAATCATATTCACTAGAGACATATACATTCATATACATTTATGTAATACCATACTCTACTTGTTTGTCCTTTGTTTCTCCAAGGTAGATAACATCTTTGACAAGTCCAAGTCTTTCCATATTTTTCTAAGTCCACCAATTCATCATTTCCTGCAGCATAGCAATATGCTAACCTTATAGGAGAGAGGGGCCATTAATAAGAACCCTATATCAATAAACAATATAGACAATGAATGCCATAAAATCTAAATATTTAAAGGAAAAGGTAATTAATTTACATGGAGAACAAAAAGTAAAGCTACGATAATGAGGTAATTGAATATACCATTTTCAGACTTAAATCTTACAAAAAAAAATTAAAAAAGGAAGAAATTAAGGAACTGGATGGAACTTTAGAAAAGCTATACATGATAGACCTGTGGTGCTTATCAAATGTAAATGGAAAGGAATTTACTCATTGCTAAGCTGGATATAGCACCTTCACAAAAACTGACCAAGTACAATAGCATAAAAACCTCACAATAAATGAAAAGAAAGCATAAATATTCAATACAACTTGATCATAATGTAAGACATATATATCCTATAAAGAGCTTTTGAAAGAAATTCTTAAAAATTAATTGGGGACTAAATAATATAATCATAAAGAATTGGTAGCTCAAAGAATAAATCATAGAAATAATAGTGAACTTCATCAAAGAAAATGGCAATAATAAGGCACAATGCCAAAATTCTAGGGATTCTTCTGAAGCAGTTGTTAGGGAAACAACAATATTTCCAAATATGTTCATCAATAAAGGAAGGAACAGTTTTGTGAATGGGGAATACAGCTAAAAAAAACTATAAAAGCTTCAAAAATACCACTAAAAACCAAATGAATTCAGAAAAATTTAAGAGATAAACAAAATTGAAAGCAAAAAAATAAATAAATAAAAATGAACTGAAAAATAAAGAAGAATTATTTTGTTGGGTAGGAGAGGACTAATAATACAAACTTAGCATTAATACCTAAACTCTTGAAAAACAAAAATGAGACAGAAAACTGTAAACTAATATTCCTAATAACTATTGACACAAAACTATTAAATACAATATTAACACAGAAGTTATAATAGCATATTTAAAATATTATACATTATGGTGAGGTTCAATTTAAACCAGAAATGAATATTTGATTCAACATAGAGGAAACTATAATTATAAGATACCTTATTAATGGCAAAAATAATAAAAGTATATTAAGGAGCATATTAAGTATATTAAGGAATTGTAAACATTTGACAAGATTTAGCACCCATTTCTTTTTGAGGAGAAAAAAAGACTATAAAGCACAGTTATGAATCCATTTTTCTGGTTGTGTTTCCAGAATACTTGATTTGTTTCTTTCTGGCTGCTTGCAATATTTTCTCCTTGACGAAGGAACTCTGGATTTTGGGTATAACAGTCCTAGGAAGTTTGCTTTTGGTATTTTTTTTTTTTTCACAAGGTGATTGGTGAATCCTTTATATTTGTATTTTACACTCTGATTCTGGAATATCAAGGCAGTTTTCCTTCATAATTTCTTGAAAGATGATGTCTAGGCTCTTTTTTTGATCATTGCTTTCAGGTAGTTCAATAATTTTTAAATGATCTCTCCTGGATCTATTTTCCAAGTCAGTTCTTTTTCCAATGACATATTTGCCATGAGATTTTTTCATGATTTTCTTGCATCACTGTCATTTTTCTTCCCAGGTTTTTCCCTACTTCTCTTACTTGAGTTTCTAAGTCACTTTTGAGCTCTTCCATGGTCTGAGACCAATTCACATTTTTCTTGGAGGCTTTGGATGTAGGAGGTTTGACTTTGTTGTCATATTCTGCTTATATGTTTTGATATTTTTTCCACCAAAGTAGGATTCTATAGTCTTTCCCCCTCTGCTGTTTGCTCATTTTTACCAGCCAAATGCTTGATTTTTTAAACTTTTTATTAAGATTGGACTCTGCTTCCAGTGTGGAAAGTGTGCTGTCTCAACCTTCGGGATTTTGTGCAGCTGTTTTCAGAGATACTTTTAGGGACCTGTAAATTTCCAATTCTTCCAAGTTTGTATGATCAAATGAGAGGTATTACTCCTCTCCTGGTCTATTTTCTGCTCTTTGAGTAATCACAAACACTCTTTTCTGCCTTGAAACTTTGAGGAGTATCCCCTCTCCACTGCTGCTACAAGTTCTGCCATGCCAGCACTCTTCCTTGTTCCAGCCCTGCCATCCAGGACTGTGACCCAGATCCAAGCATGGGAAAAACAAGAGAATCCTTCCTCAGCACCAGCCAAGAGATCCCTGCAATCCCCCTCTGATGAGTCACTATATCCTCTTACCATTTGTGGTTTTAGAGTTCTGGAAACAGCCACTGCAGTCATTGTCACTACCGCTAACCCTCAGCTGGGTCTGTATGACACTCCTCTCTCACTTAGGTCCAACAGAATTTCCCTACTGACATTTTAAGTTATCTTTGATATTTGTGGGTTTAGAAGTCTGGAAACTGCTACAGTTACCAGTGATTCAGCTCCCTGAGACCTGCTTCAGGTTTACTAGGGCCTGGATTCTGTACTAGTATGGTCCATGCTGGACTGAGCTCCTCTCTAGACTGGTGCAACAGAACTTTCCTGTGAACCTTCTAGCTTGGTCTTAAAATGTGTTTCACTCTGTCATTTTGTGAGTTGGGCTGCCCTAGAATTTGTTTGGAGTAATATTTATGAGTATTTAGAGAGGTTTGGGTGACAGCTCAAGCAAGACCCTGCTTTTATTCTTTTATCTTGGCTCTGCCTCCAAAGAAAAATTATAAAAAACAAACAAACAAACAAACAAACAAACTGCAAATCACTAATAATGAGAGAAATACAAATTTTAAAAACTGAAGTTTCATCTCTCACATTGCAAATTTGCAAAGATAATAAGAGAAGTTAATGGCTAGAAAGTATGTAATACCAGTCAAACTAATACACTGTTTATACAAATGTGGATTGGCCCAATCTTTCTGTAAAAATAACTTGGAATTATAAATTCAAGACATGTTACTAAACCATTTATTTTGATTCAAAATACCACTATGGAGTATATACCACACAAAGATCAATGATAAAAAGAAAGATTCCATATATATGCCAAAACCTTCATGTCAATACTTTTTTCTACTAATGAAAAACTTGAGACAAATTATGCACATAATTAATTGGGAATGGTACAAAAAAATTGTGGTATATTACTATAATGGAATATGAATGTTCCATAAAAAATGAAGATATTTGTGATCACTTATACAAGAACAAGTGACTAATTAACAGGGGAAAAACAAACAAAAAAACTAAAAGGAATGCCTATTGTCCATACTATGACATATAGCTAGATACACACACACACACACACACACACACACACACACACGACCACATACATAACTTAGGAATCAATAAGAGCAAACTGTTCACATCCATATATGAGAAGCTGATACCTGTCAATTTTGAAATTTATATAATTATCGCTACATTTAAAAGGGATATATGTAGATAGCAGGTGTGAGTATAAATGAACTAATCTGATGATAAAAAGCCTTATTAAGAGGTACAAATGGATTGCAATGGGATGAGGCAGAAAAGGGTAAATTATGCAACACAAAGAGGCATAAAAACATAGTATAGTAGATAGAATGATGGGAGGGAGATTAACATCATATGAAGTTTATTCTCATTGGTTCTGGTTCAAGGAGGGATCAACACAGTCAGTTGAGTCTAGGATTCTAACATGAAAAGACACAAAAACTCATTATAATAGAGGGAAAGGAGGGAGGGAGAGGAGCATTGTATGACTTTTACTCTCATTGGTTTGGGTACAAGAAGGAAATAACATACTCCCTTAAGTATAAAAATCTGTTGTGCCCTACAGGCAGTAGGAGGGGTAAAGGGGAAGAAAGGGAGGTGGTGGTTAGAAGGGAGGGAAATAGTAGTAAGGGGAAAGGGGGGCAGGGAGGGAATACTGAGGGAGGTGGTGGTCAAAAGAAAAATTCTTAAGGAGGGGAAGGGAGAAGGAAGAAATAAAAACATAAAAAGGAGAGGGAATAGGATAGAGGAAAAGTCACAGATAGTAATCATAACTGTGAATGGGATGAACTCACCCCTAAAACCAAGGCAGACAGCAGAATGGTTTAAAAAACCACAGAACTACAATATGTTGCCTACAAGAAACACATCTGAAATAAGGGGATACACACAGGGTAAGGGTAAAAGGATGGAGTAGAATATATTATGCTTCAGTTAAAGTAAAAAAAAAAAAACAGGGGTAGCAATCCTTATCTCAGATAAAGCGAAAGCAAATATAGATCTAATTAAAAGAGATAAGGAAGAAAACTATATCTTGCTAAAAGGCACCATTGAGAATGAAGCAATATCATTACTTAACGTATATGCACCAAGTGGTATAGCATCCAGATTTCTAAAGGAAAAGTCATGGAATTAGAGGAAGAAATAGATAACAAAACAATACTAGTGGGGGACCTCAATTTCCCCCTCTGATTTTGATAAATCTAACCTCAAAATAAACAAGAAAGAAGTTAAGGAGGCAAATAGAATTTTAGAGAGGCTAGACGTGATAGATCTCTGGGGAAAACTGAATGGAGATAAAAACGAATATAGCTTCTTCTCAGGGGTACATGGCACATAACGCAAAAATCACCATGTTCTAAGGCATAAAAACCACACAATTCCTTGCAGAAAGGAAGAAATATTAAGTGCATCATTCTCAGATCATGATGCAATAGAAAACATATGTAATAAAGGGCCATGGAAAGATAGACAAAAAACTAATTGGAAACTAAATAATTTAATCTTAAGGAATGAGTGGGTCAAACAAGAAATTATAGAAACAATTGGCAACTTCATTCAAGGGAATGACAACAATGAGACAAAACTTGTGGGATGCAGGGAAAGCAGTTCTTAGGGGAAGTTTTATATCCTGAATGCATACATGAATAAAATAGAGAAAATGGAGGTCAATAATTTCGGCATGCAACTGAAAAAGCTAGAAAAAGAATGAATTGAAAATCTCCAATTAAACACTAAATTAGAAATAATAAAAACCAAAGGAGAGATTAATAAAATTAAAATTAAGAAAACAGTTGAACTAATAAATAAAACTAAGAGCTGGTTTTATGAAAAAACCAATAAAATTGATAAAGCTTTAGTCAATATGATAAAAAAAGAAAACCAAATTATGAGTATCCAAAATGAAAGAGGGGAAATTAAAACAATAATTCGGAATTATTTTGCGCAATTGTATACACATAAACTTGACAATCTTAGTGAAATGGATGAATATTCACAAAAATATAAGTTGCCCAGATTAACTGGAAAGGAAGTAAATTACTTAAATAAACCCATCTCAGAAAAAGAAATGGTGTAAGCCATTAATGGAATGATGGCTTATAAAAAATTTCTAGAAACTTTTTCCAGCCTGGCAGGCCAGTGTTGCTGCTGCCACCTGAAAGCCAAGATTTCTTCTGGGTCCTAGGCCAGCTGAACTGTTAGAGGACTGGGGAGGCATGACCAGGATGCTAAGAATTTGTTTCTTTGTGGTTTGGCTGATCCTTGAATTCCTGGGAACAGAAGTTGTGAAGATTTAGAGATGTGAGACCCTGTGAACTTCAGTGTGTAGCAGCAACTGCCCAGAGGACTGGACCAAGACCTGGGAGCTGTCTGCCTCTGAATCCAGGTGACTGTTTGGTGTATTCAAATAGGAGCTGGGACCATGGAAGGGGATCCAGGGAATCTGAGAAACCACCCCAAGTCAAGTTGAAGAAAAGATCTCTCCTTGGAAATTGAATGCTGTGATGATAACATGGTTTAGTAGTGACCTAGGGGTTGGGAGGGTTTGTGTATTTTCTAATGATTGTATTTAGTGATTAGCAATACCTTGTAACTGATTGCTAAATAGGTGACTGATTAAGTCAACCTAGTTTCCCCATGAGTGGAAGACTGACTTGTATTCTGAGATGATTGAATCATTAAGTAAGGAGGCAAACCTCCTTAGGGATATCAGGTGATTGTTCTTTTGTTCTTTGTTCTCAATAGTGTGACCACTTTGGTGAAGACTATGTGGCCATTTTAATGATAAGCTATTGTGAACACTATATTGTGATTTTCTGTGATAAGATGTAATGTTGTGAATACTATATCTTGATTTTTTGTGAATGTTTTCCTTTGATTTGTTTTTGAATAAATAGAATGTTCACTATACTGTGTAATCAGAACCTTAAAAGCTGTTCACAGTAGCATTCTTTTGAGAAGCTGCTCATACATGGCATTACGTTATGGAATTCCCTAGGAAAAAAATCCATAGCAATATCTCGCACTGTGTGTGAGATATGGTGAAGACCTCTCATAAAATTTTAGCTAGGGGACCCTCATAGAATTAAAGGCTGGGTTTTCAATTTAGTTTCTCTGTAAAAACAAGCTGCTGACCCTGAAGTGTTCTGGGAGAGGAGGATAGGAACACAGGATGCAAACACATCAGTATGATTACCCAAGTTAAGAGACTAATGAAGATGGGAGTTGTGCACTAAATCTGTAGGATCATCATTTCTGCTTGTTCTCAAAGGACCAGAACCCACAAAGTATAGAATTTTACAATACTTGGTTCCTTGCTCAATGATATTGTAAAGGGTTATGAGATATTCCAGGAACAAGAACAAGGACACAGGCTGCTTGTTCTGTACTTAGCCACTGTTACTGGGGTAGATTTATCGTGTTTAGATTGTACCCTCAAAGCTTATGAGAATGAGCTGAGAGGAAGGGGGGTAGGGAGGGGAATTGCAATTAGGTAAGGGGATGGGGTTATAAAAGTATGTTTCTTCTCTATGCCTGGTGTAGACTGACACTGAGAATGTATAGAATGCACTCAGTGGGAGCCACCCTTTTCTCATGATAACTGTAATAAACTCTTTTCTATTTTCTACCTCAAAAAGCCTCTGAGTTTAATTTGTGTAAGGGTGTTTGTTACCCCACACAACTGTATAACAAGATAAGATCAAAATGGGTACATGGTTTGCACATAAAGACTGATACCACAAGCAAATCTTTTTGACAGAACATGGAATAGTTTAATTTGTTAGATTTATGGATAAGCTAAGAATTTAGGACCAAAGAGGATATAGTTTCACCTAACTAACTCCATTCTTTAAAGTTAATCTTATTAAATTTCATTTTATTCAGTTTGAACCAACATTTCAGCCTGTCAAGAGCCTTTTAGATCCTTACTCAGTTATCCAACAGTGAACTGAGCTCAACTGATGAGCAGTCTTGGGCCCAGAGAACATGAATGGATTTGTTCAATATCACAAAGGTAGTAAATAGCCGAGCTGGGAATTGAACCCAACATCATTGATTCAAAGTTTAGTGCCATGGCCACTACATATATAGACATTTTATTAGCCAAGTCTCCCTTCCCCTTATGTACATACATAGCTTTCCTTTTTATAGATGAGGAACATGTGAAACAAAATTTTTCTTATTAATCATTATCTTAGAGACTCAGAGCTTCCCCCAGGTCCCTTCTTTCAAAGTTCAATTTCTTTTTCAGAAGGACTTTACTGATGACGAGATTGCATTGAGTCCCGTTCATACCCCAATTCAAGCTCTGAATTCAAGCTCTCAATTTAACCAAAGGTAGGGGTGCTCCACTGTGTTCTGCTCAGGTTTGGGTAGACACAGATTCTTTTGTCTAGATAGCCCAAGGCTGAGAGTGGTCTGGTATGATTTGGGGGAGGGGTCTGATAGAAGAGGCATTTCCTCTGTCAGAAGATAAAATGATGTTGGGGTGATATTAACCCCTGTTGAAAAGGGACTAATGCACCTCCACCCAAAATGGGCTTAGTTCAAACACTGCAACCCCCCATGCATGTCTGAAGGCTTGAAGAGAAATAAAGACATTGGTGGACATAGCCTAATCATGTTGGTCTTTCCCAGACCAAAATATGAGGTTGTCAAAGAGGAGACTTAGAGAATTTAAGTGACTTACCCAAGGTTCCAAAGTTGATCATGACGGAGTAAGGATGAAGACCAGGTGTCATGACTCCCACTTCTAGCTTTCTCCCTTATCCTCCATCCTTCTGTATAGATGCCTTTAAAGAGTATGTTAAAAAGAAAATTAAAAACTCATTTGACCTTTTAATCATAAGGTAAAAACCAGAAATCCCCTTCTTTGATGTCCCTGTAACATGTGACATATGCATTTTCATGTATTGTATTACTTTCTAAACACTTATTTTAAGGGGTTATGCATTATTTGGTAAAGGGTTTAGTTGTGTCAGTGATTAGCCGGAATAAAACTGTTCACCCAGCCCTGTTTTCCCCTTTGCTACATTTCCAAATTGATGTTTCCATCTCATTGTTTTTCTATTTGTTTTTTAACTTTAGCTAAAGAGTTTAAAAAATGAGAATTATTTAACAAAGAGTCAAACTTTACCACTTTCTTATGTAAAGCTGGCGTGACAATAAAACTGTCAACAAGGAGGCAAGATCAGTCTCACAAAAATCTTGAAACCTCTAAGTGGAATTTGCATGAAATAGTTCTGGTATTATTATTCACTATTCTTCCCCTGACAGCTATGTCAAGGCCTTAAAACCTAAAAGAACAATTATGCTATTGTATCTCTCTGAGGATTCAAGGGGTGTGTCTTTGGTGAACAAGTGCTATTAGAGCTATGAAAAGCAGTTAAAAGACAGCCCGAGGGACTCCTTACCTAGTCATTTTACAAAGAATGCCTGGGCCTTAAGTGTCTTAAAGTACACTTATTCAACTCTTACTTTGTGCTTAAAAAAAAAAAGCTGATAGTAATTAATGACTGGAACATTTTTTTTTAAACTTTTACATTAGCTATAAATACAAATTCTTTGCTAAACCCATTATTGATTAAGTTAAACTCTGATTCTTGGACAGAATGGGCCTGCCATTCTATTCTGTCAAACTGATTGCTAAGAAGTACACATAAGCCTTTTCCAGTTAAGCTAAGTTTGCAGAAATCATTGAAGAATTACAGACCCAAACAGGAACTAATCGGTAAATCCATTACTTGAACAAGGTAGCTTAACATAACATACCTGAACATTGAAAATGAAGGATAGATAACTCTTGTAGCATCCCTCTCAGATGGGGCCAAGAGTAGTTGATCCCCATTTAATTATGTGACCCTGTTTGCATCTGGGCTACCAGGGCTTTGTGAGAAAATGGGAGCTTTTTGAAGGGGATAATTTCCAAATGGAAAGAAGAGACAGAGAAGCACAACCTACATTCCCATTATGAGATGACAGTAGTGAAGTATGTAAAATGAATTAGATTTGAAACTGTAGTCTAGGTATTGTTGCTGAGCGGATGGACTGGATATATGATTTCACTGGAATGCAGGAATTCAGAAGAGAATATCGTTACTATCAATGCTGATGGGCACCTTCTCTGCCATTCAGTTTAAGAGATGTACCAAGAGCACAGAGAGGTAGGAAGACTTCCACAGGTTCACATAGGCAGCATGTGTCAGAGGTAGTACTGGAATATATGTCTTTCCTTTAAGACAACGTCTTTATCCACTCAACTATGCCAAAGAGTATAAAATTTTTAATAAAGGAAAACAAGACTGGACTCAGTTTAATTCTAACAGGTATAGGTCATCATAGGCACAAATGACCTTTTGAGCCAGGTGGCAACTTAAATATTATTAATTCCAAATTGCTGATTTCACAAATGAGGAAACTGAGCCCAGAGAAGGAAAAGTGATTTATCCAAGGGTCACACACAACAATTCTGTTATGGGACCAATATCAAAACCTATACCTTCCTTAATTACAATCCAATGTTCTTTCCGTTATGTCACACTCCCTTCAAGTGGCAGGTACTCTTCACACTTCTTTAGAGAAGACCTACAGAGTTTTGGAGCCAGGAATTCTGACTTACATTTTTGATTCTGCTACTTCCTAACAGTTTAAGAGTTTAAGTCACTTTGCCTCTCTAAGACTGTTTCCATAGCTGCAGAATAGGGATGATAGGTTTAGATCTAGAAGGGACTTGAGAAGTTCAGAAATCTAACATACCATTCCTCCCAAAGGAGAAGACAGAGACCTTACAGAAGTTGAGTGACTTATCTAAGGTCACACAGGTAGTGAGACAAAGTCAGAATTTGCAGAATTAGGTCCTCTGACGACAAAACCAGCTTTGTGACCCAGCTTTACTACTTAGCACAAAGGAATATTATGAAGCTCAAATAAGATGATGAACATAAAGCATCTTCTGAATTATAAAGTGCTTATAAATTTTTACTACTATATATGTATATATACATGCATATATATATATACACATGCACACATATTTAGAGATGATTCATACAGTATTATATATAATATGTAATGTATATTTATAAAATTACCAACTTGGCATCTAGTAGTGGCATTGGTCTGATTCTATATTAGGACATATTGTGTGGTAAAAAAAATGATTCACTAAAATATTATAGATGTCTTTTTTGTTTCTATCTCGGATTGCTGTATATCAATAGAAAGTCAGAGAAGAACAAGTGTTATCTGCTGACAACTGCTGCTCAGTTGGAAATGTATGCATTATCTTGACATATGTTGAGGCCTGTGAATTACCAGGGAAATGAATGATTTTGAAAATAGAATTTTGCATTAAGTTTTACAAATGGAAAGGATGGTACTCTCCAGGAGAGGTTATGGGCAAAGAACTCCATGGAGGTAATAGTGTTTTCCTTGATACTATGAATACTCCACAATATCAAATATGACTACAGCTTATTTAGAGCAGCATAGTGTTTATTTGCAAGTTATGATTCAAGTATGGAAAATAATTAGACTCTTTGTGTGGTCATTGTCAATATCTATAAATTATGAAAGCTTTATTCATTTGGCAGAGACTTGGTATGGGGGCAATTGAAATGAAAGTAATTTTTCTTTCCAAATTCTTCAGCAAGAACTTTTTTTGATGTGTGCTTTTTTCATAACATGAAGTAAAGACTGGGTGAGATAGTGTATATTTCTGTAATCCCAGCAATCAGGGAGGCTGAGGCTGTCAGCTCTTTTGAGCTCAGGAGTTCTGAGCTGTGGTGGGTTATGTCAGTGGGATGACTGCACTCAGGTTGGCATGAATATAGTGAGCCCAGAGAGACAGGAAGAGGCAAACTAGCCCCAGGTCTGCAACAGACTAAGCCAAAGTTCTTGGACTGGTCAATATTGGGATCCAGACTCTGGATAGTTCTTTCACTTTCACCCTGGCAAGATGGAAAGATCCAGTCCTACAAAAGGGAAAAAGAAAAGAAAAGAAAAAAAGAAAGGAGAGGAAAAAGAGAAAAAAGCAAAGTGAGACAAGGTCAGGATAGGTACGAAGAGGTGAGGTACGTCTAGGCCAGGCCACAGAATGAACGTCTTCTCTTAACAGACCACTTTCTTTGTAGCAATAAATGAAACCCGTTATTGTCATTGCCTCTCTGAATGTGAGCGAATATTTTCAGGAAGAGGTGTGTAGGCAATTTTACATAATGTCATGGTATCATAGGATATAGAATAAAAATGGAAATTTAGACATCCCCCATTCAACAACCCCTTTGTACAGAGCATGGAAGTGAGTCTTAGAGTAAGAAGAATGACTTGCCTAAGATCATATAAAACATAAATATATTTGAAAAGAAAAAAAAAATATGATATATTTAAATATAATAATATTACCAAATATATGGTATAATAATATGATATAAAAATAATATATGGCATAATTGTAAATATCACCAAATATGTGATATATTTAACAGTCAAATCTTATTTTTTTAATTTTACAGATAAAGGGAATTTAAGGACCAGACCACTTGTCTTGCCTGATCTCTTCTTCTTTGAATTTTCCTTTCCCATATCACATTTTTACTTGTATTTATTTCTGAATATGTGAGCTCTTTGATAGCAAAAACTATGTTGTTTATAATCTTTGTATCCTTAGAGGAGCACAGCGTCTAATACGTAGCAGGCACTTCATACATAGTTGCTGAATTTGTAGTGGAATATCATTTAAGGGACAAGGCCAAACAATCTAATTCTAAATCTAATTCTAACTCTCAGGTGCCATTTGATTTGATTTCTTCCAGTTTCTCTTGATTTCTTATGTCGTCAGAACATGAATGAGCATCAGAATGATTCTTCTGATTCCATGTCAAGCTGATTGTCACAATGATTTTGAGTAGGGACAAGCTGTAAACCTCTGCGTCCCCATCTCTTCTATTTCTAATACCAATGTCATCCCACTGGCAGAAGTGCTATACCAGTCACTGATACTGCCAGAGTGCCTTCACAGCTACTGTATTGGTACGTAGAGTTCCCATTGTACATTGCAGTGTCTGGCACTGGCATTACCGTAGGTGATTTTTTCATTCCTTCTAGCTTCCCTTCCATGGGTTAGGCCTTAAGGGAATTACTATTATCATGTTGCTAAAGTTATCATTATCATTTCCTCTCATTTGTGTCTTATTTTTAATGGATTTCAGATTAAATCAATCCAAAGACAAGTTGCTATACTGCTATTATTCTTTCATAGTTAATGTTCTGCAGACTATTTTATAGGTGAATAAAATGACTCCTTTCCATGTTTGAATAAACGTTAGAATGTAAGCTCACATTTTGGAGACTGATAGCAACTTTTGGAACAGCTTCAGTAGCGAATAGGATGACAGGTCATAGAACTGAAAGACTTGGAAGGCTTATTAGAACCACAGAATGCAAAATCTCAGAGATGACAGAAAATTTAAAAGTCACCTAGTCCAACCTTCAATCCCATAAAGGAATTCTTTTCTCAATGAAAATGAATTTTTATTTAGGAATTGACAATAGGTTCAACAGAAGGCGTAGAGACAGGCCTTTAAAGTGGGTGTAGAAAAAGGTCTTTAAAGAGGGTGTAGTTTGGTCCCAAGGCAGTGACAGATGCCTCCCCTCCTCACAACACACACAGATATGAGCCCTGTTACCATACAGGTTTCTTTCTGTCTGTACACTAAGCCTAGCCAGAGTTTTCAGGATAAGATCCCCACAATTTTTTAAAAAACCCAACCTTGTCCCTTTCAGATTCAAGGACATTTACAAAGTCCTATGGTGCAGCATCAGAGAGGGAAGGATAAAATAGCCTTTGGAATGAACCTTTGTCCTATTGCAAGGTGTTTTAATTTCTCCCTCTGCATTACAAAAACAACTGCTTCTACCATTACCAGTACTTCAACCACTAGTACTATCCCTAATTCTATCAACAGTCATTCAATGGAAAGAATACTGAGCTAGAAATAATAAAACTTTATTCTAGTTTCATTTCTTTCCCTAACTTACTATGCAACACAAGGCAAGTGATTTACCCTTCCTGAGTCTCTGCTTCTTCCTCTGCAAAAATTAGTGCTTTAGAATAAACAACCTCCACGTACCCTTCTGACTCTGAGATGCTATGATTCTAATTGCTAATCTGATATTTTTTTCATTACATTTCTCTGACAAAGTATTTCATTTTGTCATTTTAAATTTTTTTTAGGGAGAAGAAAAACTAATATCTGCAATTTACCCACTTCGTAGCAAAATACAGGTGAACCAAAATCAAATCCAAAAAAACTTATGGAACCTATTGTGTTACATCATCACTCAAGTGAATTAGGAGCATCCATGAAGACAAGAAACACTTAATAAACTTGTCTACATCTCTTTTCTGTTCTTTTGTTTTAAGATTGTTGATGCCTTTGCAGGAAATAAGTTTTCTTTTCTTTTGGCAGTATCTAATCTTACAGTAAACAATATAATCAATTAAATGGGTTATATGAGATGTTCACAAAGGTTGTCTGAAAAGTCATGATGCATTTTTAAACTATTAAGGTTTTACAATGTAGTAAGATTTTTGCAACATCCATTACATGGTGAGAATTCATGGTTTAGACTGGATCTTTGATTTTTCTTTTATTTCTCACTTATAAGTTAATTTTCCTCTTTTAAAATGTCTACAGATACCATCTGACTATTTTAAGAGGGATGGAAATAACTGGAGGTTTGTTTGGATTTTTGTGGGGGTGAAAAAGGAATGATCATTTTTATAACTAAATATTCCAATATTTAACAGACTTTTTATATATAAACTGGATATTTAATAGGAGAAGTAACCTATTTTTGTTACTATGTGTCTCCAGAAGAATGTTATTAGGAGCCTTTTTGTCTCTATGCCTTCTGTTGAAGTCATTCTCAATTCCTAAATAAAAATTCATTTTCATTGGGAAAAGAATTTCCTTATGGGATGGAAGGTTGGATGAAGTGACCTTTAAATTTCTGTCATCTCTGAGATGTTGCATTCTGTGGTTCTAATATGCCTTCCAAGTCTTTCAGTTCTATGACTCTGTGTCCATAGAAAAAACTATAACATGTGAAAGATAAATCTGAACTATCTCCCACATGTGCTTCAGTATTTGATGAAGTTTCTAGTCAAGTTAAGTTGAATGACGCTCTTTCCTGATGATTGGTAGAAATAGAGAGCATTTGAAGGGACATAGGACTAATGTTTGACATGGTATGAACAAAGGAAGAAAGCAATTTTGTCATTATTCTCAATTAGAAGTGTGTGTAATATATGAAGAAAAAAAGAAATCAAAACAGAGTAATTGTAAGTAATTATTGAATATTTCACTTCACAGAATGATATTTTATTCTATAATGTTCACACCCATAGACCTTACAAGACAGAGGTTGGAGTAGTCTGTAAAGGCCATCCCATTGAGCATGCTCAGATTTGCCCTTTTGGTTCCAATTGTCTACATGGGAAGTTTGAGACCTGTTTTCAGCCATGAGGTTACTTAGTACTGAAAGGACTTTGTGTTTTGGCATAACATGGAAATCCTCAGATGGTCCCTGGTTGTCCCTCCTCCTGCTTTTCTCTCACTTGTCATTGCAGCAGAGAAGAAGAGTATCATAACAGTTAAAAGAAGAGATAGCTTCCATCTTAGACTCTCTTCCTTTGACTCTCCAGTTGGCATCCTTAACTCAGACTTTGAGTAAGGGATGGGAAAGGGCTATTCCCTGCTCAAGCATCATAATGATCTTGCTCAAATGGTAGCTAGTGTAGCGGATCTCACCTAGGTGAGCTTGCATCTGAACTTCATATTCCTTCTTTGCTTTCATATATATTTTTTTTCCTTTCTTGATCTTAGGTTATTGAACATCTATCCCCAAATGGACATTTTCAAATTTGGAGATGAACTGTGATAGTTCTAATTTCTGTCCCCTTGGAGTCCTGTAGAATGAGTCTTACCCTTCTTCCATATGAAAGTTCTTCTAATGTTTGAACAAATGAAATATTTACTGATTGTCCTCTCATCCTGGATGTTTTCTAGGTTATCCATGTGTCTCTTAAACTGTAGCACCTAGAATTGAATAAAATGAGATAGATGTGGTCTGATCATGGCAGAAGTCTGAGGATCTATAGTTTCTTACTCTTTGAATTTGTTTCTTTTAATAAAACCCAAAATATACCAGCTTTGTTTGGATGCCATATCACAATACTGACTCAAATAGAACCTAAAGTCCATCAAAAATCCCTGATTTTTCCCCCAGTAATCTGCCATCTAACTACACTTCTATCATTCTTCATTTGTGAAAATGACTTTTGGAAGTCAAGTGTAAAACTTTATATTTATCTCTATTGCATTCCATCTCAGTAGATTCAACACAATGCTCTACCCTACTTGGAACCTGTTTCCGTTGTATAGCATTTTGGTTGTCTTTTGATGTTTTCTATTATCTGTAAATTTGATGACCATGCCAACTACACCATTATCTAAATAAATGACAAAAGTATTAAGTAGAACGGGGGCAAGCACGGATCCTTTGGGCACTTCCCTTTAGACTGCTTATCACAATAATATTAAAACATTCATGATGGCTCTTTGAGAATAGTCATTTAACTACTTCTGCATCCAACTAACTGTCCATCTTTCTCTCTCTTTTTGAGGTGACACAATAGTTTTTGGTGAAACAAATACCATTTTATAATTTCTATAACCCTTTTTGGGAGTCACTGGGATTGGAAGTCAGGAAAGGCGGGCCAGATTTCAGCTCTGATACTCTTTGTGAATAAATGCAATCTTCAACCTTTCAAGTTCAAATTCCTTATGTGTGAATGGGCCTAATAATTACCTATACTGCCTGCCTCACAGGTATGCTGTGAGGAAAGTACACACCTATGGAAATATGAATTCCTGACTGATCTGAAATTAGTTGCTGATCACTATGATTATTGGAACCAAGGAACATGACATCTGGTTTTGATAGCATCAACAAAGACAACTTCATCAAAGAACAAATAATAGAATCTAATTATTTTTCTGGGATTCCCTTAAGGTTAAATCCTTATTCAAAGTTAGCTAAATGAATAAGAATATTTAACACTTAGAATTCCATGAGTCTTGTCAACAAACATTTATCAAGTGCCTACTATGTGGCAATCATGTTGCTAAGCAATTGGGATATTTAAAAAAAGACAAAAGCAGTCCCTGTTCTCAAGGAGCTCATAGTCTAATGAAGGAAAAAAAACATTAAATAATATACACAAACAAGATATAGACAAGAAAAATTGGATCTATGTAAAGCCAAGCATGAGGAGCTTTCCAGAGGACTGCTGCTGTGAACAGCTTCAAGGTTCTGATTACACAATATAGTAAATTTTCTATTTATTCAGCAGTAAATCAAGGCAAAACATTCACAGAAATGAAAATACAGCACTCACAATATTATGACATAACAACTTATCACTAAAATGGCCACATAGTTTTCACCAGTGGTCACATAGCTTTAAGCAAAAGATACAATCATTTAGTAACTCAATCATTTAGTAAGTTCTTAATTCAATCTTCCTTAAGGGACACAAAATGCAATCATTCAGTAAGTCCTTAATTCAATAATTCTTAAGGAGGCTTGTCTCTTTAATGGACACAAAGTACAGAGGTCAAAGTTCTCCACCCTTAGGTCACAGTAAATCATAATCTTCTCAGCCAGCATCAGGTACCCAAGAAGAGAACTTTTCATCTTGACTCAAGGCTGGCTCTCAGCTTCCATGGTGCCTCTTCCATGGTTCCAGCTCCTACCCAAATCTACACAATTGTCACCTAGGTTCAAGGGCAGGAAGCTCCCAGTTCCTTGTCCAGCTCTTTGTCCAGTTCTTCATCCAGTTCCTTGTCAAGTTCCATTGATGCTCACAATGTCCAGTCCACCTCAAGTTCTTCACAGTTTCTGTTTTTGGGAAGACAAAGCTTAACAGAGCCAAAACAACATTCATACACATTGCTGGCACTATTATCAATTCACTATCTGCCTGTGAAATCAACAGAGACCCATAAACAAGGTCCAAGAGGTCAACACAGGTCATCAACATAGAAATCAACACAGACCCACAAACAAGGTCCAAGAGGTCAACACAAATCATAGGTACAATCCTAGGACCTCCAAATCCCTCCTCTAAGACTTCTGTAAACAGACAACCAGAAAATCCTCTTTCAGGGCTTCCAGTAAGGTCCCAAGGCTTTTGTAGGAAGTATCACAAACAAACATCAACACAGACAGAACAGCCAAACATAGAGTGCTGGGATATCACCAGTTTTTTCCTTCTTAACTCTGCCACGACAAGAGTTCTGTTCTCTTCTCAGTTCCCCTCAGTTCTCAGTTCTCTTCTCTTCTCCATTCTGCCACCACAAGTTCTGTTCTCAATTCTGCTCTCTCCAACCTGGTCCTCTCCTTATATATGGCCATTAGCTCCTCCCTTTCCTGTTGTTGATGGAATAGGAGTTCACAAGTTCTAGGGATCACAAGTTGTGGGATTCACAAGTTCTGATTTTAATACTCAATACAATCATGAACTGAAACAAGGTATTAACTACTTCTTTGCTTGCCATTACAAGGTCATATCCGAAGAAGGTAGGACACATAATTAAAGAGGTCTGGGAAAAAACCTCTTATAAAAAGTGAGACATTACCTGAGACTTGAGGTAAGCCAGGAAATGGAAATGAAGATGGGGTTTTCTAAGCATGGGAACCTGTGAAAATACATAGAGTAGATAGATGGAGTGTCTCTTTCAAGGAATTTCAAGGGGGTCAGTCATGGGATTGTAGACTACGTAGGGGTAAGTAAAATGAAAGAAGTAAGGAAAAGTAGAAAGAGACCAAGTTATGAAGAGCTTTAAAACCAAACAGAAAAGTTTATATTTTCTCTTGGAGATAATAGGGATCCACTGGAGTTTATTGCATATTGAAGTGTTACAGTTAGAGCTAAATTTTAAGAAGATCAATCTGAAAGCCAAGTGGACAATGAATTGGAGTGGTTAGAAACTTTTAGCAGGAAGAATCATCAGCAGGCTACTTCAATAGTCCTGGTATGATGTGATGGGGGTACGCACCAAAGGATATTTTTGCAGTCAGGGGAGAGGAGTATACCAAATATGTTAAGGTACAAAACCTGGAAAGACTTATATGAACTGACGCTGAGTGAAATGAGAAGAACCAGGAGAACATTGTGCACAATAACAGCAACATTGTGCAATGACTAACTTATACATTTAACTCTTCTCAGCAATTCAAGGATCTAAGATATCTCCAAAATACTCAAGATGGAAAACACTATTCACATCCAGAGAAAGAACTTTGGAGTCTGAATGCAGATGGAAGCATACTAATTGCTCTCCTTTTTTGTTATTGCTGTTGCTTTGTTTTGTTTCTTATTTCTCATAATTCCTCCTATTAATTCTATTTTTTCTTTATATCACAACTATTATGAAAATATGTTTAATATGAATGTATAAGTAGAGTCTATGTCAGATTGCATATCATTTTAGGGAGGAGGGAGGGGAGAGAGGAAAAGAAAATTTAAAGCTCAAAAGCTTATGGAAATGAATGTTGAAAACTAAAAATAAATTCTCTCCATCTTTCTCTGTCTCTGTCTCTGTCTCTCTCTCTCTCACACACACATAGATACACACACACAGACACACATATTTAACGGTATAAATGACACTCCTGGTGACCTTGGATATAGGCTATGAAAGAGATTGAAGAGTTCAGAATAATATCTAAGTTGTGAGCCTGAGTGACTGGGAATTTGGTTGTCCTTTTGATAATAAAGAGTTAAGAGGGGATACTTTGTGGGGGGAGGTATTGAGTTTAAGATGTCTATAGGATATCCAGTTTGAGATCTCTAAAAGACAGTTGGAGATGTGAGACTGGATATCAGCAGAGAGGCTGGGGCTGGATAAGGAGATTTGAGAGTCATCTGCATATAGATGATAATTGAAACCATTGGAGCTGATGAATTCACCAAGTAAAATAGTGTAGAGGGAAAAGAAAAGAGGACCTACCACAGAGCCTTGAGGGAGTCCCAAGGGGTGTGATGTGGATGAAGGTACAGCAAAGGAGACAGAAAAGGGGTAATTAGAAAGATAGGAGAAAAAGCAGGAGAAAGCTATCACAAAACTTAAAGAAAAAGGTGATTGACATTGTTGTAGGATGCAGATACTTCAAGAAGTATGAGAATGAAGATGAGATTTAGATCTGACAATTAAAATATCCTTAATTACTTTGTGATTCATCATATGACCAGGGGATATATGTGTATGTGTAATCTGTGTGTGTATAACACACATATGTGCATATATACACATATGTATATATACATATACATACACACATCACATGCAATTTCCCCACTTCTTTCCCTTTCTCTTCCCAGAGAATGATCCCTTATAAACAAAGAATTAAAAAAGAGAGAAGCAGCAGTTCAGAAAAACTAATCAACACATGGACTAAATCTGACATTCTATATAGAGAGTTTCATACCCATAGTTTTCCACCTTTCTAAAGAATGAAGGGAAATCCATTCTTAAATTTATTGTTTGGGGCAAAGCTTAGTCAATATGACTTCAAAACTTTCAGCTTTAATTATTTTGTTTTTTTTGTTCCCATTTATATCATTGTAGTCATTGTGTATAATGTTTCTGTATTCATCATATATTCATTTCTTACATATAGTAATTTTCTATTTCATTCATGTGCAATATTTTGATTGCCCGATCCCCAGTCAATAGACATTTCTTTATTTCCATTGCAAACCCTGCTGCTGCACATATCCTACTGTTTATGAGACCTTTCTTTTTCATATTTAATTTATTGGGAATATATTACGTATTTAATTATGTGACCTTAGGGTTGTAGCATTTGGCCACGTTAGTCACTTTCTTAGCACCATTCCAAATTGCTTTCCAGAGAGGTTGGAACAAACGGATGACTCTCAAACCTCCTAAAGTATGCCTGTCTTTCCACAACTCTTTCTACAAAGACTATTCTGATATTTTGCTGTCTTTGCCAATTTTCTGGGGGTGAGGTGAAACTTCACAGTTACTTTAATTTTAATTTCTCCTGTTGTTAGATATTTGAATCAATATTTCAGATGGTTATTAGCAGTTTTAAAACCACTTTTTGTAAAAGAAAATTAAACTTGAGAAGGGTTCATTCAGTTTTTAAAGTACTTATTTATTGCGGAAAGGATTTTTAATCATATATTTATTTTATTTTCCAATATATATTAATTATCTGCCCCTTTTCAAAAATATTTGTTGCAATTTTCCTCACTCACTTGACAATTCTCTTTTTGGCCCTAGTTATGGCAATTTTGTTTATTATATCATTGTTCAATTCCAGATAAACAGTATTAACTATTTTAGCTTTTGTGGTTGTATGCTGGGAACTATTTTTTATATATTTTTGGATAATAGGCTTTCCCAGTAATATTTGGTATAAATATATTTTTTCTTGCTCTATAGTTTCTCTTCTCATTCTATTTCATAATTTTATCTTTGCAGAGGCTTTTATATTTGATCACATGTAATTGAATTTTTCTATTTTTCTTCATATAACCTCCACTATTTCTTATTTCTTTAAGAGTTCTCCTAGCTATAGTTGTAAAACATATTCAGTATGGCTTTTCTTCTCTTTTAAAAAAATGGTATGAACTTTAATATTCATCTTCTGTATTCATTTTGAACTTTTTGTTCTTAATATGTTGGCTTAGGTATAATTTCTGCAAAATCATTTTCCAGTTTCTTTTACAGAATTTTTCAGATAAAAAAATTCTTTCCCATGTAACTTATGTACTTGAATTTATAGATCATTGGGTTATTGAGTTGAATTGATTTTGATATTTCCTTTTCTAATCTGCTTCACTGATGTACTTTTTATGATTTTTATTCAGTTTTTTATAGCTTAGGTGATTAGTGTTTATGGTTTAATTTGAGGTATGGAGTGTTATTCTGACTAGGAGGAAATTTTTCAACCAACAAGGGATAGAAAAAATTACATGGGACAAATTCAGCAAAAAAAAAATAAAATAAAATTTTTGCCATAACAAAATTGCTTTAGGTAGATAAGAAGAAAGGCTCTAAAGAAAAATCATTTGTATCAAATATCACTGGTAAAAGTTCTACACACATATACATATGCTTTCTATATTATATTAGAATATACATCATATATGAAATTGACATAACATCAAAAATCATTCCTGCACAGATAAATGAAAGGATACAATCAAATAACTTTCAAGAGAAGACGTATAAACTATACTGATTAGGGAAAAAAGGTCCAATTCAACAATTGTAAAAGAAAGGCGAATTAAAACAACACTAAAGTTCCATTCTAAGTCCTAAAACTTGGGAGAGATGATCAAAAACAAGGTTGATCAATGTTGGAAGACAGTCACGCTAATATGCTATTGGTTGAATTGTAAATTTATTCAACAATTGTGGAAAGCAATTTGGGATCATGCCAAGAAAGAAACCAAAATGTCCGTACCCACTGACACAGAAATCCCATTACTGGCATATACCTCCAAGGAAATTAAAGAGAGAAATAAAGTTCAAATATTCATAAGGATATGCATTGCAAAGAATAAAATAAATAGATACCCATCAGTTGCCTAATGCCTATAAAAATCCAAAAGTATAAGACATTAATTTTCAGTAAGCAATCATGCATATGAAGAATTCAGAGATATATAGGAAGATTTGTACAAAATTATATAGAGTGAAATAGGCAGAACCAAAAGACCATCTTAAGATAATTTTTAAATCATTAATCAAAATCAGTTATAGAAAATTCCAGAGTTTATATCCTAACTAAAAAAGAAACAAAAACCAAAACCCTATAGATTCCTTCTTACCAAATAGTTTTTTAGACATTTATTTGTTAGAGTGTAGAACTTTAAGAATTAGTTGTTTAAAAAAAAAAAACAAAAAAACCCAAAGCAACACACTTTGCTTAAGTCAATGAGGCAGTTAAGTGGCTCAGTGGACAGATAACAGGTCTCGGAATCATGAGAATCTCAGTGCAAAACCTGCCTCAGTCATTTACTGGGTCCCAGAATCTCCTACTCTTTTATTTCTCCTGTCTTATTGCTGTTAAGTCTATTCTTTGTCCTGTTCGTGAACTTTTGTCTGAGATTTCCTTTTTTTTCCCAGTTCGTGACTCCTAGTCTGATCTTTCTTCCCATCATGGTCTTGACTCTATGAATCTCCTGTTTACTATTATACAATATACCTTACCCTTGAACCCTTTCCCTTCTTAACCTGTGACAAGTCATGTACCTTTACTAAACTCCTGGGTTACTCTTACCATCTATCTTTTCTGTTCAAATGCTGCTGAAAAATGTATCATATTATACATCTTTTCTTTTTTCTAGCCCAACTCTTAGAAAAACCACCTATACTCGTTGATTCCATTTTCCCACTTCTTACTCACTTTTCAATGTCTTACAATTGAGCTTCAAACTCCCCTACTCTACTGAAACTGTTCTTTCTAAGGTTAATAGTGATCCTTTAATTTCTAAAGTCAAGCCTTTTTCATATCATGCATTCTTTTTAATCTCTCTGGAGTTTTTAATAATGTACACTACACCTTCCTCCTATATACTCTTTCCTCCCTTAGTTTTCTAAGATCCTCAATTAGTTTTGCTCCCAAACATCTGGCTATAAATTCCTTGTCTCCTCCAATTCATCATGACTCACCCTTTCATTAAGCACAGACATCCACCAAGCTCCATCTTGTGCTCTCTTTTTTTTTCCCTTATACTGTTTCTCTTAGTGATCTCATTACAACATAATGGTTCAATACTCATCTTTTGGCAAATGGTTCACAAATCGATATAAGCAGCCCTAACCTCTTTACACTACTCCTACTTTACTAACTGCTTGTTGAACATTTCCAGTGGGGTATTCTTTTAGCATCTCAAACTCAGCATATCCAGAAAGGGATTCATGTGTTAGAACAACCTTCCTTAAAAATCTCTATTTCTATGAAGCATTCCACCTTCCTTTCAGTCAGACAGATTTGTTTCTTACCATTTGACTTGAAGTCAAATGAACTCACCAGTATAACATAGTACTTCCTTATTGCTCCTTTCACTTATTTGTGGAAGAGCCTAGTATAGAGGTAGGTGCTCAATATAGTGCTCAATAAATTGCCTGAGGAAATGCAGGCCATGCCAAACTCTAGTACGATTTAGACAAAGGTCTTAGAGAATCATTAAGAAAAGTGCAGAAGGGAAAACTTACCTTGAAAAGCCTTATTTTTATAAGAAGGTTGAAGGGTGATCCCCCAGGGAAATGAGGCAAATCAAGAAGATGGAAACATCAGGATTCAATAAAGAGTCCAGGAAAAATTCTTTCTGATCAAGATGAAAGAGGAGCAGATTGGTAAAGGGGTATTTTTTGAGCAGTGAACCTTGTATAAAAAGTGAGAGCAACTGTAAAAGTGGGAAGAAACTTCTTTCAGGACACATTCTAAAATGTAAAATATCAGCCCTCTGTGCTCTGAGTCAAAAGCAAAAGGACTTGAATGAAAATGAGGAGTTGTAGAACTGACAGGGTCCTTAGAGGTAACCTAATCCAATCTCCCTCTCTGTGCAAAAATCGCCTCTATAATATGAAGACTAAGAATCATAGACTATTTAAGATGATGTAATCTCAATTTGAAGTATCCTCAGAGATAATCTAGTCTATACTTCAAGCTCTGCAAGAATAAAACTCTACCGTATAGAAATTTTAGGGATCACAGATTTTAATTGTTAAATGAGAGTCAAGGGAGCAACTGGTCCAAACTCCTGCTAGATGCCTCCATACAATATGTCCAAGAGATATTCTTGATTTTTTAAATTTAATTTTATTAATAATCAAATCTTGTCACATTTAAATTAATTCTAAGCGCTATTTTTCAAAATGCTGCATGGAATGACAATTGGGCTAAGCCAACAGTGACAGAAATATGATGTCTTTCCTGTTTTTTGCTCTGCCATGAGTTCAGTTCTGGGGTATAATTGGTAAGGAGAGGACCTTCTTTTTCTTATACTTACTGATTTATTAACAACCCCACATATTCTCCAGAAATGATGATAATTAAGATAAATGTTATGACTCACAAGTCTAGGGTTTTCTAAAAAGGTGAAGGTGCAGATGACCAAAGTGTTCAATGAATTAGGATGGGACAGACAATTTATTCTTATATTCACAAAAAACAATGCTGAACAAAAAGGAATACATGTATATCATGATAAATGAGAACAATTAGAATAGATTCAATCAGCTTTACAAGGGATATAGATAGATAGATAGGTAGGTAGGTAGATAGATAGATAGATAGATAGATAGGTAGATTTTTTTTTTGGCCATAATCTTTGTTTCATTAGGACTTGATACTGTTTATATTGACAATTCTGCATTTGACCCTTAATTGACACCATTCAAGGTCAATCTGTCTTCCTGCGGCTACTCTGACTGATGCAGAAGCTTCCTTTCCCACCAGAATACTTTAACTATTGCCACTGCCACTGCCAGTGGACTATATCTCTTCCACTGTTCTCACAGATTTTTTTTTTTAACATTCTGAATTTAGAAGGTCAGCTACTTATGAAAGAAAACACAAGAGAGGCAGCAGGTGCCAGGAACCCAGACAAATGGGTCACCTAGTGACAACCATCAGCACTAGCTACCACATGAATGGGAAAACCATTATGCACTATCTTTCTCCACCCTTGACTGGAAATGTTGCCCATTACAGAATAGCAAAGAGACCCAAGCTAGAAACCATTGCTTTTTTTTTTTTTTTTAGCAGACATAACATATCACTCCCTTATATCTATCATGGAACAGCACAGGACGACAATGGGATGATACAAGTTTTGCCATATCATACTAAAATGACAAATCCTTTTAGCACTGGGTCATCGTGTGTCTAGGGCAGCCCTAAAACTCCCACATGGTCAACCAGTAAGTGGAGAATTTCTGTATATGTTCTAGACAACTCATGTTACTCAAGTAAAATCTTTGGGAGGCTACACACTTAGTCCATGTATTTTACCTCTTACTGAAAACATTATTATTCCCCTCTCCAATTTGACTGAAACAACTGAACATCATTGTCATCACTTATTTATAAATTATGTACCATTATGCTAATAATTACATACATCATAGAACAGTAAATAAAATATGTCATAAAAAAGGACATGCACAATTATGCTAATAATTACATACATCATAAAACTTACACATAATAGAAATTTTTAAAGGTTGAATGAAAGATGAAATGATATTTTATTTTAAAGTAAAGAGAGCTATTGAAATTTATAGTGCAGGGGATTGACATGATAGGAAGATCTCTTTGACAACTATATGGAGGATACATTCAAGTGGGAAAAGGTTTGAGGCAGGAAGACCAGTTATGAACCTATTGAAATATGGTGACAAATAATTATGTCAGTAGAAAGAAAGGAACAGATCTGAGAAAAGTGGATGTAGATATGGCAATATTTGCCAAATGATTAGATATATGGATATAGAGTGAGAAGATAAAGATGTGACTAAAATCATCCTATTTGTGTGAAAGTGATCTTGAGGAATAGTGATATCCTTCATAGTAAAAGGGAAATTTGGAAGAAGGACAGGTTTTGGGGAAAAGATAAGGGAATGAAAATTTTGATACAGATCATAATACAGCCACAATTGATCATCCTGTATGACAAAAGCTGTCTCACCCCAAAAGAATAGGGAAAGGCTCTTTGTCACTAGCCATTGCCTCTAAATATAGAGCTTTCACTTTGAGGAACACTTACTGTAGCCAGGTCAACTGAGTGGCAAGAAGTGGTCATCTCTGACCCCTTGTTTCCGCAAGCACTCTAGCATAACCAGGATGGCTGCTAGCACAGGTTCTTAGATCTGCTTTTCTAAAGGAAAGCAGCTCAAAATGGGTTAATAGTCTTACTTTAATCAATCAAACATATATCATTTACTTAGTTCATGGGGAAAAGTCAACACCCTGAACTTCAGAGAATATAAACAGAAGTTACAAGTAGAAGTTACAAGCAGACAAAGAAACAGATCAACAGATGGGCTTTCAGCCATCTGACCATTACATCCATACTTTGTTAGTTACCAGAGAGGGAAGCACCAACATCTGGGTTTTCAAAGGGGGGGGGGGGCAGGGAAGAGGGGGCAGCTCAACAGCTTTCCAGAATCTCATCTGGCCAAATCACACAACTCTTTCCAAAGTGAGCCCCAAAGCAAAACCTCACATCAGGGTGTATATAGCCTTCTCCTGGATCAGAGAATGTCACAACCCTCTTGACCCATTGCCCAATCACAAAGTAATAAGGTGTGGGCATTCCTGAAGAACAAGCCTCCTGCCACAGGCTCCATGTGACCACATTCAGCCTATTAGGGAGCAGAGTATACTTTCAAATCAGGGAAGGTTCTCAGAGGCACTTAATCCTATCAGAGAGCCTAGGGGCAGGGAAGATCTTCAGATTCCCATAACACCCCTACCTACTTGCACACATCCATGTCAACCCTTGTAAGCTCCTATCCAACTCTTCCATTCCATTATGCCCTGCAGAACTCTTTTTCTGTTTTAAGTAAATAATTTTCTTTCATACTTCTTCTATCTCACTGCAATCACAAACATCTATTTAGGCCCTGAGGACTATATCTCTGGGCACTTTTTTCCGCTCTAGGTATTCCTTCTGTCAGGCCATGACACACTGATGGGGACTGGTGATGAAGTAGGTATGTTTCTTGGTCCTCCCTGCTACTTTCTTCCTCTCTTACTTCTACTCTTATTCAGTGACATCCATTTTGAGGTTCACTCTTGTACGTCATCCTAAACAGATCCTGGTGGTTTCCAGTCCCCAGGATATTTTTCTTCCTTCTCAATTTCAATATCTCAGATATAGTCTTTCTATCCATTGCAAACACTGCCCTTATACCTGAAGACTTCTAACTAATTTGTGGATTTTCCCTCAAATACCCTGGCTATTCAAATATCATTTTCTCCTTAGACATATACAGGGATGGTCATAGCTTTAATCTCATCATTATTTACTAGTGTTTTACCTCCCTAAATTATATCTCTGACATTTTCCCATTTGATTATTACTTCCTGTACTTATAGCTTTTTCCTTGTGTGGCACTCCACTGAAATCTATTCTTCATCCTGACTTCAACTGTCAGTTGCTCCTCTCCCTGATTTTCAATGCTCATTCTTTTCTAAAACCCAAGCCTGAATTACTTCCACAATTTTTCTCCTTACTCCTTATGTGCTCAATGTGCTCCTTAACTCCACTGAAGGTTGTCATGTGAATATACTGACTGGATCCAATAGCATTTTTTGTAATCCAGTTTTAACTGGGCCCTCACTGCTTCATGCAAATTCTTCTACTCTTCTCTGATCATGTCTACACTGCTCCTCCTCTTCTTTTCCACTTTCAATTTTCCCCTTCTCTTCTTCTCCCCTCCCCTCCTCGCTTTTCCTCTCCCCTCTTCTCCTGTCCTCTTCTCACCTTCACTGTCACTACCTGTTTCCTCTTATTGACTCAGAATTCATTGTTAAAAAGAGAAGCCATACATATCCACCCTAACTCCATGTTACGAAGCACCTCAACAATATCCTCCAATTTGTACTGTTTTTCTCCAGGATTTTTCCTTGCCAGGGCTAATCTAATTGTATCCACCAGGAACTTGTTCTTTTGATCTCTCCCTCTTCCTAAATCTCAATTTCTTCCTACCCAGTTTCCTTCCCTGCTACCTTCAGATATAACCAGATAACCATTCTTAATACTATAGACACATCCCTCTGAAAAACAAACACCTCCCTCCCCCTAATTTGCCTTTACCATTCCATAAAACTATTAATCATATTTCTCTCTTTCCTTTCAATGTCAAGTGCCTAGAAAGAAAAGCTAGCTAAACAAATAACTTCCATTTTCTCATTTTTTGACCATCTCTCCAAGATCTGTCATGATTTCTTTATTGGTAAATCCACTGGTCTTTTCTGTTTTCTAACTTCTTCACCTTTGCAATGTTAACAACTGATAACTATACCTTCCTTCCAGAAGAAGGATTTTTTTTTTTTTGCTTTTTGGAGGGGGGAGAGCAGGAGCAATTGGGGTTAAGTGACTTGCTGGAGGTCACATGGCTAGTACGTGTTAAATGTCTGAGAGGAGGTCCTCCTGACACCCGGGCTGATGCTCTATTCACTGTGCCACCTAGCCACCCCCAGAAGAAGGATTTTTAATGTAGGCTCCATGAATCCCAAGGAGTTCAAGGATGGGTTATATGGATGGGAAAAAATGCACCTTTATTTTCTCTAACTTTTGACTTCCCTTGTATTCCAATGTATTTTTATGCATGTAAGAATTTTATTCTGATAAGGAACATATGGCATTTCTCATAAAATAGCAATCAAAATAAAATCTTTATTAATTAATCCATGAAAGAAGTGCTAAAAATACCACACTATTGACTTTCAAGTGCATGCATATGTGGAAGGATTGTCTGTTGGTTACTGCTGAGGCTGTATGGTATGGTAGATACAGTGTTGGACTGGTCTTAAAATCAGGAAGGCTTGATAGGATCCTAACTCAGTCACTTACTAGTTGCCTAATTCAGAAAAAGTCACTTAACTACTTGGAGGTTCATTTTTTATAGCTCCCAATCACTTGGGTTATTGTGAGGGTCACAGAAGATAATAAATGTGAAGTGTTCTTCAAAGCTTGACACACTAAGCACATTTCATCTCCTCTCATTACTGACAGGGAGATCAGAGAAAGCCTCCTAGAAGTGGTGTTGACTTTTAACAATGGGTAAGAATTCAACAGAAAAGATGAGAAAAGGAGGGAGAGCATTACAGGAATAGAGAACAGCAGTAATAAAGAAAGTCAGGGAGATAGGAAAGCACAGGGTTTATTCTTGGGGGAGTATGGAGAACATGAAAAGGTGTAATCTGAGAAAAAGACAGAACCATAGGATGGTTATAGATGGTAAAGTGCCCTGAATGCCAGTAAATAAGTTTGAACTTACTTAGTAGGCAGTAGGCAGCCAATGAATGATTTTAAGTTGGACAAGACCAGGACAAGTATGAGGAGGAAAGACAAGGACCAGGAGGAAGAACAAGATCAGGTCTCTTGACTAAGAAAATGAGTCTAGTAGCATGATGGAAGAAAGAAAGGAGAAGAGAGAGAATGAAAGTAAGAGGATCTGGTACAGAATTGTGGCTATAATTATCCAGGGAGCTGGTCAGATTTTACTTGTAAAATTGGACAGTCAAGGCTTTGTTCTTTAACAAAAATGGGACTCTGGACAAATGTATCTTTTACTGTTTTTTAAAATTCATTTCTAATGTTTGGCCTTGCATCAAATTGCTCAGCATACTTCTGAACTTGAACTAATGTTATTTCTGGTTAAAAAAATGATTTGATAGAGTGAAACACAGTTATGATGTAGAAAAGTAGAGAGAAATGAGCGTGATAAATTTATTTTAAAGGAAAGTGCCTGGAGAAAGTCATGAAGAAATATTCGGCTGGGTAATATATTCCATGTGATTGGAGTGGTCATTGGCATGTTCAGAGTCAGAAGATTAATACTAAGCGAAGCTTAATTAGTGTAGATGGTTTGGCTCACTTGTAAAACTGTGCTGCTTCCATAGAGAAGAAATCACACTCCATTTCTTTCTTTTTTCTTTTTTTTTGTGGTTGGGAAAAGGACACTTTATCTTTAAGGAAATTAATCCTGTCAGTAGAGACTCAAAGTGGTCAATTTGACTCAAGCACCAAATATTTGAGAGGCAGTGCTGTGCAGTGAAAAGGGTACTGAACTTAGAGACAGAGGACCTGAGGTCAAGGGTTAATCAACAAACATTTTGTAACTTCCTACTGTATATTAGGCTCTGAGCCAGCACTGGGAATACGACGAAAGGCAAAAGACAATCTCTGCCCTCAAGTCAAGTCCTACTCTTTGTGACACCATAGACCTTCGTGTCTATGGGGTTTCCTTGGCAAGGTTATAGGGTAGTTTGCCCTTTCATTCTCCAATGGATTAAGCCAAAGAGAGGTTAAGTGCCTTGCCCAGTCACATGACTAATAAGTGGTTGACTTCAGATTTGAACTCAGGCCTCCTGACTCCAAACCCAATACTTTTTCCACTGAGTCACCTCGCCGCCTCTATAAAAATTGTTGTTGGGTCATTTCTGACTCTTTGTGTTCCCATTTTCTGAGGTCTTCTTGGAAAAGATACTAGAATGATCTGCCATTTCCTTCTCCAGCTTATTTTACAGCTGAGAAACTGAGGCAAACAGGTTTAAGTGAATTGTCCAGGGTCATGCAGCTAGTAAGTATCTGAAGACAAATTTGTACTCAGAAAGATTAGTCTTCCTCACTTCAGGGTTCACAATCTATACCCTGTGCTTCCTAATTGCAGAGGATAAATGGGAAGTCATGCATAGAGGGAAGGCACTAGAATTAAGGGGAAAGGAGGATACTTTCCTATACAAGGTGGATTTTAGCTGGGACTTGAAGGAAAACAGAATCCAGGAAGTAAAAATTAGTAAGGGAGAATATTCCAGGTAAAGGGGGACAGCAAATAAAAATGCCCCAAATAGCGAAATAGAGTGTCTTGTTCAGGAGCTCAAATTCTATATCAGTTACTTACCACATGTATTGGCTTAGGCAAGTCTTCCTTGAACCTCAGTTTCTTCATTTTTAAAATGAGGAGGTTAGCCTTTGAACCCCTTCTAGCTCTAGATCTATGACCCAATGAAATCCCAGTTCTGCCACTTACTATCTATATGACCTTGGGCAGGTCAATGTCTCTGGGCCTCAAGATTTTTCCTCTCTAATATTAAAGAGCTGGTGACAATGACCTATATGATTTCTACTAGATCTAAGCCTATGACCCTTTGACCCACAGTCTTTGGATCAAATCAAATTGTTGGCCCTATAGCTGAGTAAAAATGGTGATCGTTTCTATTGATTTGAACATGCACTTTGCATTTATTGCTTTATTTGATACTCACAGGAGTTCTGGGAGGAAGAAACTATTATCTCCTATAGACAGAGAGAAAATAAGACTGATCTCAGGTGAAATGCCTTACCTAAGGTCACACAGCTAGTAAATTACAAAACCTGAGATGTAAATCAAGAACCCAGGATTTTCTGAGTCTAGTTCCTCTTCCTGCTTTCATATATACATAGTCATGCATATATTTGATATGAATATACATATGTGAATATAAACGTATATATGCACGTATATATATGTGTGTATGTATTTGTATACATGTGTGTCTTTCCTAGATTACTGAGACAAGATAGATAGGTTGATAAATAGATATGACAATAGATATATAGGCGGGTAGAACAGCATTTGAACCATAATCTATTATGGAGGATTTCTTTTTTTTAACCACAGCAACTAATGGAGGTCATCTAAAGAAAATGAAATCTGCACCATGGAAGGCAGTAAATATATTGACAAAATCATTCGTTTGTATGTGCGTGTGTGTGTTCTATGTGTGTGTATCCACATATGTTATATACACATGTTTATGTAAATTGACAATAACTTCATTTTGTTGTGGTATTTTGCAATTTAGAAAGCACTTTTCTCCCAACAATTTTCTAAATATGATAGTCCAAGTACTATGTTCTCCATTTCAGAGATGTGGTTTGGAAATGAATTAATAATTTAAGACTTGAATCTGGGACTGGAATACAGATCTCCTGACTCCCGTTTCATTGTCCTTTCCACTAGTCACAACATCCTCTCCTAAAAGCGAGTCAATAAAATCTGAGCCACGTAAGATTTAACCAGTGCATGATGTTACACTGAGAATTCCCTGCAAAATGCAAAAGGTGAATTAGCCCATCCTAACCTACATTTCTTTTCTGCAGCCAGAGAAGTGATTGAGCGAAATCATTCATATTTCACTGTGACCATTTACAGAATTACAGGCTTGACAAATGAAGACCACTCAATCTTTAGCTAGTAAGACCATGAGTCATTTCAAGCACGTTCTGTGAAAGCTATGTAGGTCGCTCTGGCTCCCTGTTTGCCTCCAAGCAATACTCAGGGCAGTGGTTCTCATCTATAAAGCCCAACATGATCTGAGTTCTGGCTGATTAAGGGGATCAACTCCCTCCATCTTTTCTGCCCTCACAACTGAGGTGAGCTTTGGTGTTCCCGCTGACAGCCTCTGAATCTGCACTGCCGCATCCCTGCCCCACCCCCAATCCTCTCTGAAGCCAGTTATTGAAGGAGCTTCCTCTGAGATTTCCCTGGATTGTTTGAGGCTAGAGTATGTTCACTTAGGGATGAGGCCTGTTTCTGTTTAGGTTAGGTAGTCTAAGCCTGGGTAAGGAAAGTTTTGTAGGGAGTTGGTGTTTCTCATTTTCCCATACCCACCACCAACCCAATTCTCCTGTGAAGTCAAAGTCAATAATATGTTGCTTTAATTTCTTGTTGTGTGCAAATGAAATATTTTCAATTACTTTCAGAGGCATTTTTTTAAAATGGCAATATTCTTATATACTATATCTGGAAGTGAGAAGATCTGAGTAGTCCAGATTCTCCCCTTGAATCTGTATGATCTTTGGAATGACAATTCCTCTTTCAGAGTTATGGTTCCTCCCTTACCCTCCCCCCATAAAGTGGAAGAAAAAGTTGGTTAAGGTTGTTGTGGTTGTAATAAACCGAGGTTCTCTGTCTTGTGCACTTTCACAAGTCCACATGCTCAGTCCCACTGTTGAGCAGCAGTGAAGCTTTGACCTCCTCCCTTTTTTCTGCTCTGGGTCATTTCTCACTTCTTTACATAACTTAAGGGATGTCCAGTTTTCATGTGGCTCACCACATTGGTGTGCAAGTTAGTGCAGATACTGAATTGTTTTTTGGCCCTCCTTCAGCTCAGAACTCCCAAGCTCAAGCAATCCATCAGTCTCAGTCTCCTCAGGAAGAGAACTATAGATGTGTATAACCATGGTGGGCACACTTATCTTTAAATATTTCATTTCTAACACTTTACGTTCTAAGGATACTTTTAGCTCTAGAATTCTTTGTTAAATGATTCTGGTTTCATATGTATACAACTTTCAAAACTCGTGCAGCAGGTGAATACTATAAATATAAAATATAGGGTAATATAATATAAAGTATATTAAAATATAGTATAAATACTACAAATATTAAATACTGAATATTAAAAAGGAAGTGACATTAATAATTATAGCAACTTTGGGGGAAGTATAGAAAGAAGGATAGTGGAGAAGATTTGAAGATCAATAAAAAAAGTACTGTGAGATGGTAGAAACACAGGAGGAATTCAAAATGATCTAAGTTTGGAGCTAGGTTATGCAGTGTAATATCTCTACAAGTTACAACCTTAGGAAGTCCAAGTGTGTCATTCTGTTTTCTTGAATAAAATCAAGTACATGACCTAGGGTGGAAGATTGTCATGCTATTAATTATTTTTGCTGATAATTATAATAGCAATGAAGACATGATGTTCTCTCAGTCAGCAGAGTGGGGAAAATTAAAATAAATTATTTGTGGTTAGCTGTAACCAGAGTTACTTAGTAAGAGAACTGGACTCGTGGTTGTTGTTTTTTTTTTTTTTTCTTTTTGGCAGAGGCTGAATGATCATGGGTAGAAGACATTTTATTAGATACTTAGTCACTCAACAAGCAGAGTAAAGGACTTTCAATCTTCATTACTATTCTAAAATATCTATAGCTGTGTATAATCTGAGGATGCATAAATACAATGGCATGTGTATGCACATAGGAAGCATAAATACAATGATGTGTATACATATAGATAGAAATATATAATTGTAACACCAATACAGTATTCATAGCAGCAATGGTGACTACAAATATGCCAGCACAGTTCTGAATTGCAAAATATAATAGACTCTCCATATAGAAGACAGAAGCAAAACATTTATTCAGACACCAGAAAACCAAATCCCAACATCAGGAAGTCAAATCCATCATAGCAACAAAGAAGTTAATAAACCATAACACAGCAGGGAGTCACACCTTCCCACAAGCAAACGCTTACAAGCGTAGCAGTCTTCTTGGTTGCATCTTCTCCTACCTCCAGCTCTGATTCTCTGACTCCCAACTTCCTGTGGCCTCTGCTCCACCCTTCAGCAAACTCCTCCCACCACAGGCTCCATGTGATTATAGTTGGTCTATTAGGGAACAGGGAAGATCTTCAAAGCAGGGAAGATCTTCAAATTTCCTTAGGCCTATAAAGGGACAGAGAAAATCTTCAAATTCCCATTCCCATTCCCATTACAATAACCTGAGGATGAATAAATATAGTGGTGTATGTACAGACATAATTAACCTGAGAATGTATCAATACAGTTATATGCATGTAAGCATAGATATCTAACCTAAGGATGCATAAATACAATGATGTTTATATATAGATACATTTTTCTTTGGTTTTTCAATGGATCTGTGATTTTTGTTGAATTCTTCAAAGAAATCATGTACTTCTTCATTATCTACAGCAGATTATGATACAAAAGCTCTCTCTGTCTCTGTCTCTCTCTGCCCCCCTCTCTGTCTCTCTCTGTGTCTTTCTCTCTCTCCACCCCCTTCCTCTCTGTCTCTTTCCATCTTTCCATCTCTTTCTTTCCTCCCTCCTCTTCTCTCCTCTTCAGGAAAATCAGTACTGGCTTATATGTGAAGTAACTGTGTGACTATGGTAAAGTCATTTAAGCTCTTAGTCCCATAATTTTAAAACTTTAACTTACAGGCAACTTGTTCCTGAAATTACACACGTGAAATTACACATCCTTAAAGTCATGAAATAAGCAATATTGATATATGTATAGCTTGCAAGTATATACTTCTCCAATATATATAGATGTATGCATATATGTTTGCATATGATACTCTACCATTTCTATAATTATGTACATATGTACACCTAAATCTATATATACAAGCACATAATTATGTACATAAACAGAGGAGACAGAGAATATGTGCACCCACATGATGTGTATATATGGGCACACGTATATACATGCATACACATGTGCATTTTTGCATATCTATATCTCTGGTTTTAATGGTATTCTGAATTTCAAGAAAAGAATACAGATCAAAGCAGAATAGTACTTGTTCTGCAATTTATGTTAGGGAGGTGACTCGGCACTAAGTATGCTAAATATCAGGGAATAAGGCACTTTACACATCATTATGGCTTTCCAGAAGCCGGCCTCTTAGAATTTGGAACTGCATCATCCAAATATACTGAATACTCTCATATTCCCCCATTGTACCTCATATATATTTTTCCCTTTCACATTCTATATCTAGTCAAGTCTGTCCACTTGCTGTTCCTCAAACATTGCATGCTATTTCCAACCACACTTCATTGTTCCCCATGCCTGAAATGGACTCTCTTCTCACCTTTTTTCTCTTAGAATCAAATGATATTCTGAGCATGGTGGTGCACAAATATAATCCCTGGTACTTGCAAGTCTGAGGCTGTGCTATTTGGGAGACTGAGGCTGGTAGATTTCTTCAACTTTGAAGCTCTGAACTATAGTAGGGCTACATAAGAAAGGGAGAATGGATCCAGGCTAGAAATGAGGTCTAAACTTGCCTGATGATAAATAGTGGAATTGGACCTGAGACTGGCAAGTACACTTCCAGCCTGGGAGAAGAAGAGAGTCAATATCCAAAAGAACAAAATTAAAAAATAACAACAACAATGAGATAACATATATAAAATACTTTGCCAACCTTAAAGCATAATATAAAGCCTAGCTATTATTATTACTTAGCTTCTCACATGCCTCTTCCTAAATGAGTTTTTCCTGATCCTCCTCCCTGCTATTAACCTCTCAATCTTCCCACAATTCCTTTATATTTATTTTGTATATTCTTGCTAACATGCATATCATTTTCTTGATAGAATATAAGATCCTTCAGTTAAGCTACTGTTTCATTTTTGTCTTCATATCTCTAGGGACCTCCAGAGTCCGTAGCACAGAGAGAGTCTTAAGCAATGTTTGTTTATTGATTTCATTGACATACACTCCTATTATTTCTAAGTGATCAAATTTCTATATTGGAATTGTTCAATATCTTATTGATAGTCTTTGTTCTTCTCCCATCCTTCTTTGTAGAGGTGAAAATGTGTGGAACATAGACTGTCAGACTTAAGTCAATATGCATCGTTTTGTATATATCCGATATCTCCCTATCTGTGAACATATTTCATCTCCTCAATCAATCAAGAAGCATTTACTAATAACAATTTCTGTTTTACTGTTATGTTTTTATCATTTTATAAATTGGTTTGTTATGTTGTGCCATGTGATGTTACTGTCATGATATATTATGTTATATTATATTGTTACACTTCATCATGTTGCATTGCTTTCCATTATCCTATTATTATATATATTACATATATCCTATATGTTGTATAGGATATTATCCTATCCTACCCACACCTCTCCTGTATTTTACATTCACATAGGCTGAAAAAGAATTTAGGGGCAATTGTAATATGAAAAATGTTCTTAGTAGTTGAGTTCCTAAAATGTGACTATATGACATCAGAGTTATAAAGGACATTAAAGAGGTCGTACAATCAGTGAACTGTTTTGTCTTACAATGGAGGAAACAGATCTAGAGAGGACAGATGGATTGTTGATTGCCAATGAATAGCATCCTTGGACCTTACTTGAAGACACACCACTTACTATTTTTTCTCTCAAGCACGACAGAACAGCAGAGATGGTACTTTAGGCAGTGGTTAAGCAGCATAAGTGAAAAGAGGAGGCTTGATCCAGCTGGTCCTTACTATGTACTGTCTCTGCCTCGGTGCATAATGGGAAACAAAGAAATGCTGATGACAAAGAAAAATCACACTTTCAAACTTTCCTAGAGTCTTTGGAATTTACTTTGAAATTTGTGCCAGATACAGTAATTAGTAAACTTGTTCTTAATAGTGTTGTTAAAATGGAATTTTTTCACACCTTCTCTGACTTTGACACTGCTGCTTTTGAAACTTCATTTTGCACTTTGTTCCATTGTTCTCTAATCTGCTGCACTTTGCATTTAGTATCACTGAAATTTCGCACTTACTATGTCAATAACATCTGGCAAAATTGCCACCTATTAAGAGTAAGTGTTCTTTTTTCTCCTGTGAGAAATGTGATGGTGTATTATATTGGTTTCCCTTGAGAGGCTAAGGAGACAATTTTAAAGCAGATAAATGCATTAAAGAAATAACCTGAACTATAAGAGAAGGTTAACGAAAGTCAGAAACTTTTTTCTTGTTCTCAGTTCCTTTCTTTCCTTTCTTTCTTTTTTTTTTTTCTAAAAGCACCCTCTTTATGTGGTGGGTGACAACATAGTTGAATTATACATCTCTTTGCATATTTAGATATGGACTGCCTTTCCATCTTCTTGCAGTGAAATTAGCTGCACTGGGGCAAGACTTTAATATAGACCAGTATTTTTCCATCTCTGCTCTGTGTATGTTGGATCTTTAATGGACATTGTTATGTAACAGAGTGAGTAATTTTCTAAATTCATTACATATTTATTTAGAAACAGGAGTCTTTACCAGCATTTAAGGTCTAAATCCTATAAATGACTTTTCCCTAAACTTTAAAGTACTTATAGAGTACTGTAATTTAATTCACAAATTCAAATTTCTCAACACTTTTAATTATCTGCTTTCCTCTCTCCTTTGCAGAGGTGGGGGACAATGGGTTTGGAATAATGTATATGTTTTCAGACAACCTTGATGTTAGTTAATTTTAATGTCACTTAATCTGACTAAACTGCATCCTACCTGCCCCACTTTTCTTCCTCCCTTACAAGTTTACCTGACAATGATGCTCACTGACTCAGTCCCTCCTCTTCCTAAGAGAGAATAGAAGAACACAAAATCTCTCACCCAATGGGACGAAATCAGAGGAACATAAAGGCAATTGAATCAGAGGGGTGGTGAGGAGCACGAAGTTAGTGTGTAGGCACTCTAAGGGAGCAGGGTTTCCACCAAAACAAGGATTGGAAACTAAGGAAGCTGTTGCAGGTCCACCTCTCTCCCCCCAGAGCTTTTGGACCTAACTGCTTCAGGGCAGTCATAGTTTAAAGAACAAGAAAGCAAGGTAGAGCTTCTAAGAAGCAGCTGCGACAATTGCTGCTGTTGTTGCTGCCATGATGAGGAGCTAAACCATGTTCAAGCCAACTGGGGCTAACTTAGGAGACACTGTAGCTTTCTCTGTTTACTGAGAATTATGATGATGAAATTTCTTCTCTCCCATTTCATGTCCATTTTGCTGTCCAATGGATTGTTTATTGTTCCAAAGTTTATCAGTTTCTTTAATGTGTGTGTGTGTGTATGTTCTTGTGTGTGTGTCTTCTTAGTGCCTCTGTGTACATATTTCATTACTGCTCATCTAAGCTTTAAACATTGATATTAAGACAAAACTAGTTAACCCTTATTTTCCACTACACATTCAAGGACACCCCCCCCCCCTTCAGGGGGGAAACCAGGGCTGCAAGTAAAGGGAGAGAGGCTTACTTGAACTAGAGAGGTGAGAGAGAAAGAGAGAAGGTCAAACACCTCCAATCCCAGTTATCATTACATAAGCAATAGTCTTTCAAGTAGGGGAAAGGCAAGGATATATCTGGAAATGAAGGTGATGTAAATACAGAAGATATTTTAAAATATATGTTAAAATATCCTCTCCCCTCCAAGGAGCATGCCTAGTCTCCATGTCTGGTTTCAGCTGACCATGAAGAAGCTTGAGGAGGGCCTGCTTCCAGGAGCAGGAATTATTACCAGGAGGTTTACCCTGGGAGATGATGATTAGTCCCCTAATTGACTATTGAGCCAAAAGAGTTAATGACTCAGGAATTTGTGATGTCAGATAATAGAAATTTCCTTATTGACTTCTGGGTCTTACTCAGTGACTGTACAAAAGAGAAGACATGTTCTTCAGTCTTTCTATCTTTCTTTTGGCTTTGAATTATGAGCAGGGCTTTGAGTTGCCTTTGGAAAGTTAGATGAGGGTAGGTGGCTAACCCCATTCCTCTACCTAGCCTTCATTTAGGTCTGAGCCCATGTACTTACTAGGTAAGTCTAAGCCTACTTTAGGCATTTTCCTCTTAATTTTTTTCCGCAAGTAAGTGTTTGAGTAGCCGTCTTGAGATGGGTTTTCTTAAGGTGGCAAGTTTGTGAGTTATGAAAAGTATGAAAAGGTCCTAGGAGGCCTGTAAATGTCTGTCAACTGTAGTGTTCCTGGCGGTGGCAATAGCTGATATCAAGGGAAGCATCTGCAACAAAAAGGTGGAGATGGAGGAGCTCATCCAGCATGGCCATTTTACTACCAGACAAGTACTGAGCGGAACCAGACAGTTCCCAGGCCAAGATAAAATGTGAAACACCTAATTCTCAAAATTGTAAAAATCCTTTTATGTTCTAGAGGTCTACCAGTTCATTGAAACTGCTTGTAAGCTAAGGTACTATGGCCTGTTAATCTTGCTTAAAATATTCTATTATCTCATTGTGTGATTCTCTTCTGCTTAGCATTCTTTTTTTTTTTTTTTTTAAAGAGCAGAGGTGTGGGGAGCTGCCTGTCAATAAATGATTCGTTTTTTACCTCTTTTACTTTCCCCTTTGGGGGTCCCTAGATATGAGACATAACTTTTACTATAATTAGCATTATCCTCAAGATGATGTGGTAGGCTTGATAACGAGCCAAAGGAAGGCACCTCTATCAATGAACCTGGTCCAGGATTGCATGTCTGGAGTGGCAGGTACTCCTGTAGTAGAAGCCTTTTTCTCTCAGCAGCACTTCTGTATTTGAATATTTGTCTGTCCGTCTATCTATCTATCTATCTGTCTGTCTGTCTGTCTGTCTATCTATCATCTATCTATCATCTATCTGTCTGTCTATCTATCTATCATCTATCTGTCTGTCTATCATCTGTCTATCTATCTATTTATCTATTATCTGTCTATCTATCATCTATCTATCTATCTATCTATCTATCATCTGTCTGTCTATCTGTCTATCTATCTATCTATCTATCTATCTATCTATCTATCTATCTACCTATCTATCATCTCCTTCCATCTCTATTTATCTTCTAATGTGTTGAGACTTCTATGTGATGGGACCCTTCATTCCATCTCTTCATAGGGAATTCTTAATAACAAGGGCTATCCAAATAAATGTGTGAAGATAAGCAAATCAATCTCTACACTGGGGAAAGCTTACGTAATCCTATGTTTCTGTGAGAGAAGCAGAATGTCAACCAAAACCATGACCGTGGCAGAAGGTTGGCATTATTCAAATTAAAAATTACTAAGATTTATTGAGTGTCTACTGCATCTGAGGCCATATATATGACTGGCCACTGGGCAAAAGCTACCTCAGCCCAGTGCAGAACAAAGAGCTCTGAAAGGGAAATGAAGAGGCCTGGTCCTAGGCCCAGGTCTGATCATAAACTGTGTTACTTTGGACGACAAAAATAATTTAATTTTCTAGATCACAATTTTCTTATCTTGAAAGGAAGGATTTGGACTTGATCAGGGAACTATGACCTTAGTTTCACATACTCTTTGAGTATGTGGACTGGGAAAAAAAAAACCTAACAATTATATCTTTATTTTCACTAACCTCCAACATTCAGAATTTCCATCAATTTAGAGCATCTAGGACAGTATAAAAGATTAAGAATCCTTCTACTCTAATTTTTATAGTGCATCCTACTTCTCACATTCTATAGTTTTGATTCTAAGGCCCATTATAGTTCTGATGTTTTGTGTTCTGCAACTCTAACATCCCTCTCAGTGCTAACATTCTAAGGTCCTTCTATTATTTCCAGATACTCCTTTCCATTGTTTCCAACCAGATGTATAGGATGATACTGTAGAAAAAACTCTAACATCTGATTATTTTGAGCTCACAGCTATGGATAATACCTCTGGGGGACAGATGGGCTTGCTGAGAGTTCATAGTTCAAGTTCAACTGCCCTTCTGTTTACAAGACCTCATGTTCTTTTGCATCCTACTTTCCTCCCATTGCTAAATGCTGACAGCCTTCTCTCCTTTTTTCAGATCTCCCCAAATGTCACTCAAACATCAGTTCTGGATGTCTCACTTCTGATTCTATATACCCTATTACTTATATCATTGACTTCTATTAGCATAGCCCTATACCTGCTCAGTACAAATAGCAGGTGGGGGGATAACTATCTGTTGCTTATGATGTGTGTGACCTTGGGCAAGTCACTTAGTCACCTTCTTTTTACCTCAGCTTGATTTACAAGTGAAGGCAAAGGGCATTTGTTCCATACGTACAATATTTCTGTGCTTTCATATCAGTGCATAGGTTCAACCTTTGGCTATTTTGTTTCAATCATACTTATTCTTAATTTCTTTTTATTGCTATTTCCTTCTGTTAGAGACTAGTGAATGCTCTATAGAAGTCCCAAAGACCAAGTATTCTCACTCATTTCCTTCTACTTTATCTCCCTTGTATCCTTGAAATAACACACTTAAAATAGTATAATCTTAAAACAAAGTAATGATAGGCAAATACCACTGAAGCACCTATTATGTCACATCTTTGGCCCTGATCTGGACACTGCCTAGGTCTTAATCATCCCAGCTCTGAAAAACCCCAGTAGAAGCCTCAATAATTATTCCCCAGTAAGTAAACCACTTGATCTCCATAACAATTTCCATCTTTGATTTTCTATGATTTTAAGTTTCTTTTCTGTGTTTTGTTTTCAAATTCTGGCAATATTTATTCCCTTATCATTCCTTTGGGACAGTCTCAGATGTACCCTCCTAGGTTTTAGCCAACCACTTCTTTTATCCAGCATTGGGGATGTAATGGCAAGCACAGAAGTAGTTGACACATTGTTTCAGCTGTTGAATTAACATCTTGTTTCAGTTCAAGCTTCTTTTGAGCCTTGTATCAAGTCTGCTAAGAAACAGAACATGTGAACCCCACAGCTTGTGAATCCTAGAACTCATGAACTCCTGAAACAGAAAGTGGAGGATCTAATGACCATATATAAGGAGAGGCTCAGGCCCAGACAGCAGAATTGAGGAGAGGACTCTTGTGGTGGCAGAGTCAAGAAGGAGAAAACTTGTGGTATCTAGGCACTCTGTTTGTCTGTTCTGTCTGTGTTGATGTTTATTTGTGATACTTTGTACAGAAGCCCTAGGACCTTACTAGAAACCCTGAAGGAGGATTTTCTGGTTGTCTATTCACAGAAGTCCTGCAGGAGGGATTTGAATGTCCTGGGACTATACTGATGATTTGTGCTGACCTCTTGGACCTTGTTTGTGGGTCTGTGTTGATTTCTATGTTGATGATTTGTGTTGAGTTCTCAGACCATGTTGGTGGGTCTGAGTTGATTTCACAGGCAGATAGTGAATTGATGATGGTGCCGGCAATATGTATCAATATTATTGGGGCTCTGTCAAGCTTTGTCTTCTCAGAAACAGGAACTTAGAAACAGAAACCCAACTGGGGTGGACTGGACACTGTGAACTTTAATATGGAACAGAAAGTGGATGAAGAACTGGATAAGGAGCTGGACAAGGAACTGGGAGCTGCCTGCCTTTGAACCCAGGTGACAGGTGGAGCTGGGCCATGGAAGAGGAACCATGGAAGCTCAAAGCCAGCCTCAAGTCAAGCTGAAAGAAGACTTTACTTGGATACTGTGTACTGACTGAGAAGAATATGATTTGCTGTGATCTAGGGGTGGAGAGCTTTGACTTTTGTACTTTGTGATTGAATTAAGGATTTTGTGATTGACTAAATGAATGTACTTTATTTAAAACTATGTGGCCACTGTGGTGAAAACTATGTGACCATTTTAGTGATAAGTTGTTGCTTTGTGACATGAAAGATGCTGTATTTTGGTTTTCTGTGATAAGTTGCAGCATTGTGAATGCTGAACCTTTATTTTCTTTGAATGTTTTGCTCTGACTTGTTCCTAATAAATAAAAAGTTCACTATACTGTGTAATCAGAACCTTGAAAGCTGTTCCTCTGGAAAGCTGCTCATGCATGGCTTTACAGGGGATGCCAAGCCTCTGGTTGCTTGTAGCCATGTGATGGCTCAGGGATGAAAGGACATTGACACAACAAACCCTGAAGGCTCCCTTGGGCTTTCTTTAACCTTATTGCAAATAAATGCTGGGGAAGTATGGTGATGGTGCAGCAGCAATTAAAAAGAAGGGACTGCTTTAAGCTAGTACTTAGGGACCAGTTGTTTATTCAGTTACTAAACTTTCTGTGAAGGGTCAGGAATGTGAGTGGTGCTCTTTTCCCCAAACTACAACTTCCTTGATGAAGCATGTACTCAGCTAGACTAGCTCATATGTAGCTGATCCCCCCCAACTATTTTCTACTTTGTATTTCCATTCATGACTAATGACCAAATGCCACTCTCAAGGTGAATGTGTACAAGCTTGGTGGGTCGCCTTGTAAGTCTAAGAGGTCTAGAAATCTTAGACCCATTTAGTGGAACTAATTGATGATAAAGAAAACTTCTGCAGTGGAGAAGACAACTGTCAACAAGAGGAGTCCAAGTTTCTCAAGCTTTGCTTGCTAAAAGATGTATGCTTGAAGAGAAACTTTACATACCTGACATTAAATGTAAGCACAGTAGTTCTGGAAACTCCTCTGCATTCTGATGAGGTTAAATAAGCACCAGCCACTTGAGAGGTTAAAATAGTTCTATGTTCAGATACTGAACCCCGTTTTAAGTTATTCTGCCAGTATGCACTCTGACTTTTGTGTCAATAAACTTTTTAATACAATCCCATGCCTTACCAATATTGAACACTGAATATCTTTCTATTATCTATTTTAGGAGATACTAGACATGAGACATAGAAAACTTATAAATAATTTGTCTTTGGGGTGACCACGTGGTGGACTTAACATGTTGAAAATTATCAGAAAAGGAATTTTAATCCTGTTTTCCTTAGAAACCCTATTTTCCAAACCTAAATCCAATTATGACTATGGGTCTATACTGAAAGAAGATGGGTGCTTTAGTGGAGAAGGCAGTGAATTCAATGCCCTTACCACTCGGGCTGAGCAGCTAAGCTATTGAACCTTCATGTTAAACTATGGATGGTTTATGTATAGAAAGATGATTAATTGGGTTTTCCTTACAAATTCAAAGAAAACTAAGAGGAAATTTTACCTCATTACTCACAGAAAAAGATGATAACGCACTCCCCAAACTTTTATTATTGATTCAGAGAATACTGAAACATTTGAGGAAAACCTAATTTTCCTGCTCTGCTATTTTACTTTTACGATTATTTTTAGGACAAAATTATTTGCAACTGAACTGATATGGAATTAAAACACGGGTTTAATTGTTATTAATTATTACTACTAATAATATCATGATGATTTACTTTCCCTTTAATACACAGTTCCATTCATATGAAGCTATTTAATCCTCAAAGGTGCAGAAAAAATATTTCTATGTAAATAAAATAAATTATATCAGTCATGAAAAGTTGCAACATTTTGTCATCTGAGAGAAATAGGAAAAGAACTTTGATTTAAAAACATCTATTAAAATATTAGTATGAAGAAATACAATGTATAGATGTCATTTGAGAAGTTTTGGACAGAAAATGAATTGTGGCATAAATATGACAATTCAAAATACCTTCAACAAAGGAGAAGGATTCTTCAGTTGTGTGTGAACAATATAATGGCTTGAAGTGGCAGAGAAAGTAATTTTATTTATTAAAAACTAGAAAAAATGGGGGCGGAGCCAAGATGGCAGCATAGCAGCAGGAACATATCGCAGCTCTCACATAGCCACCCCAAAATACCCATGGAATAGGACTCTGGACCAATCCTAGAACTTCAAAACGCACACAAAGATACTTCCCACTAAAGTCAGCTCGGCTACGAGGAAGCATATCAGCACTGCGAACCGAAACCAGCCTGGCTTGAAGCCGCGGCTGTGCCCCGGGGGTGGCTGGGCGGGAGGTGCAAAAAAGCCTCTGAGGTGAGTGGGATTAGCAACAGCTGCGAGTGGGGATTGTGAAAGGGGGAGAAGCAGTCTGGCCGAAAGGTCTCCAGAGCGGAAAAGCGAAAGGCGGAGGTTTTGCACCCTCCTCCGCGTTGTAGCTTCCCGCCCTCGGCCTGCAAAAATCAGGGGGACTGATCGATTGTTTTCAGACCAGTGCTCTCACGTTGAGCGGCCTGGATCCGGATCGTCGTCTTTGGCCTCGGTCTTGGAGTCTTCATTATCCAGTCAGCCGGAAGTCTACGGCAGCCGGGAGGACCCCAGCGATTTGGGACAGAGCTTTCCCTTCTGGAAGCAGAGTCCCACAGAGATTTTAAAAAAAAATTCACGGTCTGAAGAAACATG
>CM053585.1:322867430-322887310 GCA_028646515.1 Pseudochirops corinnae | reverse complement strand
TATAAGCACATATCTGAGTATGTATGCATATGAATACATAAAGGGCATAAGATCAATTGAATAGGAGGGGACAATATACTAAAAGGTGAAATACTGAGGTGAGAGAGGATTAGATTGAGAGGAGGCAGGGAGAGATAGAATGGGGTTGAGCATCTCATGGAAGAGGCAAAGGATAATTGTTACAATGGAAGGGGAGTACAGGAAGGCAAAAAGGAAAGAGTCAACATTAATCTCACTGAAATTGGCTTAGGGAAGGAATGACATAAACTCTAAACTGGGCATCTTGCCACACAGGGGAATAGGGGGAATGGGGATGGGAGGTAGGATGATGGAAGGGAGGGTGGGCGGGAGGGTTGATGGAAGTGCTTACTTCTGTAGAGGGACAGGGACAGGGACAGGGACAGAGTAGAGAGTGGAACAGGGGGGAGGGTGGATGGGAAAGAGGGACATGTAATCAATCTCCCACAATGTGCCCACTGTGGAGAGGTTCTGCGAAATTACACATGTACAGCCTGTATTTGGTGTCTTGTTCTTCCAGTGGGGGTGGCTGACAAGAGAGGAAGAGAAAGAATCTAGAATTTAAAGTTGTATAATCAAATATTAAAAATACATATGTATATATATGCACATATATATGTATATATACATGTATATATATATATATATACAACTATTATTACTATTATTATTAACTTCATCCAACTGGCACTTAAGAAACACAGGCTCTGGGAAGGGAGATCCATCCTGCCCTATAGGAAAGTTAGAGGAGTGATGGGGGAGGACATAGGAGAGATTAGATTGGGAGAGGGGTTATACAAGAGCATGGCTGTTTTGGGGGGGGTAGGGGAAAGATGGGGAGAAAATTTGTGACTCAAAATCTAGTAGAAATGAATGATGTAAACTAAAATAAATAAAATAAAATATAAAAAAATATATATGTATTTTTAATATATATAATATGTATTATTTCTCTATAGAAATATAAACAGTTTAGTTCCGTTGACTCCCTTATGATTTCTTTCATGCTTACCTTTTTATGCTTCTCTTGGATCTTATGTTTGAAAGTCAAATTTTCTACTCAACTCTGATATTTTTTTTTAATCAAGAATGCTTGAAAGTCCTGTATTTCATTAAATATTCATCTTTTCCCCTGAGGGACAATACTCAGTTATGCTAGGTTGGTTATTTTTGGCTATAATCCTAACTCCTTTGCCCTCTGAAATATTGTATTCCAAGTCCTCTTCTCCTTCAGGCTAGAAATTCCTAAATCTTGAGTGATCTGACTTTGACTCCATGATATTTGAATTGTTTCTGTTTGTTTCCATTTGCAGTATTTTCTCCTTGACCTAGGAACTCTGGAATTTGGCCATAAAATTCCTGGGAGTTTTAATTTTGAAATCTCTTTCAGAAGGTGATGGGCCATTCCTTTCAATTTCTATTTTACCTTCTGGTTCTAGAATATCAGGATAATTTTCCTGGAAAATTTCTTGAAATATGATGAACAGACTCTTTGATTATGGCATTCAGGTACTCTGATAAATCTTAAATTATCTTTTCTTGATCTATTTTCTAGGTCGGTTGTTTTTCTAGTGTGACATTTTAGATTTTCTTCAATTGTTAATTCTTTAGACATTGTTTTATTGTTTCTTGAAGTCTCATGGAATATTATATTCCACTTGACAAATTCTAATTTTTAAGAAATGATTTTCTTAATTTTTACCCCTTTTTTTTTCCTATTTGGCCAGTTCTAATTTTTAAAAAGTTTTGATCTTCATTGAGTTTTCCTACTGTCTTTTCCATTTGGTTTATTCTGCTCTTAAAAGTGCTCTTTTTTTCAATAAATTTTATCTCTTTTACCATTTGGGTAATTTTCCTTGTTAAGATGTTATTTTCTTCATATGTGGTGTACCTTTTACCAAGCTATTCATTCTCTGTTCAAATTTTTCTTGTATCACTCTCATTTCTTTTCCCAAATTTGTTCTATTGCTCATCACTTTTGTTTTAATTTTTTTCCAGGAATTCTTGCTGGTTTGGGATCCTATAAGCATTTTCCTTTGAGGTTTTGGTTGTTGTTGTTTTCTCATTGTTTTATTCTTTTAATTTTATGCATCGATCTTTTCTGCTACTATAATTTATTTTTATAGTCAAATTCTTCCTTCCTTCCTTCCTTCCTTCCTTCCTTCTTTCCTTCCTCCCTCCTTCCCTCTTTCCCTCCCTGCCTTCCTTCCTTCCTACCTTTTTTCCTTCCTTCCTTCCTTTTTTGTTTCCTTCCTTCCTTCCTTTTTTGTTTCCTTCCTTCCTTCCTTCCTTCCTTCCTTCCTTCCTTCCTTCCTTCTTTCCTTATTTCCTTCCTTCCTTCCTTCCTTCCTTCCTTCCTTCCTTCCTTCTTTCCTTATTTCCTTCCTTCCTTCCTTCCTTCCTTCCTTCCTTCCTTCCTTCCTTCCTTTTTCCTTCCCTCCTTCTTCCTTCCTTCCTTTTGTTTACTCATTTTCCTAGCCTATTTCTTTGAACTTTTTGTTAAAGTTGGGTTCTACTGACCTGGGGGTTAAGAGGCACTTTCCCAAGATTGAGGCTTTTTTTGAGCTTCTCTTTTTTGGAGTTAATTATTGATGTTTGCAAATTTTCTGTGTTTACAACGTGGTGTTATTCTGGGTGAGGTATGGTCATTGTTTCTCTTGATCTATGTTCTGTTCTTTACCAAGGAAAGACTTCTGCTCCTTTATAGCCACAAGTATCAATGCTCCTCCTGGCCTTGGAACTATTACCAAGACCCCTGCTCCCTTGTGAATGATCATAAGCATATGCAACAGAGTTGCTGGTCAGTTCCAGTTGTACCCAATCCCAGCTAAAGACTCCCTATAATCTCCTGCTGACAAGTTGCCCTACCTCATTACTGTCTCATGTAATAGGTCCCAAAACTTATTTTACTGTTGCTGGTATTGTGGCTACCTCCAAAGATCATCAGTGATGCTCCTATCTTTGCCCACCTTTGTGTTACAGACCTCTCCTGAGACTCCTAACTTATCTTAGGCTGGAAAAAAATATCTTCCTTTGATATTTTGCTGACTTTGCCACTGCAAAATTTGATTTGAGGTGTTATTTTAACATTGCTTGGAAGATAGGCACGAGCAAGTTCAGCAGGTTCGCAAGCCTATGCTCTGCCATCTTTTCTGATCTACCATTCACTTTAAAGTCACTAATTATTAGATTTTCTTTTTCTTCTATTTCACTTGCATTGTTTTTGTTTTCTTGTTTTTTTTTTATCTCAGTAGCTAATCCTTTTTTATTACTTTCTACTTCACTAATTTGATTCTACTCTATTGCCACAGGTTCTTCCCCAACCATTCCCGTTTACTTGTCCAATCCCAGTTCCTTGAATTAACCTAAATTTTTAATTTATAATTCTTTTTATTTACCTTTCCTCCCCTCCACCTTTGACCCTTCCCTTTCTTTAGTTACATAATCATTTTGTTCAAAATCCTTCCTTTCCCCCATTTAACTTAAACAAAATTTTTTTTGAATTCTTTTTCCAAGAAATATTTGATCACTTTGTTGTCCTCCTTATTTCTATTCTCATCTATGCTATCTTATATTGTATTGTCTCATTCATAAGGCATGCACTTATGTTGTCACTTTTCATCTTCTCTACATGGAAAAAAAGAAGCTGAAGCCCCTCCTTTTCCTATCTCAACTTAATACTTTACTATTTTGTTCCTTCTGTTTATTTTTCTTTCCTCGCTTTGGCTGCACTCTCTGTCTCTGTCTCTGTCTCTCTCTCTCTTCACTCATTTCATTTTTGAAAGGTCCTCCCTCTCTTGTGGCTCACCACTTGAAATGTCTGCTTATAAGGAGGCAGTGTTGTATGAAGGGAGTCATTCTAAGTATCACTCCTGGGGCTTGGTCCTAACCATTCCTTTGCCATGACCATTTGAACATAAAGTTGGCATGTCCTGCTTCTTCATCTACATCCCTATTATAGCATGGGGACTACCTACCTCCAAAGGAAACCATAGATCCTTTTTGTGGGCTGAAGTTCACTTCTTAAAATTAAAATTTGAATCAGAAAAACTTGGTCCTAAAAGGTATTGAATCTTCCCAAGCAATGTCCTAGAAAAGTATTCTACTGTCTCTCTCCCCGGGACATTGAGAACTTGTCTGAAAGGCAGCAAGGTGGCACAGTGAATAGAGCACCTGCCCTGGAATCAAGAGGACCTGAGTTCAAATCCTACCTCAGCCACTTAACACTTACTAGCCCTATGACCTTGGTCAAGGCACTTAATCTCAATTGCCCTGCCTTCCCCCCTGCAAAAAAAAAAAAAAAAAAAGAGAACTTGTCTGAATAACATTTATTCTAGAGTAAGAATGGCATCATCTCTCCCTCATTATATCCCCAAATTTATAGACCCCATTCCTACTTTTTAATACTCTTATTCTTCTCAACATAACCTCCCAACCATTTGAATATATTAAAGGTTTTACAGTCCCTTTGCACAATTCAAGTGACAGGGTGCACCTCATCTGTCTCATCTTCTCTCAACTTGAATTAGTTCCTACTGTGTTATATCTTCCTGCTGCCAAATATTGATTGTTCTATCATTCTTAGTCTTGATAATCACCAATAAACTTGAATGTTGTTCCATTCAAAAGGCAGAAAAAAGAGAATTGTATTTTAAATTTCAAATGAATATGTTATGTACCATTTGATTTAAAATAAGTAAACAAACACGCAAATCAATATATATAAATAATTTAATGTGATAGTCCCAACATTGTGCTGCTTACTCATGGGTCCTTCTGAATTTCCTTTTACTATTCATTGTGGAGGTTAAATGCTTCACTGACATTTTCTTTTTTCTGGCGTTATTATATCTACCCTTCGACATACCATGATCTCCATAATCGCTGGCCTCTCCAGTCATACAAAAGCCCATCCTTATAATAAACACAGTAAAGCAAAAAAGTTTGTTTATGATAGCACATGATGTGACATGATATGAGATACAGGATATGACATGATATGGGACACATGACATAACATGATACATGAAACAATATTGCATGGCATGTGACACATGGCACCACATGACATTATATATGACATGACATTATATATGACATCACATGATACATGACATATTTTATTAATGATATGACATTATATGGCATGACATGATGTGACAGTGATATCACATGATACACAACACATAGCATCACACTATATACATGATATCACATGCCATATGACCGACGATATCACATTACAGATATGATAGCACATGACACATGATACATGATATCACATGATATGTGACAGTGATATAATAAGATGATATCTAGGCTCTTTTTTGGATTGTATCTTTCAGGTTGCTCAGCAATTTTAAAATTATTTCCCCTAGACTTATTTTTCAGGTTAGCTGTTTTTTTTTTAATGAGATATTTCACATTGTATTCTATTTTTTCATTATTTTGATTTTGTTTGATTGTTTCTTGCTTTCTCTTAAAGTCATTAGTTTCCATTTGCTCAAATTTAATTTTTAAGGAATTATTTTCTTCAGTGATCTTTTGTACCTCCTTTCCCATTTGACCAATTCACTTTTTAAGGCATTCTTCTCCTCATTGGCATTTTTAACCTCTTTTACCATTTGGTCTAGTCTTCTTTGGAAGGTGTTAATTTCTTCAGTATTTTTTGTGTCTCCTTTACTAAGCTGTTGACCCATTTTTCATGATTTTCTTGCCTCACTCTTACTTCTCTTCCCATTTTACCTCTACTTCTCTTACTTGGTTTTTCAAAATCCTTTTTTGAACTCTTCCATGACCTGAGATCAATTCTTATTTTTCTTGGAGGTTTTGGATGTAAGAGCTTTGAGTTTGTTATCATATTTTGAGTATGTGTTTTGATCTTCCTTGTCATCATAGTAAATTTCTATAGTCAGAGTTTTGGTGTTTTTTGGTGGGCGGTCATTGTTTCTTTTCATTTTCTCAGCCTATTTCTTGACTTTTAACTCTTTATTAGAGTAGGGATTTGCTTTCAGGGTAAAGGGCCCAGCATCCCCCATCTTCAAGGGTTTTGTGCAATTGCTTTCAGAGAAACTTCTAGAAACCTGTAAGTTTTCAGTTCTGCCAAGGTAGCATGATCTAAGTGGGGCTGCTAACTACTCTCCTTGCTCTGGTTAATGAGTGACCGCAAGCATTCTTTTCTGCCCTGGAACTGTGAGGAGTGTTCCCCCCTTAACTGTAGTCACAAACTCTGCTATGCTAGTGATCCTTTTTACCTTGGGCCTGCCTCAGTGACTCAGATCCAAGGATGGGCAAAGCATCCAGGTCTTGCCTCAGTGGTGGCTATAACCTCCTTCTGTCCAACTGTTTGACCTCCTTAATGTCTGTGGGCTGAGAACTCTGAAAGCAGCTGATTCAATGGATTCCAAGGTCTGCTCCTGCTTTGCTGGCGTTTGGTCTGTGTTGCTGCAGCCTTTGGTAGACTGTGCTCACTCTCACTCAGATCTTTCCTGCTGACGTTCTAAATCATCTTTGACTAGAGAATTATTTCACCCCATGCTTTTGTGGGCTCTTCTGCTTCATGAACTGTTTTATGACATTATTTGAAGACTTCATGATGGTTTTAGGGATTGCTCAGGAGTCTCTGACTTTTCTCCATCATCTTGGCTTCACTCATGTTTCAGCATTTCTTAAGGCAAAAGAATAATTTATTATATTCATTTACCAACATTTCTTCAACTATTCCTTAATTGCTGAGCACCACTTGTTTCTAGTTATTTGATACAATAATATAATCATATGATATGTTAACCATAACTATAGTTACAGTTACTTTAGATGGCATGGTGGATAGAGGGCTCAGCCTGGAGTCAGGAAGACTTGAGTTCAAATCTGGTCTCAGACACTTACTAGCTGTGTGATTCTGTATGAATCATTTAACTCTGCTTGCCTCAGTTTCCTCATCTGTAAAATAAGCTGGTAAAGGAAATAGCAAATAGTATCTTTGCCAAAAAAAAAAAAAGAAAGCAAAACAAAACTGAAGTAGGGTCACAAAGAATCTGAAATGACTAAACAATAATAGCAACAACAATAACATAAATATGATTACAACTATATATAATTAACATAAATCTATATATAACCTATATAAATGTATAACTAAAGCTATATGTATATGTATGTGTATATACACATATACTATCACACTCACTGATGATTCCAAGTAGCTGTAGCATGTGCAGTGGCCACACAGTTTCAGAAAAAACATCTAGGCAGTCAGGCTAAACTAGGTTTAGAGAAACTGACAGTCCTCAAACCTGCCAGTGAGTTAGAGTCATGCCTACTCCAAGCATATAAAGACTTCTCCTGGCAGAATACTTGGATGAGAATAATTTGTTCTAACAACCATGAAGGCAGTTGAAGAAGGCACTATGGGGTTCTTAGAGCTTGACCAGGCATTGAAGATGCCAGTCACCCATTGCTTCCTGGGTCAGCACCAGTCTTCTTGATTTTTGTCTTGCCACTGGACTCAGATGAATCTGAGAGAGTAAGTCTTATGAGTTTGTGCAACTTTGTCTCACTTAAATCCAATTTATTTTCAAGTCAAAATGTCTACATGATGTCATTGATCCTGTGAAAACAAAAGAACAAGTGCTGCTCTCCCTCTCCCTCCCTCTCTGTCTCTCTCTCTCTCTCTGTCTCTCTCTCTCTCTCTCTCTCTCTGTCTCTCTGTCTCTGTCTCTGTCTCTGTCTCTCTCCCTCTCTCTCTTTCTCTCTCTCTCTGTCTCTCTCTCTCTCTCTGTCTGTCTCTCTCTTTGTCTCTCTCTCTCTCTCTTTCTCTCTCTATCAGTTTATTTAGGTCATTTTCTTTTGCTTTCAATCTTTTGGGGGTAATATATCTAAGTATATAATGAATCTCCTTCCTTTATCTTGATCCTTTATACTCTCCTTAATCACTAGTCCCTTGAGTCCTTTGTTGATCCTTTCTTGTTTCTGACAATCTGCCTAGTTCCCTTCTTTTATTCTGGAGTGAAATTTCTTAAAACTTCATCATCAACAATAATAGTTTAGTGTTTCACTAGACACTTGGGTGAATTAATTTTATTATTTAGACTATTTTAAAAAATAACTTTACATATTTGCCTTTTTTTTCAGTTCTCTCATTAAGAATGTTTGCTAGTTGAATGTTCCACTCACCTCTAGCTTCTATTGTGGGAAATGACCCATTTGCCTTTTTTTAATATTCTTTTTAAGGGGACATATATTTTCAATGATGATTAGATTCAACTTTGGATTATGGGTTAATTTGGGTGGCGCTCATCTCTAGGGGTTATTGTAGGGATAAAAAAGTAAGACTTCTACACTTATTTGCCAACCTTCAAGCTCTAAATAAATGTGAACTATTTTTAGTAAGCACCATTTTTTCAGACACTATGATCAAAGGCAGTATAAAGATAGATATGACAAGTACTCTGCTCTCTAGGAGTTTATAATCTAATGACAAGAGCAAATACACAACTGTTTAAGTCTTTTAAGTAACTGTTTATAGTAATCACTACAATGGTGGGGTCCAAGCAAAATGACATAAGTAATCTGAGGGCTAGATCAATTTTGTCTGCAGGCTCAGGGAAGGGTTCATGGGTGATGTATGAAAAAATTGAGATCTGAGTTGACCCATGAAGGAAAAGAGAGACTATAACAAACATTTGAGGTGGTAGAGAGGTGAGAGAGAAATTAATTGCATGCCCAGGTACATCATGACCAAAGACAAGTAGATGTCACTTAAGAATTTCAAATTCAGTATTTCTAAAACAGAACTCTTTATCTTTTCTCCACAAATCCACCATTTTTTTTTCTTTCTGTATTTCTGCTGAAGACATCACTCTCCTCTCTGACTATATGGAGGTTCAAAATCTCAGTTTCACCCTTGATTTTTCATCCTTATACCCTTTACCCTTGACTTATTCCCCAACACGTATTCTGATCCAACTACACTGGTCTACTTGTGGTTCCTCAAACATGACACAATATATTGTTTCCATGCCTTCATCCTGGATGTCCCCCATGCTTCAAATATCATCCTTCCTGACTTTTGTCTCTTAGTTTCCTTGACTTGCTGTAAGAGTCACCTCAAATCTCTGAGCCTATTCATTTTCCCACTGGTGAGTTTTTCCCTGACTCATCATTTTGTGAAAGGGTCCAGATTGGCCTGCCTTCATTTCCTTCGTGGCTGTGTTTCTGATTTTTTGAATTTCGAAGTCATGTCCCTGAGCTAGGTATCTTTACTACCCTCTCCTCATACTCTTTCAATTCCCTTTAATGTGCTGTCTGTCCCCACTAAAATGTAAACTCCTTGAGGGCAGGGGCTGTCTTCATTTTTGCTTATATTTGTAACCTCAGGTGCATAGCACAGAGCTTGGCACATGGTGAGTGATTCATATATGTTTGTTTCCTTCCTTTCTTCCAACTTCTGGAGGAAACCTTTCCTGATTCTCCAGTCGGTGACGCCTTCTTCCACTTTTATATTAACTTGCACCTACTCTGTATGCATGTCATATTGATTTAGCTATTTACGTCTTGCCTCCCCCATTAAAACGTTCCTGGAAAGTGTTATTAGGGTTGGTGTGTTTGTTTTTCTTTTTGTTACATGGCCTCTTACAACTAGGTCCATTTTTTTTTTTCTGAAATAACTAGTATGAGAAGGGAAAAAAATCCCATATAGACACAATGATGAGGACACTTTATTATTGAGAGATTACTTAAAGTTGTGTTTAGGACATAATAAAATCATTAAAAGAGGAAGCAGGCATAATTAAGCAATAATGCTTAATTATTCTCAGCACAATGCCTGGCCAGAGTAAGTGCTTAATAAATCCTTGTTGACTGATCTTGGATAAGTCACTTAATATTTATGGGTCTCAGTTGCCTCATCTGTAAAATGAGGGTGTTGGACCCTGCTTTTTAAGGTCTCTTCAATCTCTTTTTAGATCTTTATAATCCCATGGAAGTTCAATACTAAAAGATCACAACCACTTACCTGACATCACACTGTATGTATTGACAGTATCCCAGCTCGAGTAAAGACCCTCTGACCCCACCTCTAATGTATTTTCCATTGGCATACCCTTTTTCTTTGCATGATTCCAGGCCAGGGCACTGATTCTAGTAAAGGTTTAGAGGTAGAAATGCTGATAGTGAGAGACAGAAAATCTACCAGTGATTACCCCTCTGCTCAATGACCCCCAGGGAGATGTGACAAAATGATTTGTTAATGTGATAATCAGCTTGAAGTCATACAAAAGATTTCCCTAGCTGCACACTTCTAGTTTGTAAGGTGTATTGAACTTTTAATCCCAAGCTTCACCAAGCCAGACCTATGTAAGCTCTCCTGCCAGCACAACTGGCATTAAATCTATTCATTTCACTATGGTATAATGGAACTCAGTCTGCTAGAAATGATGTCATTATGAACCTACTAATGGATCTGTAAAGTTCATTGTATCAAAGATTTAGAAATGTAAAGGGGCCCTAGAGATCATCCAGTTCCAACCCCTCATTTTCCAAATGAGGAAACTGAGGCCAAAAGTGATTAATTATTTGTCTAAGATTACACAGCTGTTGAACAAGAATTCAAACGCTTGTCCTCTTATTCCAAATACAGCCCTTCCCACTGTATCGCATGACCTTCCATACATAGATGTATTTGTTTAAATCCCCTTTGGGAAGAGGTCCTTGAAACCAGGAAACCAGTTACTACATTCTTGTTAAGATTCTTAACTTGTGCTTAACCTTTACTGCTTCCAAACAGTGTTTTTTGGAAGACTGGACTACTTCCAAGAAACACCTTTCTATTCCCAAGTCTACCACCACCAGATTTTGTGATTTGGGACAAAATATTTCCCATCTCTTGTCCCCTGTTTTCTCCTATCTAAAATGAAGGCGTTAGGCTAGATGATCTCTGAGGTCTCTTATAGTTCTGAAGTTCTTTGATCTAGGAGACCACGAAGCAAAGAGAAACAAGACCTGTGACTGTGCCGTAATTTCATACAATTTATGAGTAGGAGAAGCAGGGCTGAAACCTGATGAACAGCAGTGTTTTTAAATTAGCTTCAAAGGTTTATAGTAGCAATAACGATCTGTTTATCTGTCTTTACCAGCCTGTAATGGCCAACTAGAGGGTCAAGCCTTAAGCCTTTAACATCTCATTACATGTCCTCTAAAGACTTCTGACTGGGTCATTATTGCTTAATTATACCTGCTTCCTCTTTTAGTGACTTTATTAGGCCATAATCACAACTTTAAGTAATTTATCTATGATAGAGTGCCCTAGTCATTGTGCCTGGATGGGATGTAGTCCATGCTTTTTTACAGTTATTTCAGATGCACAGAAACCTTAGACACAGCTACGAGAGACCTTGGAATAGAGAATGCTATCAGAAGAGGGAGACTTAGAAATGATATAATTGAAACCCCTCATTTTCAAGGGATGATAAGGCCCACAGAAGAGAAATGAGTTGTAAAAGGTGACAAATTTAGTAAGTGATAGGAGCTAAGCCTTCATTACAGCTCTATTCTGCCAAACTCTCAAGTCCAGAGCTGTGCTCTTTCCCCCCTTTCCCCTAGGGATCACCCTGGGCCTGCCAGGCTCTAATCACCTTTAATTATTTTTTAAAATCACCTAATTACCATGCCAGCCTCTATTCTTTCTTTCTTCGTTCCAGCCCATCTTATACAATACTTGTTTTTTTTCTTTTTTTTAAATCATATTTTTGTGTTTCTTTTCAGATTTAATTAAATGCATCACCTTCTCCTAGTGAAAGCCAGTTTGCCAAATCCTTGGATTTCTCAACACAAATTGTTATTGTTGCTGCTGTTGTTTCTGCCAATGAAGTCTTAAATGGTACAAAAAAGTAGCACTTATCACATCTTTGAAAGGATCTCGGCCAGTGCCAGCTGTGCAAATGCTTTCCTGTATGAACCACAAGCCAGTCACATAACATCTGAGTTCTTTATTTTCCTTGCTTTTTGTTATGATTATAGATTAACAGGTGATGGATTAATAGAAGTTTTCAACAAACAAAAGACAAATTTTTTGCACATATGTCATAGGAATTTTGTGGATGATCTTAAAGCAATGAGGTAGTGCAATGGACAGAGTGTTGGACTTGAAGTCAGGAAGATTGGAGTTCAAATCCTCTCAGTCACTTTGGGACCTGGTTAAGTGCTTTATTTATCTCTTAACCTGGATGTCTTCTATAACATGTGGATGGTAATATTAGGTATCTCACAGGGGAGTTATATAGATTAAAAGAGGTAACAAATGTAAAGTAATATGAAAATCTAAATATGTGTGTATGTATGTGTGCATGTGTGTGTGTATGTGTGTGTGTCTGTGTGTGTGTTTGTATGTAGTATCTATTATCATTATCCTTGTCCAATGGCCAATGAGTGAATTGGCACATGACTAAGAAAGTCTTTCCACATCCCATTTCGCTGTTCTCCTTAAAAATGAAGACGAAAATTTTAAAGAATATGTGAAAATCACTCAGTCAACAAACATTTATTAAGCCCTAGTCCAATCATTGTGCTAGGTACTGGGAAGAGAAAGATAATAATTAGAATTTGAAACCTCAAAGAGCTCATTCCAAGTAAAAAGAAGAAATTCTTGGAGAACCAAATAATGGAGCTGGCCGGGCTAGATTTTTCATAAAGTTAAAAGCAACAGAAGAAGCATCAGCCACTGGATCATATTGTGTTTTAGTATTTATGGTGAATATAATCAAACAGATCACCATGAAGATACTTGCATTTCATGTACTAACATCTGGTACAAATGATAAAGTAGTAAAAGAACTTGAAAAAAAATCCTCCTCAGTCAACATATACTTTGTGATGTTGACTAATAAATTAGAAAGTAAGATAAAGAAAAAAAATACTTCAATGCATCAGTAATCTCATAGGTGTAGGCAATTTAATTTGTCATCTCATCCTAAGCTACCTATCTTCTTCTCTATCATCTATCTATCTATCTATCTGTCTGTCTATCTATCTATCTATCTATTTATCTATCATCTATCTCTCTATCTTTGTAAATATATACATACATATATGTATGTATGCATATATGTACATTCTGTTATGAATCTTTCAAAGAAAATGTACATAGTAGATTAGAGTTCTTCGAGATCTTTTAAAGGTCATGCATGCTCTCTATGATATCTTCTTTATCACTTTCCACATATGTGCTTTCATTGGTAATAGGTTTGTTCACACCTACCATGCATCTTCCCGTTGCACTTTGGGTTACTTGCCTTTGTGATTTGGTGAAAGATAAATTGGAAAATATAGTTGAGGGTTAAGAAATGCAAGAATCAAAGACCTATAGATTAATCAGAAGCGTCATACTCATTATGGGATAAAATTTACATACATACATATATATATATATATGTATTTTATGAAGTTTGAAGTGCTCTACAAATGTAGATCATATATACATATATACATACATGTTTGTATGCATGTTTGTTCTGATTGGCTAACAATATGTTTGACTTGATAATTTCACTTAATTTAAAAAAAATATTTTATTTTTACTAATATCTGCCTCCTCTCCCTTCCACCTTTCCTTTTCCCAATTGAGAAATAAGAAAAATAAAAGCTACTCTTCCAAATATTTATAGTCAACTAAAATAAATTCCTGCTTTGGTCATAGATGGGACTTACACTTGAATAATTTTGTGATTATATGGTACTCTATGGCCATTAGTATATTTCATTTACACACACACACACACCCACCCACCCACACACACACACACACACACACACACACACACACAACGTGCAAAATAGATAAAGCAATTGTTATTGGCTCAATTTTAGAGGTGAAGAAACTGAAGTCCAGGGAAGGTGAGACATTTACACAACATCAAATAAAAATCAATGGCCAAGGGGGCTAAAAGACAAAGGTACCCTGCCAGTGAGCATAGCTGATGGCATTCCAGTGTCTCATTTGGAGTCATTTGAAGGTGTATAGAAACAAATCAGAATGATGTAGTAGGTTGAGTACTGCCTTTGAAATTAGAAACTTGAGTTTGGATCCCTGATGTAGCATTTACTAGTTGGGTAGATATGGGCAAACCCCTTAGCCTTTCTGATCTTGTTTCTTTGGTAGAATTTTTTTAACAGGGAAAGGACAGGTCTAGACCTGTGATTTCATTAGAATGAGGAGATCAAGAAATGGAAACTTCTATCAATCCAGATGGACAATATCTCCAACAACTGTAACTTAAGAGTCTCACAGAGTTGTTCAGGAGATCAAATAACTTTCCCAAGGTCACCTAGACCTTGAACCCAGGCTGTCCTGACTCCAAAGCTACCTCTCTCTCTTATATGTCACCCTGCCTCCTCCCCATTAGTAAAATTGGGATGATGCTAATCGCGCTATCCTCAAAGGGTTGCGGTGAAGGAAAGGCTGTCAGTATGTTTTCAAGTTTGCTAAATTATTTTCTATCAAACAACTAAATCAATGATATAGTATTTGTAAAGTGCTTAGTCGAATACCTGCAATATAGTAAGTACTTAATAAATGCTTGCTTCCTTTTTATTTAAACAACCTTGTGAGGTAGATAGTGTAGTAATGAACACTTAGTATGCAGATGGGGAAAGGAAGGTTCAAGGAAGAGCTCACTCAGAGCTAGTAAGTGTTTGAATCACACTTTGAACTCAAGTTGTCTAGCTCCAGCACAAAAAGTGGACTTCCAGGTCAGGTGCTTTTCCTTTCCACCAAATTCCCTTCGTGGAGCCAGTTTCACTGTATCCTTCAAGGTTTAGTTCAAGTTTTACTTCCTCCATGAAGTCTTCCCTGATCATTCCAGCTTGCATTGCCCTTTCTTCTCTGCTCTATTGTCAGTTAAGCTGATTTTAGGTCAATGACATTTTCTTTATATTGCTTCCCAACTGGTTTTTGTATGATTACTGTCACTGCAGGCTTCTTGAGGGTAAAGAACTGGTCTTCCACGGACCTGCTCTCATCCTTCCTGTCCCCCTATATTTTCTTAGTGACCTATAGCAGGCATTCAACAAATTTTTGTACAATGGATGAAATATATCCTCCAAGGCAATGAATATATTGCCACCAACACCACCCCACATGTACCAAATGCTTTTAGATTAATGAACTGAGACATTCAAGTTTCTTCAAACAAACATGCTTCCAGTTTAATCAAGAGACTCTTTAGCTTAGATTTGTTCAGATTAAAAAAAAAAAAAAACAAAAAAAAAAACAACAGAATGTTTCCAAATTCTGTGCCTAGACCTGAAACCAGAAAAGTTTCACACAATCACATATTTCTGGGGGAAAAAAAGAAAAAAAAATGTTTTGTATCAATTTGGTAATAAATATAATCTGTCTATCTCAAAATTAAAAAAAAAATCCCCTTGTAGTTTCCAATAGAGAAATTAATCTTCACTTCCTCTCCCAAGCTCTTCTTGTGTATGTTATTGTGCTGGTATAGATTGGGGGACCCTTTATGTGCTTATGAAATAGTGACTTTGATGCCATATCAGCTTGTAAAATATTTTGGAAGCTTCCAGGCCTACAAGTTGTACACAAATATGAAATTCTTTTCTTAAATGCTTCACACAGAGCTATTCTTTGGGGGCGTAAAGAGGCAGCCATACCCATACGGGCTTGCATATTTTGTACAACATCTGCACATATCTTTAGTGTTGTGTTCTAGGTTTAAACCACATCCTAAAATCCTGGAAAGATGCCAAGGGTTTTGAAGAAAAAGAAATAAGTCAAAAGTTGTTTATAATTGAAATTCATGACATATTAGAGACAAGAGGGATTTTCCCCTCCCCTTAAAGATAATGTATTCTTAGATTCTAATCCATTTACTAAAACTAAAACTAAATAATGTTGAAACTTTATGTTTCACAAGCCCTCTCTGCCATGGCCTTTTGTTTTTTTCAAGCTTTCAATGTATGGATAGACCATCCTGACTGCAAGACAAGCTAATTCCTGTTCAGTCATCTATTGTTTTACTGACATAGGGAGTGTACTAGACTTTGCTCCTAGCTTTTCCATTCACTCTCTGTATGACCTCAAGAGAAGTCCTTCTGCCTCTTTCAAGAACCTCAGTTTTCTTATCTATAAAATGACCCCAATACTACTTGTTCTACCCATCCCATTGGGCTTCAGTGAGATTTACATTACATAATGGATGCTAAAGTGCTTTGTAAACTGTGCAAATTGGATTTAATAACCATATTTTATATATACTGCATATGTATACATGGCAGGGACTATTTCTTTTTTGTTTTTTATGGCTAGCATATAGCACGGTTTCTTGTATGGAGTCAGTGCTTGATAAATGCTTACACGGCATATACAAAGGTAAGCTATTATTACCATTTCTATGTTTGTTTATTCCAATATATTCATTTCATGTAAAACACTCTCTTGGTCACTTTAGACAAGTTATTTAACCTGCATTGGCCTGCGTCTTCATCACAATAACAACACAAACTTATAGATCTGTAGAATTTTAAGGTTTATAAAGCATCATCAAAATGAATAACATACTCCCATTTTGGATATTTCTTCAATGAGATTTTTTTTTTTCTGTGAAGTAGGTAGTACAAAGCATTTCTATTCTCATTCAACAGAAAAATAAACAGATGCATAGATTAAATACTTTGTATAGTATCCTAAAACTGTAAGCATAAACAGTCAGATCTCAAGCTTAGGTCTTCTGATTTGAATCTACTTTTTTCGGCACCACCTAACACTGCTTTCTCCCAAAGATATAATAATAACTCTTGATATATTTATATAGGCAGGTACATGCAAATATACATGCTTTATATTTCCATGTAATATACAAAGTGTCCCAAAAGTCTAAGTTCAGTTTTAAGCTATACTTCACCAAGACTTTTGGAACACCTTATATCTGCTTTTATGCCCATGCATGCTTTATTTTACTACATCAAATAGTCTCCTTTAATTGTTGAGAGACAATAGTTATTTCAACGTATTCATGAGGCAAATTCCAAGAAAACACTCCAGAAAAAAAAATAAAGATGGATGAAGAAGAAAATATGGAGTCAGATAGTAACACTATGGCTCCTCAATACCCTATGTAGTCTTTTTTTTAAAGGACTGTTTTGGGTACTCAGAGAAGGAAAGCTCTTTCTGCCCCCCTCAAACTCTTCTATATATTGGTTACCTTATCAGGGCTTTAAAACTCAGCTCAAATACTATTTCTTTTGGATGTCTTCCTGGATTCTCTTTCTCCCGTCTAACCCCAAATTGATAACAGACTTTTCAGCTCTCTATCTCACATGTCATTTTATTTTGTAACTCAATATGCTATTCGGTATCATTGCTATCTGTAAGGGACAAGGATAGAAACTGGGCCTGTGATCTATAATGGTGTCAAATATTCTTATTAGACTATAAACTCCATGTAGATAATGACTTTTTATCCAAACTTTTCAGCCCCTCTCATTCCCCTACCCCTCCAGCAGCTACTGTGAGGCCCTTCATACAATAAGAATTTTAATACCTTTTTTTGTATTGAATAGCCACTCCCTTAAATATTGTTTTTTGAGTCACTTGTGTGTATGTGCATGTGTATGTCTATAAGTGATAGTTCTTATGGAAATGATATGATCTTGCATTATTTCCTCAATCACAAAGGCCCATGAAAATGTGTGAATTTGGAAAAATCTGCTCTTAGTCTTCTGACTTTATTTTCTGCAGATCTCCCTACTGAGTGTAATATGGCATAACGTTCTGTGATTCTGAGTGAGGGAGATATGATTCACGTCTGGAATTCAAATATCTCCAAGATAAATCCCCAAACCTACAATCAGTACTTGAAGAGCAAATTAGAATAAAACCTTCTCCAGGCTAAAGTTCTAAACAGCCTCACCAATTTATGAAATCCTGATTTAGTTAATGTTCCTAGGAATGATTGCTGTCTAAAGGCTGACAAGTTTAAGTCCTTGAGATTCCCCTAGTTGTTTTCCTATTTCTCCCTGGCAAACATTTTAAGTTGTTAAAAAAAAAATGCTCCAGGGGGAGCCAGGGAGCAGTAACAAAAAAGTAGAGACTAATTTTACAAAAGGCTTTTTTTTTCTTTGCAGGGGGTGGGGGGAGGTGTGGGAAGGAGAGTGAGGTGGAGGCATTTGATTTGGCGATGAACTTTGCATTCAGAACCGGCCAACCGTCCCAGGAGGGTCAGATAGCTAGAAAGGTCATTGTCAAGGACAAGAGAGTCAATTAGTATGCAGATCAGAGGCAAGGGGTTCAAAGGTATTGTTCCTATTCAATCACATTAGCTAGGTCACTAATGAACAAATGGCATGACCTTAATCAGGAAGCCTGAACCATTCATTGCAGGAAAGTAAAGTGTGTATATGAATGTGTGTAAGAATGTAGGAGTATGCATGTACGCCTATGGATGTGTGTATGTTTAAGGGGCCAAGAATGGTACAAAGATTATCTATGTCTCTATTCATTATTTTGGAAATACAGCATGAATACTCCTGGGCAATAGATCTACTAATATGGAGGAACTCTATTTCCATTTCAGCATCAATACATAGACTTTGATGTGCATTTGAAGGATGATTTAACTGAAACTGACTGAACTGGACAAGTATTTTACTGTGAACCTTCATACATACATTCACTCACTTGTTAAAGGATTTGCCAAAGGACACTTTCATGACACCAAGGTAACATTTTTTTTTTCATTTAAAGACAATCCCATTAAAATGATGCATAAATTTTTTTCAAGACTATAGCATAAAGACTTGAAATTTCGATATGTAAAACATGCATTTGTCACCTTAAACAGTCTCTTCAAATGTATGGCTATCAGGAAATTGTATGAAAAAAACACACCTGATTTTTTAATAAAAGAGTTTTGCAATCAATAGAACACAAAATCCAATTCTTCATCCCCTTTCTAAAGAGAAAACTTAATTACTTTTCTGGGGTCAGTACAACAATTTTGCTAGCTACACGTTTGTCATGTAGGCAAACCAATGGACAAAATGCACCTTAAAGCCTGTTTACATACTTCCATGTATGTGTGTGCATAAATATTAACATAGAAAGACTGCAGATATGTCAGTTAGAATGATTCAGTACACAGGATAAACTTTCCCAGCTTTGGGGCAAGGTTATAGTAGAAATGAGTAGCAACAAGGAGAGATAAACATCTGAAAAAATGTGACATGAGTGGCTTCACCTGATTTTAAAACACTTTGTTCTGAGTTATTGTGCATTTGGACAAACAGATAAGTTTTTGAGCATCAGTAGGGATAACATTTGATAAACTCAGCAACGATTTCCCTTAAAGTCGATCACCCAGGGCAGCTGCAGACTCAAATGGGGAGTGTGGCAGAAATATCTTCATTTCTATCTAAAATAAAACATGATAAGCAACTAAGATTTTTCAGAATCAAGTCATCTCTCTATTCTAACCCCCTCACAAGCCCCCAGTGAACCTTCCCATTTTCCCTATTGGGGAAATGGTTAATAGTATCTCACTAAAATGAAAGATGCCTACAGAAAAGGAACTCTCTGAAGCAAAGAAGCACCCTAGGGGTTCATGGATGCTGGGGGAGGAACCGTGATTATACAATGCAATAACATATTGAGACACTTTCAGTTTTACACTCTCTATCATGTAAATACAGGATATCTCACCCATGAAGGATGATTATCTTTCATGAAGGGAGGAAATGACTTATTAAGGTCTTGCTCTGGAGCCAAAGAAAGATAAGAATCATTATTAACTGAAGAAACAATCTGGGATTTTCCCTGTAGAAATTCACTTGAAAATAAGATCTTCATTTTTTTT
>CM053585.1:322835671-322867330 GCA_028646515.1 Pseudochirops corinnae | reverse complement strand
AGTCAAAGACAGGCATTTCCCCTGCTTTTTTTCTTCCTAAACAAGGTCAGAGACTTTTTTTTTTAAATGAGGACCAGAAGTCCTGAGTACAAGATTAAGTGAGTTCTTACAGTATTGTAAAAGTGAGTGCTTTCCCCCTATAATAAAAGGTGTTTAAAAGGTTTGCTACAGCTTTAAACAGAATTACAATTTACTTCTTTCAAGTGTCCAGGCCATAAATTCTTCTCAATTCCCTCTCTCTCTCCTTGTCGGAATTAATGAGATCAGATTTGATCAGGGCAGTGATGTGTTCAGAGCCAAATCACACAACAGCGCGCGTACCGTAATGGAATTTGCATCTAATGCATACATAAATCAAACATCTTTCTGGACATTTTCATATGCATAATGTCATTTCATCCAGTTCTCTCCGTGCAGAGGGGGAGATTTCTCTCTCGGAGAGAATGACTTTCTTTAATGCGCTCATTTTATTTTCGCTGACTACAATCCCCGAGTATGCGCTCGGTCGGAGAATCTTTCGGGGCGCGGTTGACAGTTCCTTTTCCAAGAGGGGTCCTCCACATTTATCATGCGTTCTCCTCGGGGGCTTTGTTATGCAAATGTGGCTGAAATTGATAATTCCAAAGTGCTTCATTGCGGTTCCTTGGCGGTTGGAGATGGGAGATAAAAAGAAACTGACAAGACACACTGATTGCCCTCAATGCTTGTAACTCTCTTGCTAACAAGGCTCGATATTGTTAAAAATTCCTATTGTTATCAGGCTGGCACTTCTATTATGCAGGCCTTGCAAATTTCTGATTTGAATATTAACCCTTTAATCACCCCCCTTCATCAATTGCCACGAAATGGCTTAAGGACACAAAATATCAAATTATTCTCCTATTGTCGGAAACAGCTGTGGTACATGGGAGGAAAAAAAAAAACAAAAAACCCAAACCCAAAACTCCATTAATCATTTTTCAACGTAAACTTGCACATTATTTTCAAATATGAAAAAGAAATTCTCTGAGAAAAAAAAAAGAGGAAGCTTCACCGGTTATTGGGATAAAATAGTGGAACTCCGATCAGTTTGAATCTGTGAAAAAGACTTAAAATTAATTATTGAGAGGAACAGTTTGTAAAATGAACCTGACATTTTGTCTCCCCCTGTAAAACCACCCATTTCCCCCTCCCTGCACCTGCTAATCTCAATGTTTTAACTTGCATCTACTTCCTCTCTTCTGTTTTGACCAAAGTAGGCCTCAGGGAGGGGATCGTGTTTCTTCTGATACAAGAGCACAGTTTATTTTACCTGTCTGCCCAGGACTCAGGCAAACCTTTCAGCCTGACACGGGGAAAGGAATTCTTTTTTCCAATTAAGAATTCCAAAATGAAGGCACCATGGAAATTAGCATCGAAATAAGGAACTGCAAACAAATGAGGTTTGTAAGGTGGCCATCACTTGGGTTTTCAAATTGATCGGCCTCTGTAGTAACAACCACAAAAACATTGCCGAACCTGGCAGCACACCATGGAAAGGTGGCAATGGGGAGATCTCAGTGGAAAATCTGGGCCTGTGCTGCCTGGGCAGCACATAACAGAAGGAAGAGTACCTATACCTGTGAGTGAGCGTGCAACACACACACACACACACACACACACACACACACTGTCTCTCTCTGTCTCTCTCTCTTTCTCTGTCTCTCTTTCTCTCTCTGTCTCTCTCTCTTTCTCTCTCTCTGTCTTTCTCTCTCTCTCTCTGTCTCTGTCTCTCTGTCTCTCTCTGTCTCTGTGTCTCTCTCTGTCTCTCTCTCTCTCCTATCCCCCAGAAATCTGGTGAGACTGATACAACCTACTCGCTAACAGAAAAATGGAAAGTTACTAGGGATTTTCATGTCATCTAATTAAAATCTGGTTGCTGAAATTTCCAGTGGTCTTCAAGAATTTGTTGCTACATCTACAGAAGGGTCTACTGGATGTCCAATTTCTAGAAGTCGTACAATTGTAAAACATTAGAATCACTTCAAATTCCATTTTCTTCAGGAACTGTTTTTATTGCCTCACAGAAAGAAAACATTGAGGAATGAGGAAGGAAAACACACATACATCACACACACACACACACACACAACTCCTGTTAAATGAAACTCCATGCATGGAGAACATCACACAAATATGACAATACAGATGATACATAAGCACCCAACTCCCGTCAGAAGGAACATCAAAGTTTTCCATCTTCTTAGTTTTGAATTCTACAGAGCAAGCCTGCCAAATTGTGGCAAATGTGAGATGTACTCAACATTTCTTTCTTTTACCCTGAATTGAGATTTTCCTTTTTCGTTTTCTTAATACACACTTAAACACACGAGAGAGAACTCACAAGTACGCAGTCCTGGAGTCGTTAGCATACCAGCTTCTTGGGACTTTGGTTTTTTCTGTTGTTGTTGTTTAGGTTGGATGACACATGAGCCGCCATTAGAAAGCAAAGTAAATGCTTGCTGCAGAAGCTTGAGGGATGGGGATGGCTGCTCAGTTTCTCTGTCGATATTTTGCTTCTCATCACCTGAAAACATTCACTTATTGTTCATATTTTATGCCCTTTTTCTGTCCCCCAAAAGGGATTTTTTGGTTGTTGCTTCATTGACTAATTTATTTTTTATTTGTTCACTAATATGGTAAAAGCAGAAGATTGTGCTATCATCTCTTATGTCCATTAGAGCTCCCAGCTTTGGTCTCTTCCCTGCCTTAATTATGTGATTCTGTCAAGTCCTGTTATTTATGCTAGATGTTATTAATATCACTAGTTATGCTTGGGGTATATAATTAAAATTGCCACTTGCACTACCTAAACTTAGTATTTGTCATTACATCAGCAAATGATAGGCAAAGTTGAAGTCAAAACAATGCTTATTCATTAAAAATAGATTCTATTAATGTGCCAATAATCATATAAGTATCCATAGCTCCCACCTCCCCCATCAAAGACCCAGCAGTGCTGATTGTAAAGAGCTTTCTTGTTCTAAGAGAAAGAGAAAAGAAGGCTCATCTTTGCAATGAGTTTTGGAGGAAACAAGATATAAATGTGTGTGTGTGTGTGTGTGTGTATGTGTGTGTGAATTTTCAATTATACTTTACAGCAAATCTGGGGTAGCTTTATCTGCTGAAACGGTGACAAATAGACACTTATTTAAAAGTGATTTCCTCCCTTCTATTTGATTTTTAGCTATTCATTTTACCTACTAGAAAACTATGCTCCCTCTTTTTTAATTCCCCAAAGAAAACTTGGTAGTTAATTTGTGAACATATTACTAACGTATTCCCCAGAAGTCCAAGAGCTCTAATGGCTTCCTCGGGGGTAAGGGTAAGCGCTCTTCACTTTGCAGTCCAAGACGCACAAAGCACCCATTAGGATGAGTTGGCCGGTAATGTGGCTTCATGTGCAGAGTGTAAAGGTACATGAGTGTCCTTGCTTGTTGGCACTTCATTTACCAGTTGCCTCTGTACTTGGGCCCTGGCAGATTCCACACAAATCTGAAAGACAGGCTGTCATACTGAGAACCTGCTGCCTACTGCTGAAATTGAGAGGCTTGGCAGTTATGCAAACAGTAACTGGGTTTGAGTTGTTTTGATTACAAGTTAAACAGAAAGTCATTGGCAGGCCAATATAAATCTGCAGAGGTTCTCCTCCCCTTTCCCTCTCCCCTTATTTCCTTTTCTTTTAGGAAAATCTGTATGGAGGTGTTTCCAGAATTTCTACAGGATTCAATAGGAAGGAGAAGGAGGAAAAGTCCCTCTTTGGTCTCATTTTGTGTATGGATTGAGATTGTGAATTTATATATTTAAAGAAAACGTATTAAGCTTTTCACTCTAGGTGGTCACTGAATGTCAGAGTTTGGTGTTCCCTTCAAAATTAGGCTTCCTTATTAGATGGGGAATCTCTTGAAGGGAATAAATATTCGAGAATGCCTTTTAAAATATCCTGTTTTAAGCCTATACACCAACAAAAAGCATCCTGATTTCAGTTTCCAGTGACCTTCTTGATTCTGACTCAAACCACCTACTGTATGTCCTCTCTCTCTCTCTCTCTCTCTCTCTCTCTCTCTGTCTTTCTCTCTGTCTCCCACCTTGTCTCTCTTCCCTCCCCCACCCCAGCTAGCCCCAGCTCTAGTGAAAACCTCCTCAGTCTTGGTTACTTATGCATTCATCCTGCTTCATGTTTTGCCTCTTAGGTTGAATTGATGGAAAGGGCCCAAACTCACATTATGTAGGCAAAGAAAAGGAACCTGGGTGCTTTAATTATATTCCCCCACGTAGTTCTCTCTGTTCTCTTCCAGCAGGGGCTTTGCAAACGGCTATATCCTGGCCAGAGCCCATCCTTGCAATTTTAAAGCAAAACCATGTGAATTTTGGAAGGAGGGGAAGGAATACATTTAATTGTTGCACCTATTGTTGTGGGCTGCCTGGCTACAGGCAGATTTCCCTGAGTGAGGCAGCCTGGCTTCAAGTAGCAAAAATGCATTTGATTTACAGAACTAACATTTCCCCCACAAAGTGGAAGGACTACAGCCCTTATATTGGGAAACAGAAACTGCATAATATGACAGAGTTCTTGGAGATAGCCCAACTATAAGAGATGGGACTCTTTTTAAAAATTTATTCACCAGTTCCACCACAAAACTTTTTGGAGGGGAGGAGACAAGACTCGACAAACTTCAGCTCATGCTGGCCTAGCTTTCAATAACTTGTGTCTGAAGAAGCAGAATTCTAAAAGGGCTCATTTGGACAAAGTTAATTACCGTACAATAATTGCATTCTAAATTTGGTTTCTTTCTAGATATAGTAAATTGAAAAGTGCATGATAAAACAATCCAAAGTTACTGTATTTGCAAGTTGCTAATTGCCTTTGTCATATGCTGAATGCCCACTCCTGCTTTTCTCCGTAGAAAGGGAAAACTTCCAAAGTTCCCTCAAATATTAACCACCTTCTGAAGCATGGTGCAATGGGCAGTTAGTGATTGGAGGTATTTGGGGGATTTGGAGAAATTGGGAACAGCAAACTACCTCGATGAGGCAATGAAGTGGTGGTAACAGAACCTGAAGACAACTATTAAAGATGATTTGAATTCGAGAGCTGAACTTTAGCAACCAAGAGACCTTGGAGAAGTCAATTACATTTTCTGAGCTTCAGGTTTCTTACCTAAGAGATGGGAATAACTAAAGATTCATTACCTGCTGATCTGGATTGTTGCAGTAGAACTGCTTTTGTAAACTGTTAAGATAGATTAGGCTTGCGATTTACTAGGTGTAAGAAACTCCTTATACTATGGCTGGTTAGTGTCTTTGCAACTCAAAGACTTAGAAATTTAAAATTTAAGGCATTTGCCCAGGATCACATAATCAGTATGTAAGAAAGAGGCATTGAACCTAAGTCTTCCTGACTTTGAGGCTTTCTGTCCATAACAGCAATGTAGAACGCTATGTAAATGTAATGTATTATAGATTAATTCTATTATATTAAGTATTTAATATAATTATATGTTATATTATATTGCCATATAAATAATTCCCAAACACACCATATATGCTATATTATATACATGTTATGTGTGTGCTCTATGTAATATTATTGGTTACATTTACACAATGTGTGTGTGTGTCTTTGTGTGTGTGTGTGTGTGTTCATAAAAGTTCCAGAGTTCCAAAGTTTCAAGTGAAAAACCCCTAGACCAGATGATTCTAAGGTCTCTTCAGTTTGAAATACTAAAATCTTATAATCTAGCCCCAAAGCAACTATCATCAGCACTCCGACTCAGTTATTTCCCATAGACCCTCCTGCCTGTACAGCAAGTGCCCCTCGCGCCTCCTTACCCAGCAATGCCTACACTTAACCGAATGTTGTCGGCAAAGACACAAAAAGGTTTTATTTGTAAAATAACAAAATCAGTACTTAGTAGTAGTAACCCTTAGACACATTTCCGTAGTGATTCAAAAGCACTTCCTTCATAGTAATCCAAGTTTATTCTGAATGCTGAATGGGTCAGACAGGGTAAAAAAATGTCTACCTATTTTCTGTTAAGAGAAAAACAAACAAATGAACAAACAAAACCATGTTCTTAAATAAAAGATATTTTGCTTTCCCTTTGCCTTGAGCCCCACTCTTAGATTTTTCACGAGACGAGTGTCTCACATAGGAGAGAGGACTGAATCTTAATTCAGTGCTCTTAATCCTTTCCCTTACCCTGTGTGACCTTGTCCAAGTCACTTTTCCTCTGTGGTGCTCAAGCTTTCCCTCTGAAATACAAGATGGGGCTAGCTGATTTCTAATGGCCTTTTCGGCTCTAAAATCTTACGACTGTGCTTCTGATCTTCTCGAACTGCATTCCTTGACTAGTTTATTTCCTGATATCAATATGGTAATATAATTCTCAATGAAATCTTTAACATTCTGCTATGTTGTACATAGACAATAGGCCTTGTATGTAAGATAGAATATCCAAAGTGCATGCAAGGTATATGCACATTGATTCAATGTGGACATTCCCCAGGTAGCTCAGTTTCAAGCATAGTGTTTATGGCTGTATCATTTCAAGAGGATTCCATGCTCTCAGACTGTTATATCACCCAATTTCTTTGGCCCTTTTATCTTCACCTATCATTACCTTAAAGCAGTCATTTGAGTCTATTTGGGGGTGAAATTTTCCCTTAATTTTTTTTGGTGGAAAATGAATATAATCATTGTTGTTGCTGCTGGTACTGCTGCTGTTGTTACGACAAACCTGTGATTCCATTGCTATATGGGAATGCGATGTGGACACTCCCTTAACCAAAAGAGATTGGCAACTGCTTTGCAGCTTACAGATCTAGAGAGTGCCTGGTATGTGGGATACACAGGACATCATGGGAAAAATTAAGAGACTGGCTTAGGATCACACAGCCAGGATCTGTCAAAGACAGGATCTGAATGGATGTCTTTCTGATACCAAGATAAACTCTTTATACACTATACCAAGACAGAAGAACAAGAGCAAGAACATTTGCAATCCCAAGCCATAAAAATGCGTATGAAAAATTATGAAACTAATTAGACTTTGTTTTCTAGGTGAAAGGAGCTAAAGTAAAGAGAACATACAAAAGGATGAAGTGTGTGGAAAGTAAACAATGGAATTGATTGTGTTATTTAGAAGTTACCCATGCCATCACATGGACAGAGGGATTATGTCAGAAATTTACCAGCAATGAAAATGCTGCTAAAAATAAAATGAAATGTCTAATGCTTTATTGTACAAACAAGTTGACAGCCATTCAACTCAAAAACCTGCCTGATGCAGTGAGGTGTCATGGAACACATGCATTTCTTGGAATCAGGAAGCATTTGGGTTAAAATCCTGGCTCTGACATTCAGTAGATCAGTCAATCTAGGGAAATAATTTAACTTTTCCATGCTTTAGTTTCCTCATCTGTAACATGAGGATAATAATCAATCAATCTATCTATATCTGTGTCTGTATTTGTACCTATATCTCTACTTATTCCACAGGAATGCTTTTGAGAAAAGTACTTGTGAACTTTAAAGTAGTAGAAGAATGTGAATTATGGCATATAAGATTGTGCCCCAAACCAATGCAAATAGAGATCTGACCAAATACAAAAATAAGAACATAAATTTCCTCTGAACTCTATTTGGTATCCCATCAAACTGAAGCATTTACCATCTTTTGAATCTGTTTTGCCTTTCCCCACCTCTAATACTTCAATATCACCCTTATCTCTTCCCCTTTATGTGAAATTCAGTCCCACCAACCTTCATCTGCTGAAATACTGGCTTTCTTGAAGGCCTGGCTGAAAAACTTGATTCTCCATGGATACTTCTAGGCTCAAGCTGGCTAGGAATAATCTCTGACCACCATTGGTTTCTTAGAGCATTTTCTTTCTCTCTTTCCTAATGTACGTATCAAAGTCTCAAAGGGCTACAAATTCCCTGAGGTCAGTGATCACACGCTATTGACTTGTATCCTTACTGCTGACCATAATATCTTGAGCAGCATGATGTGTAGAAAGAGGAAAGGTACAGCCAGTCTTCATGTTATTGTGCTTGGCTTTCTTGTGTTTTGCTGATATTGCATTACAAATGGAAGGGTTTTTTGCAACCCTGTGTCAAGTAAGTCTACTGGTGTCGTCTTATTTTTTCTAATAGCATATGGTCACAAAATGTCTCTGAGTCACATTTTGATAAATCTCACAATACTTCACACCTTTTCATTTATGTTGTATCTGTTATGGTGATCTGTCGTCAGTGATCTTTGATGTTACTATTGTAAATGTTTTGGGGCACCACAAACCATGCCCATAGAGCTCTGTAAACTTAACTCATGTGTGTTTTGACTGCTCTACCTACTGGCCCTTCCCTCACCTCTCTCCCTTAGGCCTCTGTATTCCTTAAGAAATAATGTTCTTGAAGATTATTACATAAACTTGACTGATCAAATAGTGGCAATATTTGAGAGGATGAGGTCTAATTTTGAAAGAAGTTCTACTGTGAGTAAAATGCTATCAAACAACATCACATTTTACAGAAAATCTTTCAGGATAGAAATTGTTAATCTTTGAAGCAAACTTCATTGTTTTCTTGTTTTAAGGAATTGTCACGTTCACTCCAACCTTCAGAAACCATCAACCTATCAGTCTGCAGTCATCAACATTGAGGCAAGACTCTCCATCAGAAAAAAAAAAATATTATGATATTTTAAGATATTATATAATTATAAAAATGATTGTGAAGGCTTAAATGATGGGTAACATTTTTTAAAGCAATACAGCATTTTTAATAAACATATTTTTTGCCCAGTTAATAAACTATAGTGTAGTGTGAAAATAATTTTTATATGTACTAGGAAACAAACAAAAAAAAAAACCCAAACATGTGACTCCCTTTATTGTGATATTCTCTTTATTGTGGTAGTCTGTAACTAAATTCGCACTATCTCTAAGATATACTTGTAGTTCTGATGAAAGAATACTAGAATTGTGCTTAGACATCTTCTATTTGAGTAGTCCAAGTAATCCCCATTTAAAATCCAATATCCTCACTGTTTAATTTCTTTTTTCCCTAATTCGAACATACCAAAATAAATTGGCCAATTTGCTTTTTTTGAAAAACAATAACCCTTCATGTTTGATACAGACTCACAATTGCAGTGCTCTAAGCAATTCCTGGTGTGGAAATTTCCTCTTCCAATGCAGATCAGAAACTTTTCAGAAACTTCAGTCTTAGAGAGTTTCCTGGGATTCTGCTAGGGTATGTCACTTTCCAATAGTCATACAACTAATAAATGTCTAAGGTAGGACTTGAACTCAGTCACCCTGATGCCAAGCCCAGTAACACTTTGCCTTTTGAAAATTCTCTTTTATATTTGCAAAATACAAAGCAATTGTGAATTTGATCTTCTAAGCTTAACTGGTCAAATGTGTATCCAGGATATAGGTCATCCTTTGGTCCAAATTCCAAGATATTTATAGGTAACTTGAAATATATTTATATATAAACACACACACACACGTGTGTGCATATGTATATATATATGTGTGTGTGTGTGTGTGTGTATATGTATATGAGTCCATGTGTAGATACATATATACATATATGTGTATGTGTGTGTGTGTGTGTGTGTTTGTGTGTGTGTGTGTAAAATGAGTTCCGGCATAATAGAATTCAAAGAACACCATAATCATCATCAAGAAATCTGCATTTAAGTCTCATTCTATCATGTAACAGCTATATTAGCTGGGCTTTTCTGAATCTCAATTTTCATCTCACAGAGTATGGATAGTGACATTTACACAATTTATCTCACATGTATTTGTGTTTCAAGGAAAGTACCTTGTGACGTTCTTTGTACACAGAAATTATACCCAGTATTCTAGAAGCAACTTGTTAACTATTTTGTGTAGAAAATTTGCCAGGCAAGATTTCATATTATATTATATTCTTAATGTACTACATTGTCAACTTTTCATGGGAGAGGTAGTCCTGCTTGGTAGGGGGAGGGAGTTTAGGGGAATAAATTTTGAAAAAAAATGTTAATGACGTAACTTCCCACCGTAAAGAAATATTCTAGAAGCTTAGGTTTGGAGAGGAATCATTCAAGATGGATGATTTCCTTAGAAGCAATAAAAGTGAATGATTCAGGTGGAGAAAAGTTCAAAGTGATTGAAATTTATTTTTAAAAATGATTGAAATTTATTTTAAAAAATTGCTTCATGGTAAAAATAACAAAAGCTGGTTGTTATTCTAAAACTGGATAAAGCAACTCCAATCTAAATGAGGAGCATAACAACTGTTTCTTAAAAGAATCTTTTTATTTCATTTTATTTAATTAAAAAAAATTCTTCTTTGAGACCAGTATACATCATCTTCTAATATACCCTCCTATATTTGTAAGCATTTGAATTACATTATAATTGCCCACCTTTTCTGTTTTTCTGTTGGTGCAATGCTTAGCTTCTGCTTACAAATAAGGCATTTAATGATGGTACTTTCATTTGAGTTACCTGAAGTTATTAACTCTTCATAATGAACATAGAAATTATCTATGTTAAAGAAATTTATAAAGTAGGGTGGAGGGAAAAAAACAACCTGTGTTAAATGACATAAACTTAGCAATTATTTTGTTCTCCAATGACAAAAGTACAGTCTTTATTTGAAAGCCAACCTAAATGGATGCTACCATTGGTTTTAAAAGCATTCAAATTGGTTTAACGCATCTTCACTCATTAGGCTTTTATGTACACTGTGTGTGCTGAATAGTTAGAAAGCATTAGAGCATTGTGTTATAAAATACACTTTAGTCCTTATGATTAGGAATCAAAGTAACAGGCAGCATTTGGAATATTAGCTGATTATGGCATACTGTGATATTTTCCCTAAAAACAAAATCAAATTGATTTAATCTAGCTTAACCTTCCTTAAATCTTCACTGTTCTTTATTACTTATTGATAGAGAAAGAAGAGCAATAACTAGGGTGAGGTGACTGGAGATTTGCCCCAGGCTCCAAAATTTAGAGAGTGTTGACAGCATGTGTATTTGTCCAGCTATATAGAAACAACTGAGCTAACAAGCACAATAAGACAGTATGGGTGGAACTGTAAACTGTTCCAGTCAGATTGGAAAGCAATTTGGAATCATCCCTCTAAATTAGTAAACTGCATATATTTTTTGACCTAACAGACCAATAACTAGATTTATAAAACAAAGTAATCAAAGAAAGAAGAAAAAAACTGGTATGTACAAAAACATTTGGAGCAGGTCTTTTATAATAATAATTATAAACAAAGGAGGGTGCCTATTGAGTGGGGAATATCCAAAAACTAGTATGTGAATATAATGAAATATTGTTATTCTCTAAGAAATTATGAAAGAGAGTTTCAAAGGAACCTGGGAAGGTTTGTATGAATTGATAGAGAATAAAGTAAGCAGGGTCAGGTTAGTTTATTGGTGTAGTTTTTCAGTTGTGGCTGATTCTTTGTGACCCCATTTGGGATTTTCTCAACAAGGATAATATAATTTGCCATTTTCTTCTCCAGCTCATTTTTTTTTTTTACAGATGAAGAAACTGAGGAAAATAGGGTTAAGGGATTTAGCCAAGGTCATGCAGCTAGTAAGTAAATATGAGGCCATATTTGAACTAAAGAAGATGAGTCATCCTGATTCCAGGCTCAACACTCTATCCACCGCACCACCCAGCCACACAGATTAGTTTATACTCTAACAGCAAAATTAACAACAAATAGCACCAAGGAAAGATGTAAGAACTCTCATCAAAGCAATTATTAATTATAATTCCAGAAGAATAATGATGAAATATGTTACCTACCCATTGACAGAATTGATTGCTCAAGGTGCAGATTAAAGGAAACTTTCAGACAAGACCATGCATGGTTTTTAATTTTTTGCTTAACTCTATGTGTTTGTTATAAGGCTGTTGTTTTTATTTTTCCACTTTACAGAGGAGAAAAGAGGAATGGGCAATGGATAGGGTAGCAAAAAAAAAAAAAAGAAGGAAAATAAAAGAGGGTCATTGGAGCTTCTTTCCTTAAAAACAAAATAACAATAACAACAAAAAACTATTCAGGTCTAAAAACAGAATCTAATTGGACAGCTTTGAAAGTTACCTGTCAAATTGTTTTTTATATATTTAAAAGAAAAGCAAGTCATCTATTTATATGGAATTACCCAATTTTTTTTTAATGTTCTTTAAGTTCAGAAAAGTAATAACTGAGCTTAGGAATAACTTAGCAAACAATTAGCTTTAATAAAAAGCTACCAGATAACGTGCTTCCTACCCCTATCCTTGATGTTCCCACATTTGATTTGCTCCTGTTAGTGGCCCAGTGTCGTTCTGATACATGTGATTGTCTGGCATCTCTCTCTCTCCCTCCCTCCCTTTCTCTCTCTCTCTCTGTCTCTTTGTCTCTGTCTCTGTCTCTCTCTGTCTCTCTGTCTCTCTCTGTCTCTCTCTGTCTCTCTCTCTCTCTCTCTCTCTCTCTCTGTCTCTTTCTGTCTCTGTCTCTCTCTCTGTCTCTCTGTCTCTCTCTCTCTCTCTCTCTCTCTCTCTCCATATACCAAAACTCCACATTTGAATTTATTTTGAAAATTTGATTTCAGATTCCATTTCATAACGCTTGCCCAAGGCATTTTTTGTGCTACTTGCCCTAGCTTGAAAAATGGTTAGTTACAACTCTGATAGAAAATACTTCTTTTGAGATCTATGTGTGTTTCAATAACCGAAACTTAAAATCATAGACTTTCCAGGCCAAGATGGCCCTTAGGTGTTGTCCAGTCTGATAGACGAAAGAAAGCCTGGAAGGATAAAGTATTTTACATTAGGTCAAAGAGTGACAATATTATTGTCATCATGGGGACTAGATTCCTACCTTGTACAAGTTACTGGGCTCAATACAAGATATATAAACAGGGAAAGTCACACAGTCCCTTCTCTTCCCTTATGGAGTTTACAATACAGGACTACTTACAATACAGGAATAAAATACAAAATAGGAACAATGAAGTATGATCACAAATGAATCTTGTTTAAAGAAAACTGTGATTGGTACGTGACAGAGCTTCCGATAAAGTGCTCTATGATTATTTGAATAAGAAGAAATAACTTTTAATTCAGTTGACAGCATATCATGAGTTTGAAATTAAGTTCCATGAGAATTTTATGATAAGTAAGTTGAAACTTGAAAGTGCTGATTTTTCATGTTTACATTCTAGCTCTAGCTCTCTGTTTTTTCTTCCTTATAATACATACACATATGACAATAATGCTGAGATTTTCAGTCTGAAATTTCAGTTGGTTTGAGCTTTTATGCTTTGATAAAATTTAGTCCTGAAGCCTATGAAACAAAATTATTGAAGGGGATGTGAAAGCACATGGAAAGTCTAAAACTGAGAGAAGTCATATTGGCAAGATAGAATTGATAAGGGAGATGAAAGAGTCACAGGTAACACCTGGATTTTGGTTAAAGGAGAGTGGGTAAGTGGTGGTACCAATGATAGACAAAATGAAAAAATACAAACATAGAATATTAGAGCTGGAGGAGACTTTAAAATCTCACCCCAATCCTCTCTTTTTATAGAAAAGAAAAATGATAACCAGAAAGAAAGTTAATTGAGAAAAATGATAAAACCATAGAATCTTAAAATGTTAATGCTAAAAATCCCTAGAAAGGGTCTAATGTAAACTTCTCAGTTATAGACAAGGAACCTATGTCCCAGAAAGTTGAGGAGATTCACATAAGCATCTCCAGAGTAATGTTCACATACATTTCTTTGAGCAATGTGCAAATCTTAGGGGGAAAACAACCCTCTACAACAGTGGTTCCCATTCAATGAGCCATGGACCTCTAGGGAACCCTGGAGTTATTCCACAAGGGAAAAGAAATCCTTGTGGAAATCTATATGTCAATAAAACTTCTGTAATATGAATAAATAATATATTCCTCATATCTGTATACTTTTTGTTTTTCAAACACATAGATATATTTTGTGGCTAATAAATTGCAAACTCATTTCAAATCCTTAATACATAGCAGTTTTCGTATGGATTTTCCTGAACAATAGAAACTAATAATTCACTCACTATCATGTCAGTGTGCGGGGCAGGGGGTGGGTGGAGGGGGTCAACAAGATTTTTTTGATGTTAAAAGGATATTTTCATACTCAGAAAGTTTAAGATCTTCTGCTCTGCACCTTGAAAATCAAGTGCATTCTGATTTAAAAAAAAAACACCTCTTTCTTCTGAATGATGCTGCCAGATTATGGCAGTATTGATGTGAGCCTTGCTTTCTTATTATAACTAGTGTCTTCACCTTTGATATGTTTGATTTTCTGGGAATATGTTAATGTCTAGTATACCACAGGAAAAATAATGCTCAGAAAATACCTATAAAGTAAATAAGCTTTAATTAAATATCATTGTCTTGCATTAATCTTTCTAGCTCCTATTCCCTGTGGAAATGAGTGGATATTCCATTTGTTTTGATTACATATGTATTTTAACAGAAGCTTTATTTGTATTTTGCTGTGTTCTTCACAATGGAGGCACATTTGTGTCGACTGCAAGCCATTCAGGAGAGAATTCTGCATTAATTTCAGGGAAGAATGAGTCATTTTTATTGTGTGTGGAGTAGCAATGAATATTTTTAAAAGAGTTACAAAATCTCCAGACACAAGTCCACATCACTGAGTAAGAAGAGGAATCCCTGCATCTATCCCTAGCCCCTAATATAACGTGTTAAGGTTTTTATTGTAAATGGTAAGAATTAAACATTTTATCAGAATATGTAAAAAGACAAATGTATTGCCAAGTTGTTGTGATAGAAGAATCTTTTTTTCCCCTTATGGAGATACTATTGATACAAATGCTTGCTTGATTTTATTTTTATTGAGTGGCATAAGGGATGAGCATTGATTTGGAGCCAAAAGATACGGATTTCTGCCTAGCTCTGACACTAATTAGCAAGGCAATACCTTGAGCAAGTCACTTCATTTCTCTAAGGCAGCCTCAGTTTTCTCATCTGAAAATTGGTAATGACAATAGTTCTGCCACTCAACTCCTATGGATGTCATGAGTAATGCACTTTATGTACCATAAAGCACTTGTCAAATGTGAAATATTCATATTATTATTACTTCTAAAAAAAAAAGACCAAATTTCCAGAATTACGTGGATCTCATTGCTTTTTGTAGTTCTGTTAAGGTTTTGCTGTGTTTTACCAAAATTTGTAAATTATCTGCCCTGAAAACCATAAAAGATCCCTCATGAAACTGGAGGAAATAAAATGACAAAAAACCCTACAGTTTAATACAAAGACTGTAGTGTTAACGACCATATGTGTCCTGGAATATTGCCAGATGCCTTAGTACACATAAGCATTCTTCACTGGCATGTGCGTTGTTGCTAGGGGAAAAATCCATATAGAACCATATCATGTCAAAGCTGAAAAAGATCTTAGAATCATAGAATATAGGGTGTCAGAATTAAAAGAGGTCTCAAAGACACAGATCATAGATTGTCAGAGTTGATAGGTATCTTAGAGATAAATTAATCCATTTCCACTTTGCAAACGGGGCAAATAAGCACAGAGAGACAAAAGTAATTTGCCCAGCATCACACAGCTAGTTACCATCCCTGTTGATGCTAGGGGAACAGGACTCATAACATTTTAGAACCTTTGGATTACAAGGGGCCTCAATGGGCATTGAACCATCTTTGACTAAAATTATGAATCCTACTTACAGCATAACCAAGAAGTGATAATACATCTTCCACTAAATTTTTTTGTGATTCATCTAGAATCAATTTATGCAATTCTTAGACCACACTAAGAAGTTTTATGTATATTAAGGCAGAAATTGCTCGTCTTTTACTTCTATTCATTGGTGATAGTTATACTCTCTGGAGCCAAGTAAAATAAATTATGCCTACAAAATAATCCATGCCTACATTAAAACCCTTCAAATACTTGGAAACTTATCATTATCCATTTTGGTCTCTTCTCTAATTATTTCAACTAGTCATCATATGACTTCATGTGAAGAACATGAAGTTCTCTCACTATACCTTTCTGTGTTCCTTTCCTCATTGGTAAAATGAGGAACTTGGACTTCTCAGGCCTTTTTTATCCTAAATCTATGGTCTATGACCATTTTTCTCACTTTCTGGGAGTGCACTTCCATCTGTCACTGACTCCTGTAAAACAGAGGGTCCAGAATGGAGCACAGTACTACAAATGTGGCTAGAGCAGGGTAGGGAATAATGATTTTTCAAAGAGCAACTCTAGAGCTTCAAAGTCTTGTCTGCCCCTTCTATTACAAGACAGAGATAAGGACTTTCTAGGCCTGGTGACACTCAGGACAATTTGCCATATCCTTATTTGTCTTAGTTTAATTACTTGTGAACCATTTTTGTTGTATCTTTCCCATTTGACAAAGAAACACCTGCCTTTCATTCCGGTGTCCTTTGTACTATATTATATATTGTTTTTTTTACTTCAGAATTGTATCTAGTTTAGAAAAACAAATCAGACTGTTCTAGGAAAATTTCAACTTGCTAAGTCAGTTTATATCCATGGTGAAGACTTATCATAATCCTTTTTCCTGAGATATATATATGATATTATCTATATCTATATATATTTATCTATACATCTATATCTATCTATCTATACCTATCTATCTATATATATCTATCCAAAATATATATTGGATGGAACTCATCTTTTGCTGTGGTTGCTACTGCTGTTATGTTGCTGTCTTGTTCTAAGAAACAATGGCACATCAACAATAATTTATTTTTTTTAATAATTAGAATTTATCCAGAAATTATCATATTGAAGAAAAAAGCAAATAATTTAGAAAACATGATTAACAATACATTAAGTGAACAAAGAGTTCACCCCAAAATCCCCCTCCCCTATGTCTAACAGCTGTATTCCTACTCATCTTTCAAGGTCTGACGTAAACATCACCTTCACCATGGAACATTTCTTGAGCCCATGAGACAGATGTTTTTTTCTTCCACATATGAGTTCTCAGAGTTGTCATTCTGCAAGGGTCATATACTTTCTCACATTAGCTTTTACAATATTTGAGTGCCAGGAACATAGTAGGCATTTACAAACTGTTTATCAATGGGATGACTTGCTTGTCTCCACTCTTCCTTACCTTGTTTCCCATAGAAATGCCAAGAAAGAAGGACTGAGTCTTATTGATCTTTGTATCTCCAATAAGTATGAGACTTTTAATGTAGTAGACCCTCAATAAATGTGCATTGAATTTAAATGGTGACTTTAAATTATATTCATCCATTAAAACACATATTAAGTCTTTCCTCTTCATTCTCTGCCAGCTCACACTGATGTCTGCTTCTCCTAATATTTACTATCTTGCCATAAAAGTTCAAGGATCCATGATTTCATCCCACCACCAATACAAACCACAGCCTTTCCAGACTTTAGTAAATAGGTTTTGTGAATTGTTGTGGCTGGAACTATTCATCCCTCAACAAACATTTGGTGATGAGACTCTTTTAACTTAGCTATAGCTAAACTTAGACTTACGTTCAAGCTTTTCCAAGTTTGGTAAGACTTTATTTTCTGGAGATATGTTCTGGCATAATGTTTAAGAACCCAGGGTCATCTTCAAATCATAAGGAGATATTAGACATTGTCTTAACTGAACGGTTGGCTTTTTATACACATGGATAATTATATTTTGTCATATCACTCTCTAATTATTTCATATATACCTATCCAATGAAATTTTAAGACAAGGAAGATGACATTTATTTCTTTTTATTCCTATAATGCCCAGTAGGTGTTTGTTAAACACTTATTGGAGTTGAATTATGGAAACCCACAGTGCACAATCCCTTTCAGAAGGATTTGTTGCCCTTAGTAACCCATTTGTTAGCCAGAATTGAAAACCCTGTCAGGTTGACTTTTGACAATGCCTTTGTGAAATGTTGGCAGCAAGAAAGCCCTCAAGGACAAGACATGGTTTCATATTAATAGGCTAGATTTTCATTGGTATATTGTCCTTAAAATTATTTCCATCCATATACCAATTAAAAGTCATTAAAAAGAGATCTTATAGAAATCATTTTGAGAAATAGAATGGTTCTGTGCTCTAAATGTCTCTCTCCACTCCATTTGGATATTGCTCACCCACTAGGCCATGTACCAAAAAGCCTAAAAGCTATAATATATTTAATTATAAACTATTTTACTTAATCACATTTAATATTGTTCGCACAACTTTAAACTAAAATTATTTTTATGTAGAAACTTTTTAAAACATAATTAAATCAGACTAGTTAGGAAAGAGAAGATTATATTTACCTTGCAATATTGAAATGAAGTTTTATCTCAAAGTATCAATTTTGCATAAAATCATTTAATTTAGAGACCCAAAGGTTGATGATCAGTAAACATGGAAGGAGTCTCAACCCTGAGACTAATTTGCTGTGCGACCTTAGTCACTGAACTTCTCTGTGTCTTAATACTGGTCAAATATAAGTACTGATGAGAGAGAGAGAAAGAGAGAGAGAGAGAGAGAGAGAGAGAGAGAGAGAGAGAGAGAGAGAGAGAGAGAGGGAGAGAGAGAGAAATTATCATATTGATAACTACGGTTGTATTTTCCACCAAAAACTGGTCTAAGTAAAGTTATACTCGTTATACTGAGAATTAAGGTTGTACACAGTATTAAATTTCCAATACAGTCCACAAAATAACCCATAATTATGACAATCATATGTCCTGGATTTTCTGGTGCACTCTCAACTTTAGGAAAAGAAAACGTATTTTAATATCTTTATAAAATAGTATCCTTTTTCAAACCTTGTGTTGCATTTTGGCATTTGTCTTATACTTGTCTTATAACTAAATAATAGTACTTTTGATACCATAGAAATAAACCTTACAATGCTTCCTTAATGATTCCATCATCTACTTGAAGTAGGTATTTTTTCCTACAGAATATATTGCAACCTATCATTACCTTAGTGTCCTAGGCCCCTCTTCCATATTCTCCCATAAACTCTATTCAGGAAGTTAACCCATGGCATCAGGTGATTTGAAACCATTCACTTAATCTTTCTCTAACACTTAGTTTATTGACCTATAAAATGGAAGGAAATTTTATTTACAACTTATACTTCATGGATTTTTTTGTCAGGAAGTCATGTTGCAAACATTACAATGCTATACAAGTGTGAACTTTAATGTCCCTAACTAGACCATAAATTCCTTGAAGGCATAACCTAGGGTGTTACATCTACAAGTTTTTTCATAAGCATATATGGACTCTATTTTAGGTCTCTTTCCTATTTAACATATTGGGTAAATGTTATGTATGACTTCAACATTTCAGGAACCATGGCTTTATCCCTAAGGTTTATCCCTTCACTGATAGAGATAGCGAATCCCTCCACATCTTACTAAACAATGCCCATGAATTGCTACAACTGGAAAAAAAAAGAATACCTTTTTAGACAAACTCACCAGCAGAATACAAGAAAGCTGTTAGAAGGAAGAGACTCTCTTGATTTAGCATTATTTCTTTAGCATCTAGTGCAGTGCCTGGCATACAATAGGTACTTAATAGTTACATGTTGATTTATTAGTGCTGAACCTCTCTGCACTTGCTTGACTGACCTTTGGATGCTAGGCACACAATTGTGTAGTCTCTGCTATGATAATCTCTTATTCCATCTTGACCCATGCCTCATTCCTCTTAGAACTATTCTTTATCCTCATGATAATTATCATTTTTTTCTACCCCTCAATGCTCTCCTAAGCCTCATCACCTCTGCTTTTGTTTCCCTTTTCTGCTTTATTTATCTTGAACTTCAAAATTCACCTTGGCCTTAACTCTTAAATTCATTACCTGCAGATCTTGCCAAACTTCAACCCTGGATTACTCTACCATCTGCTCCTTGAGTTTCTGTCATGGATGCTGCTAAATGGTGATTGAGTACACTGCCAAAACTTTTTTGTTCCTATAGAAATTGATGTGATGCAATCTCAAAAGGGCACTCACTGCCTCAAATATTTCACTTTATCCACTTTACTTATAGGTTTAGATTTCATTTGCCAATAAATTAATCAATCAACAAACATATTAAACATTTATCATGTGTTATACACTATGTAAGACATTGGGGACGCATATACAAAGAAGGAAGAAATGAATACTCTCAAGAAGCATATGTTTGAATGGGGGAGACAGAAATGCAGGTCTAAAGCATGCTATGTGTGTACACACATATTTAAATCAAAAGTAATAAGGGAACAGGCTCATTAACAGTAGAAGGGATCAGAGAAAGCATCTTGTCAAAGATGATTCTTGAACTGAGCCTTTAAGGAAGCCTTGAAGTATATAATGACAATCCAGACATAGGGGATGACTGGAGCAAAGGCATTTAGATGGAATTTTAGTGTGAAGACCAGTTGGACTGAACTGCAGAGTGTGGAATTAGAAGAAATGTGTGATGAAGATGGAAAAACTGGTTGAGATAAGCTTTGAAATGCTTTGAAACTGAAGAAGAAATTTTATATTTTATCTTAGAATCAATAGGGAACCTCTGGATTTAATTAAGTATGGTTGTGACATGGTCACAAAGGTAAGGATAGGTGGCACATAAGGAAAAACACTTGGGGAATGGATATATTAGGAAACAAAGAAACAAGCTCTTGCTGACCTCCTACTATGTGCCAGGCACTGTGCTAAGCACTTTTGCAGCTGTAATTTCATTTAAATCCTCACAAACACCTTGGGAGGATGCTATTATTATCCTAATTTAGAGGTTAGGAAATTGTGGCAGATGAATAGATTGATTTTCCCAAGGTTATAAAGCTAGTAAGTGCCTGAGGTCATATTTGAACTCAGGTTCTACTGGCTCCAGTCCCAGTGTGCTGTGCCCCCTAGATGTCTCTATCTACATCAGGAGACTACTCTATAGACATAAAGAAGAGGCCTGAGAAAAGACCAGCAGATGTGACTATTCAGAAAAATTTGATAACATTGGAGGGATCCGTTTCAGCTGAATAAGTTCTGAATCTAGATTGTGCAGTGCTGAAATATGAGTGAGAAGAGGAAGTGAAAAAATTATAAGTAGGTTCCCCCCCTCCAAGATTTTGACTGAAAAGAGAGAAGAGATATAGGATAATAGGGAGAGGAAATGGAAGGGTCTAGTGAAAGGGTTTTGTCTTGTCTTCTTTTGAATGAGGGAGATCAATAAGTTGAATGGAAAATTCATAAAACCAGACGATCACCACAAACATTTTCGTTAAATATTGTGCATGGATAACGAACTAGGCTCGTAACTGAATAAGAGGAAGAAAACAGGCTAACTTGCTTTTGGGAAAATATAGAGAACTTTGACTCTCAATTTCTCTTTGAAACAAAGTCAATCTTTCGTTGTTGTTTATTTTTGTGAATAGTTTAGCAGTCAAGCTTTATGGCTTTGAGACATAAAATTAAAGTTCTAGCTCAACCAAAAAGCAAAGTAGAAACATTTGGTAAGAGTGAGCAGGCTATAATACTTTGACAATGAAGAATTTTATGGGAAAAGTTGTACAAAGGAGACATCCTTAGAGATCTGTGTGACTAGAATAGGAGGAATGTTGGTTACAAAATTAGGGCAAATGGTAATTGGAAAACAAACCTGTATATTCCATTGGTATTCACACAGTGTCAAGTGTTCTAGGGGAAGGCTTCCAGAGTGTTGGGTTAACTTCCTGAATAGAGTTTATGGGAGAACATGGAAGAGGGGCCTAGGACACTAAGGTAATGATAGGTTGCAATATATTCTGTAGGAAAAAATACCTATCTCAAGTAGATGAGAGAATCATTAAGGAAGCATTATAAGGTTTATTTCTATGGTATCAACAGTACTATTATTTAGTTATAAAACAAGTATAAGACAAATTCCAAAATGCAACACAAGGTTTGAAAAAAGATACTATTTTATAAAGATATTAAAATACGTTTTCTTTTCCTAAAGTTGAGAGGGCATCAGAAAATCCAGGACATATGATTGTCATAATTATGGGTTATTTTGTGGACTGTATTGGAAATTTAATACTGTGTACAACCTTAATTCTCAGTATAACGAGTATAACTTAGACCAGTTTTTGGTGGAAAATACAATCACCTTGCAAAAAATCTCTTATTTGACAAGTTTACTAAATTTTTTATTTCGGAGAAGTACAGATATTGTTTACTTATATTTTAGCAAAACTTATGTAGTAAAGTGCTGAAAAAGAATCTCGTGTTATCATTGTTAAAAAATGCAAAGAAGTGAGCTAGGTAATAGTATGACCATGTATATACAGAATTGGTTGAATTACTGAACTTAATTTGTTAATTAATTAACAGTAATTAGTTGAATTACTGAAATTAAACAATGATGATTCCATGTCCACTTGCAACATGGTCCCCAGTAGATATACCAAGGAATCTGTGCCTGGATGTGAATCATTTAATTATTAGCAATTAATTTTTTTAAATAAAGACATAAATGGCATGGTAATACAATTTGCAGGTAAGACAAAGCTAGTAGGGGTAGCTAACAAACTGGTAATTATAATCAGCATCTTGACAGATGAAGAAGGATAGAATGAAGAGATGAATTTGAAAGCAATGAAACTTAATGGGAGAAATCATAGGGTCCTACATGTAGGTTAAAAACTTCTAGCAATATTAGTAAAAGGTGAAGGTGACTAGCTATTAATTCTTCTGAAAAAAAATAACTCTCAAATTTTAGTGGTCTGAAAGCTCAACATAAGTCAGGAATATGATATGACAGTCAAGGTAGTTTATGTGATCTTAGACAACTTGAGCAGCCTCATGTCCAGAATTAGCGAGAGGATAGTTTTTACTGTACTTTGGTCAGACCACACCAGGAAGCTCAGTTATGGATACCATATTTTAGGAAGGATATTGATAAAAAGAGGAGATCAAGGGTCTGATTCATGCCAGTGCTCTAATTAAGTGTGATATTAGAATGAAATGAAATGCTCATCTGTCATTCAAAAATTAACAAAATGAGGTTCATTTAGCCATCATAAAGGAAGAGCTTTCAACAAGGAGGCTCAGTGAGGACACCATATTGGTTTAACTGACTATGAGTTTCCTAGTTCTAATTATGCTATTGATCTACTGTCATTAGCTTCAGACAATAGCATGAAGCTCCTCATATCCTTTTGTACTCAGGTGACCAGGAAATCACATCGACAACATAAGCCAATTTCCTCCATGGCCAATCACATCTCAAGAAGAGTTTCAATTTCCCTTAAGCAAAAGAGATACACTAATTTTTCTGGGGTAGAGTCTTAAGAAATGCTAGTCCAATCTGTATAACAAGACCCTAGGAAATATTATTAATTTATTAATACTACAAGAACATTTGATGGAATATGCTTCATTATTTTTGGAGAAAGAAAAAAACAAATCTGTGTCTTAGGGTACAAGGCAGACTTGCAAATATTTATTGCTAGTAATTAATTATTTAAATAATTTGATCAATGTAGATTGTCAGGCAGGTTAGTTTGCTTTTTTGGGGGGGCTCCTTTTTATCAAAAGAAACTCAATATAATAATCAAATAAAGGTCAGTAAACTCCACAGCAATTTATCAGGCACCATATTTCTCTGTGTATAGGTATTAACAAAACCATTGTGCAAAAAATAAACCCAAGTGAATCATCAATGATTTCAATGTAACAGGTTTCTGCAATGGTTGTCTGGCTTTACATGAATCTGCGTATTGGATACTGTCACACTTTAATTCACCATGAGTTTTAGATGTTTTAATTGTGTTTTTTGTGTGAGTGTGAGGAACACTTAGAAAGACAACTTAGTTGAAATATAGAGACCAGAAAATGGAATAATATATAAAAAGAGTAGAAAAGGATTTTGGGACCAGATTGTAAAGAACTTTAAAAGCTAAATATATGAGTTTATATTTGATGCTAGAATCAATAAGGAGATATTGCGAGTTATTTAGTTGGATAGAGGCTGGCTAGATGGTGTAGTGAATAGATCAACAGCCCTGCAGTCAGGAGGACCTGAGTTCAAATACGGCCTCAGACACTTAACACTTACTAGCCATGTGGCCTTGGACAAGTCACTTAACTCCAATTGCTCTCCCTTCCCCCCTCCAAAAAGCAAAAAAAAAAAGTATTTAGTTGGATAGTGACATAGTAAAATTTTCACTTAAAAAAAAATTGCTCTGGCAGCTGTGGAGACTGGAAGCAGGGAGACAAAGTAGTATGATGTTTAAGGAATTTAGGTGAGAGGAAATGTTGCCTCTAAGGTGATAACAGTGGGACTGTAGAAAAGGAAATGAATTCAGGAGCTGTTGTGGAGATAGAACAAAAATTTGGCAATTGTTTAGATAAACGGAGTGAGTGAAAGTGAAGAAATGAGGATGACACTAAGGTTTCAAAATTCTGGGTGGCTGAAGTATGGTGGCAAAATAGAAACAAACAGGCAAGTTCAGAAAATATCTGAGTTTAGGGGTCCGATGAAGATAACATAAATCTATTTGTGATGCAGATTCTTCCCTCATTCATTTCTACTCTTTTGGTTTTACTCTCTCTTTTCTTCTCCACTCACGCCCCCAACAAGGTTTTTTTTTTTTTTTTCCTGTTTTTGTTTTTTCAACAGCTCTCCATCACTGGTCACTGTTTTTATAGCAGAGTAGATAGACTGAGGAATACATTTTTTAAGCAAATGTGATCTGACTGGTAGGAGATGGGTGTGTTGGTGTTGAGGAGGCTTCCTTCCAATGGCAATATTAGGGGAATGTTACCCTGAGGAGCTTAATCTCTATAACCCAATTAGAAGTTGGGAGATAGCATAGTTTTGGGAGGGAAGGGAGTTGGGAAATGTTGGGCAAGCATGGGTAAAAATTAATTGTAGTGGTATTGGAGAATAGTCCCACATGATTGTTCTGGGCGAAATGTGATGTAATGCATCTTTCTGTCCTCTGCTTGATTACACATAATTTGGTGTCATATCTACCTAGGGAGGTGGGTTCACATTCTAGAGTATTGAGAGTAGCCTAGGAAGCTGAGAAGTTAAATAATTCATCGATGGTCAAAGAGCTAGTATGCATCAGAAGTAAGAACTGAACACAGGTCTTCCTGACTCCAAAGCTGACTTTCTTTGCACAGTGCAATTTTGAATTTCTAGACATATAATATTATTACATAATTGTTAATAAATGAGCATGTATTTTGGTGGAGCTAAGATGGCAGAAAAGAGGAATAAATTAGTTGACCTCTCTCAAAATTTCCTTCCAAATAACTTTAAAATAACACTTCAAATCAAAATTCGAAGGGTCAGAGTCAATAGAAGGTCATGGTATTCTTCCAGCCTAAGACAACTGAAAAGAGAGATCTGTGACACAGTGGTTTAGGTTGACCCAAAAATCATGTGAACATAGCTTCACTAGTAGGATGAGAAGATGGTAACAGAAATAGCAACAGCTTTTTGAGCTTTTATGGCAGAGATAGTAAAGTGATCTGACAATTGATCAGAAAGAGATTACAGAGAACCTGTTTGCTAGCACTAGATGCAGGATTGCAAGCTGTTTGACAACTACATCAGTCATATCGATACTGTCCTTATACATCTGAGTCACAGTTCAAGGACAGAGAGGAGCACTTTTAGTAAAGAAGTGGAGCCCTCAAGAGCAGTATCATTTCTTGTTCCAAAGGAAAAAGGACCATGAGGAGCAATACTACTTCTTGGATGAAGGGAGGAGACCTGAGGAGTAGTATCAATTGCATTTCCAAGAGACCAGGGACCTTTCCTGAATAAGGACCAGAGTACAGACAAAGAGAGCAATGATTTCAACTCTTCCCAGAATACAAGACCCATGACACAACTAAAACATCCAAAATCCCAGAACCATCTCTGAAACATCATTGTAAAAAAAAAAACAGTCTGAAGCCTGACACAGTACCAGTTGTTCCCCTTCACAAAGAACAGAGAGTCCCACTATAACAAATTCAAAACCAAAAAAATTGACTAGAAAATTGAGCAAACAACAATAAAAAAGGACTTAACCTTAAAAAGCTACAATGGTGTCAGGGAATACCAAGACACAAACTCAAAAGAATAAAACAAAGACAAAAAAGAGATACAAGCAAAATCTCAAAGGAAAAGAAATGTGAACTGGACCTAAACACAACAACAATTCCTGCAAGAACTAAAAAAAATGAATTCCAAAATCATATAATAATGGTAGAGGGGAAAAAAGTATGTAAAGAAATGAGAGGGAAGAAAGAAAATTATGAAAAAACCCTCAATGAGCAACATGGTAAAAGAGGCACAAAAATACTAAAGAAAATAATATCTTAAAAATGAGAATTGGCCAAATGGAAAAGAGGTATAAAATTCTCTAATGAAATTAACTCCTTAAATGCAGAATTGGGCAAATGGGAAAAGAAATATGAAAATTCAATGAGGAAAATAATTCCTTAAAAATTAAAATTGGGCCAGTGGAAGCTAATTACTCCATAAGACATCAAGAAGCAACAAACTGAAGTCAAAACATTTTCTTTTAAATAGAAGACTGCAGGAACTATCTTCATCATAAAATAACTGATTTGGAAAATAGATCAAAGACAAATAGTTTAAGAATTATTACTTCAAAAAAAGCCTAGATATCACATTTCAAGAAATTATTAAAGAAAACTGCCACAATATCTTACACCAGAAGGCAAAATAGAAATTGAAAGAATTCATCCATCATAATCTGAAAGAGCTCTCTAAAGGAAAGATTCCAGGAATATCATAAACTAATTCCTTAGCTGCAAAGCCAAAAAGAAAATATTTCAAGCAACTAGAAAGAAACCATCCAAATATTGTGGAGCCACAGACAGGACTACAACAAGATTTAGTAGTTACCATATTAAAAGAGCAAAGGGCTTGGAACATGTTATTTCAGTAAGCAAAAGAGCTAGGATTACAACCAAGAATAAGCTACCCAGCAAAACTTCATATATTCCATAAAGGGGAAAATGGACATCTTATGGAATAGAAGACTTTTGATATTCCTGATGAAAAGACCAGAGTTGAATAGAAAATTTGACTTTCCAATACAAGACTCAAGAGAATCATAAAGAGGTCAACATGAAAGAGAACTCAAAAAAAGGCTTAATAGTATTAAACTCTTCACATTTCTATATAGATATTGCATCTAACTTCTAAGCATTTTATCATTATTAGGACACTTTGAACAATTCTGTGAAGACAGTGAACAAAAGAGTAAGTTGATTATGTTAGGATGATGTAAAAATGAATAAGGGAGAAAGAGAGAAATCTTGGGAAAAGGGGAAAGGGAGAGGAAGAATGAGAATATTATCTCACATAAAAGTGGGACACAAGAAAAAATTTTAGAATAAGGAGGGGGGGATGGTGGTGATCCGAGGAACACTTAAAACTCACTCTCATCTAAATTGGTTCAAATAAAGAAACACACACACACATACATATACATATGCATTCAATTGGTAATAGAAATCTATTTTACCTAACAGGAAAGAAGGAGGGGGAAGAAATAAAAGAAAATGTGGGTGATTAAAGAAAGGACAGAAAAAAGGCAAATAGAAGCAAAACAGACTTTAGATGAGGGATGGGATAAAAAGAGAAAAAGAAAGATAAACAGAAGAAAATTGGATAGAGGGAAGTACAAAGTTTGCTAACTATAAATATGAATGTGATGAAATTACCCATAAAAGAAAAGCAATTAGCAGAATGGTTTAAAAACCAGAAACCACTAATATGTAGTTTATAAGAAACACACTTGAGAGAGTAAGAGAGAGAGAAAGAGAGAGAGAGAGAGAGACTCTCATACACAGGTCCAAAATAAAGGATGGGAGCAGAATCTATCATGCTTCAACTAAAGTTAAAAAAAAAATCATCTGGGATTATAATTATGAACTTAGAAAAAGCAAAAGCAAAAAAAAAAATCAGACCTAATTAAAAGAGATACTAAGGAAAGCTATACTTTGCTAAGAGGCACTATAGACAATGAAGTAATATCAATAGTAAATACATATAAAGCAATTAGCACAATATTTAAATTCCTAATGGAAAAGTTAAATGAACTATAGAAGTAAAAAGCAGAGGACCTCAAATTTCCTTTCTCAGTGTCATATAAATCTAGCCATAAAATACATAACAATGAAGTTAAGATGAATAGAATCTTGGAAAAGTTAGATACGATAGACCTATAGAGAAAATTGAGTGGTAATAGAAAGGAGTATACCTTTTTCTCAGCAGTACATGACACTTTCACAAAAATTGATCATGTATTAGAGCATGACCAGCTTACAACCAAATGTAGAAAGTGGAAATATTTTAATATTTATAATATTAAATTATTAATTATAAATATATAAATATAATATATATTGAATAAATAATATTTAGTTGTTAAATGTAAATATTTAAAATCTAGTACCCTTTTAAGACAATAATGAAATAAACAGCTTATTCAATGAAGAACTGAAAACAAAGGTTAACTAAACAAGCTAATTCTAAAGAATGAATGTGTCAAAGAATGAATCATAAAAACAATCAACAATTTCATTAAAGAGACGCATAACAATTAGGCAACGTTCCGAAATTGGTGGGATGCAGCCAAAACAGTGATAAGGGGGAAATTTTTTTATCTTTAGATGCATACATCAATAAAAGAGAGAAAGAGCAGATTAATGAATTGGGTGTACAAAAAAAAATGCCTAGAAAAAAAGAACAAATTAAAAATTCCTAATTCAACACCAAAATAGAAATCATGACAATAAAGGGAGAAATTAGTGAAACTGAAGGTAAAAAAAAATAAGGAAAAAAATAAGATTGAACTAATAAAGAATACTAGGAACTGATTTGATGAAAATACCAATCAAATCCATAAACTGTTGACTAATTTGACCAAACTACCAGTATCAAAATGAAAGAGATGAATATATCACCTCTAAAGATAAAATTAAAGCAATTGGGGAGGGCAGAGCCAAGATGGCAAATTGAAATCAGGAATCCACTTGAACTCACCTATGAATTCCTTCAGTTACCCCTAAAAAGTGAATCTGAACAGATTTTAGAGTGGCAGAATTCATTGGGAGATGGAGTATGGCAGATTTCTAGCCCAGAAAAGTGTGAATGAGTAGGATTTATTGTGGCTGGCAGGGCAAGCAGGGAGCATGGGGGCTACACTTGCACAGAACCAATCATAGTGGAGTTCTGCAGAGCAAGCCTGGGTGAACTGACTCACCCACTACAGAGGTGATTCCCAAAACTATCACTTCAAGAAGGGAGTCTGGCAGAGCTGGGTAAGAGACAAGTGCAGGTACTATGGCAGTGGCAACAGCTACTCATGGGGTTATTAGTCCATAGCCTGGAAGTATAAAAATCACCTACCATATCTTCTGGGAGTCAAGATGATGGAGTAAACAGTAGCTACTCTCATCGCCCTCTCTGACCCTGAAAATCCAGAGAATATTGCCCCAGTTTAAAAATCTTGAAATTAGTGGAACCAATGGCAGGTTTGGGATTCCTAGAGGAAGGGCATGACTGTGGCTGTGTTGAAGCTAAAGGGCAGGGCAGGATGGATCTCAACCATTCCCATCTTAGCTGGCAAGTGAGAAATCCTGAACTCCAGGAGGGTGGAGCTAGCAAGAGCTGCCAACAGTATCCCATTTATGCCTTCACACAACCAAGGGAATCAGCAAACACCAGAACAGCCCTGACCACCAGTGGCTGAGCCTGCCTGGGTTCCTGAAGTGTCCAGACCACCCTTCTCCCACACTTCATGCTGTGAGCTTTAGTGTAACTCAAGGGAAATGCAGAAAATCCTGACCCCCAGGCCTGGCCTTGCATTCACAAGTCAAAACCGTATGTCACAGCACAAAAAGTCAGTAACCAGGTCACTAACTTCCAGCATAAGAAATGTGGGTCAGAGCCCTGTGTAACCCAGAAGCAGAGATACACTTTAAAAGCCAGGAAATAGACAATCACAATGTGCAAAAAGCAAATTGGAAAAACAAAAATCTTAGAATTCTATTACAGTGAGTGAGAAGAAACAAATTCAGAAGAGGACAGCATTGACCCTATACCCACATCTGAAATCTCAAAAGGCATTATGAACTGATTTCCAAATCCAAAAAGGATTCTTGAAAATGCACAAGGTTTTAAAAAGCCAAATTAGAGAGGTAGAAGATAAATTGACCAATTATTTTAAAAAATATAATTGATGAAATGGGGAAAAAAAAATCACTGAAGAAAACAACTCCCTAAAAAGTAAAATTTGTCAAATGGGAAAGGAGATTCAAAATCTTATTGGCGATAATAACTACTTAAAAGTAAAAACTGAACAAATGGAAAAGGAGATTCAAAAACTGAGGAAAACAATTCACTTACAATTAGAATTAGACAAATTGAAGCTAATGACTTTATGAGGACTCAAGAATCACTCAAACAAAATTTAAAGAATGAAAGAAATAAAAGAAAATGTAAAATATCTCATTGGAAAAACAACTCACGTGGAAAACAGATCTAAGGCAGATAATCTAAATATTATAGGTCTACTGGAAAGCCATGATGAAAAAAAGAGCCTGGCAACATATTCCAAGAGATCATTAAGGAAAACTACCCTGAGGTCCTAGAACCAGAGGGTAAAATAATTATCAAAGCAAACCACTGAGTACATCCTGAAAGATAACTCAAATTGAAAACTCCAAGGAATATAATATCCAAATTCCAGAATTATCAAGTCAAGCAGAAAATACTTCAAGCAGTCAGCAGTAAACAATTCAAATATTGTGGAACTCCACTAAGGGTCAGACAGGACCCAGCAGCTTCTACATTAAAACACTGGAGGAATTGAAATATGATATATTGTAAGGCAAAAGAGCTTGGACTACAACAAAGGATCAACTACCCAGCAAAACTGAGCATAATCTTTCAGACAAGGAGATGGTCATTCAATGAAATAAGAAACTTCCAGAATTTCCTGATGAAAAGATCACAGCTCAATGGAAAATTTGATCTCTAAATATAAGACTTGAGAGAGAAATAAAAATGAAACAGGGAAAAAACACACACACACACTCAACTTGTTATTCAATTAGAGCAAACTGTTTACATCCCTATATGGGAGGATGATACCTGTTAATATTGAGACTTGTTTAATTATCATGATATTTTAAAAGGATATACATAAATAGAGGTTGTGGGTATAAATTAACTAATGTGATGATAAAAAACCTTATTAAGGGGTTCAAAAGTTTTGTAATGGGAGAAGAGGAAAAGGAGGAGGAAGAAAAGGGTAAATTATGCCACATGAAGAGGCATAAAATATATTGTAGTACAGGGAAAGAAGGGAGGGAGAGCAGCACTGTTTGAGATATACTCTAATAGAATTTTGTTCAAGGAAGGAATAACACACATTGTTAAGTATAAAAATCTAATGTGTGCTATTGGCAGTAGGAGGGGAAAAGGGAAAGAAAAGGGTAGTGGTGGTTAAGAGTGAGAGAAGAAGTAGTAAGGGGAAAGAGTGGAAAAAGGGGAGGAGGCAGATAGGGAAGGAATTTTGAGGGAGGT